>SJYV01051165.1:1934935-2192772 GCA_006410875.1 Neotragus pygmaeus
GAGATCCAACCAGTCCATTCTGAAGGAGATCAGCCCTGGGATTTCTTCGTAAGGAATGATGCTAAAGCTGAAACTCCAGTACTTTGGCCACCTCATGCGAAGAGTTGACTCATTGGGAAAGACTCTGATGCTGGGAGGGATTGGGGGCAGGAGGAGAAGGGGACAACAGAGGATGAGATGGCTGGATGGCATCACTGAGTCAATGAACGTGAGTTTGAGTAAACTCCGGGAGTTGGTGATGGACAGGGAGGCCTGGCATGCTGCAATTCATAGGGTTGCAAAGAGTCGGACACGATTGAGTGACTGAACTGAACTGCACTGAACGTAAGGTCATTGTAATCCAATGGACTGTTTTCCCTTGGAGGAATTCTATTATGTTGCATATAGATCATTGCCTCAAAGTATGGACTTCCTTTCTCAATCTCTTGAAACTTTTTTCTCCTGACCTTTTGAAGAGTTCTCTAAAGTTGAGAGTATTGGTTATTGGCAGTCAATACATACAACTGAAGTGGTAGTGAATGAATGGCCTTTAGAGTTACAAGACAGGTTCTAGCCCTGCCTCAACCACTTCCTAGCTCTGGATATAGGTGAAATCATTTTACTTCTCTAAACCTCAGTTTTCTCATCTGTTTAAAAGAATTACAAAGAAACTGATCTAAAATGCTGACTCAACAAATTTCATTGTGTACCAGGCAAGAGTTTAAGTCCTGAAGATAGAAAGAAAAATAAGTGTTTATCACTGTCTTTGAGAAATAGAAGAGTTGACTCATTGGAAAAGACCCTGATCTAGAGAAAGATTGAAGGCAAAAAGAGAAGAGCGTAGCAGAGGATGAGATGGTTATGTAGCATCACCTTTTGAAGATGGTGGACAGTGGACATAAACTTCAGCAGACTCTGGGAAATAGTGGAGAACAGGCAAACCTGAAGTGCATTTGGTCGCAAAGAGTCACACATGACTTAGTGACTGAACAACAACAAAAACTAGTAAAGAAGACAGGTTTTTATTATATTTGCAATATTACATGTTAAGCTATATCATTAAGATATAAACAGAACTAAAGGTATAAAACAAAGAATGCTGCCCATCATCCAGTGCTACAAGCTTCAAGACAGTAGCCACTGTGATCACTTACCTACAATGCAGCCTAGAAGGAATTCAGGATGAAGAAAAGGATGAGGCACTCTGTGTTTTGGGTAAACAAGTAAAATAGGTCCTTAGTTAGATATTTTTCAGCAAAAAATATTATGAATCTGATTCTTGCATCTCTCCATACTTAGAAAAGCACTAAAATTAACTGAGGTGTCTGTTCCTTGTGACTAGCAGTAACCTTCTACCTATGCTTGGTTGCATGTACTCCTTAGCCTAAATGAATACACACACACACGCACACGCACACACACACACACACATACACACGCTTCTCCCCTGACTTGTGAGGCTGAGAGTCTGTCTCTGAGGCTATAGTCCTCAGTAAGGTCCCAGAATAAAACACACTCACAATTCTCACCAATGGTACAGTTTGCTGTTGTTATTTTTTAATTTCAATTGACAAAGGATAGGGCATAACTCTCCTGAGAAAGATGGAAACAGTTATTCAGAGGCAAAGATATTTGAACTGTCTTACTAAATGATTAAGATGGTTGGATGGCATCACTGACTCAATGGACATGAGTTTGAGCAAACTCCAGGAGACAGTGAAAGGGAAGCCTGGCGTGCCGCAATCCATGGGGTTGCAAAGAGTCAGACACGACTGTGCAACTGAACAACAACAACAAAATGAGTATAGCTAATGGAGGGAAAGGAAGAGAGTCAGGGAAAAGGAGCCTGGCAGGAAAGAATAATGTATGCTCAGGTCCCAAGGCTTGAAGGTGAATAACTCAAAGTTCAGTGAAGCTGGAGCATATCAGAGTCATAAGGACAGAGAAGGCACAGGCCAGATGGTGAGCTATTTACTATACTGTGTTGAGAAGCTCGGAATTTTCCCATAGAAGAATGGGGAGATGATATATGTTAGGACAACCAGGAGTAGCACAATTGGAAACTTCTCCCTGGAAAGTTAACACTTTCTCTACTCACTGTTAATCTGAATCAGGGACTGATTCAACTAATCTTAGGGCATAAATTTATTCCAGTCTTTCATGATAAAGTCAGAAGTGGGTGGCAAGTAAGGTGACCAACTCATTCCCTGAGATTTTCTATTTTACAGTTTATGGGAACCTTCTCAGTCTTGGTGAAATGGATTTCCTAGAACTCTCCAAATTTAACTCTCCAAATTTCCTAGAACTCTCCAGGACCCTCTCTTTCCAAGGCCTGGGCAAAATGAAACAGTTAATCACCTAAAGTTCTGCTTACAAGACTTATGGTGAGAGTGAAGGAAACAGATGGATCCTGACTGCAGTTATGAGTATGAGTTAAGCTGCACTTAACTATATGTACAAACAGTCTCTCCACAGTCCTGGGAAACTGAATATATAGATGGATAGGTAGATAACAGATATATACACCTTCAATTTATATAGATATTATATAATTTTATATAAATATATATTTATATATATATAAACTATATTCACCTTCAGTGTATATATATATAACACATATATAAAATGTATATACACATAAAACACATATATATACACACATATAACATACATACAGTAAAAACACATCTTTATTAAATGTTAACATTAACATTACTATAAAAATTACTATAACATTACTAAAAATCATTAACATTACTAAAAATTACTATAACATTACTATAAATCATTAACATTACTATACACTTCCATCCCTGATACTATACACTTCAGAATAAATTTCTGATTCCTTCCTCCTCTTACTTCCACAAATCTCATCAAAGATAAAAGGTAGTCTTTTAGCCTAATGATGCCTCAGTGAGACAGAATGCTCTCCCTGCTGCTGCTGCTAAGTCATCGCTTCAGTCATGTCCAACACTGTGCGACCCCATAGACAGCAGCCCGCCAGGCTCCCCAGTCCCTGGGATTCCCCAGGTAAGAATACTGGTGTGGGTTGCCATTTCCTTCTCCCTACGAGACTCTAAAGGCTGTTAAGGCAGGCTTTGAGTAGATGAGAACCCACCAAACGAGAGTGTTTCAAATACACAGGTTGGTATGTAAAATTTCAATATTAACGGCATTGCTGGCTTTGAACATGAGGATAAGTGAACCCTCCTAACCTGAGTAGAAACAGTAGAGTAAGCAGAAGCCAAAAACTAGGAGGAAGGACGAAAGGAAGAGACGAGGAGAATAAGCAGAAGTAGATGCCCTGTGTCCATCCTGGCACAGTTCAGAGAGAGAGATGCATGAGAACAGTAAATGCATGTTTCAGATCATCCTCTGAACTGCAAATAAACTGGTTTCTTCTGGCCGTGAGCTGTGTCCACGTGCTTTTCTAGCTATTGCAGGGCAGAGGACAGAGCAGTCCACAAAACTCGAGTCACTATCGCTGTGTGTAACACTCACAATGTGGAATTATGATAAACCTATCATGGGACCCCTTCAAAAGGAATTTTATACCAAAGCACCAAATGTAAGATTGTTCTGCCATAAAGATGGTCTCAGCCGCATAAATCACCAAAACAGCACTCTAAATAGACCCCGATGTGTTTGCAGTGTTGTAGAGAAATAAAAAGTATGAATTAAAAAGTACCCCCATTTGTTTGGGGGCGCTTATGTAATACCTATCCTCCAAGGAAATAGTAAGAACACATTTGCAATCAGCTGAGTGTGGTTGCTAAGTTGAGTCTTCAACTTACTATCTTGATTAAATAAACACTGTAATAATCTAAAAGCTAATATTTAAATTTCTAAAGAACTTATTTTTTATTGTTTCTTGTGGAATTTGCTTTACTCAAAGGCATTCAGCTGTTCTAAACTGAGGGTATACTGAGAGGCAGAACATCCCAAGTTTTCTAAAACTTTGTTGGTATATTTTGCTTTACTAAGAATAGTACGTATCCTTAACATTTCAATGACAAGTGTTTGGCTAATTGATAATAAGTGTGTGTGTGTGTGTGTAGTTTTTAATTATTCACATAAAAGTGGTCTATATTAAGGAATGAAATAATCATATTCTAAAATCACAAAACAAAAGGAATCATTAATTATACTTCAAATATAATAAGTAGTAAAAAGTATAATATGGCACCATAATAACACTGTAGTTGGTGTTAAAATTAGGCTAAGAAATAACCAGATCAAGCAAATTCAGAAATAAAAAAAGATAACTTTATATAACATATAGTGAAGGATTATACATACAAAAAATCTTAATAAAACACATAAATTTTGTATTTATAAAATACATCCTAGATGGCCACTAAAAATAATCTCAGCACACTAGTCATACATTCAGAGAATCTGTATAACATTTGCGGGGAGGGGAGAAAGGTACATATTAGGATAGCAATATAGTATAGAGCTATGGTTTTTCCAGTAGTCATGTATGGATGTGAGAGTTGGACTATAAAGAAAGCTGAGCACCAAAGAATTGATGCTTTTGAACTGTGGTTTGGAGAAGACCCTTGAGAGTCCCTTGGACTGCAAGCAGATCAAACTAGTCAGTCCTAAAGGAAAATCAGTCCTAAATATTCATTGGAAGGTCTGACGCTGAAGCTGAAACTCCAGTACTTTGGCCACCTGGTGTGAAAAACTGACCCACCGGAAAAGACCCTGATGCCAGGAAAGATTGAAGGTGGGAGGAGAAGAGGACAGCAGGGGTTGAGATGGTTGGATGGCATCAGCAACTCAATGGACATGAGTTTGAGCATGCTCCGAGAGTTGGTGATGGACATGGAAGCCTGGCCTGCTGTAGTTCATGGGTCACAGACAGTCAGACAAGACCGAGTGACCGAACTGAACAATAGTATAGCAGTTCTATCTAACTCTAGTTTGAAAATATTACCTGTCACACAGCATGATAGAATGAGGTAAGATCAGAAATTCTATGGACCTGGAGTCTTATGGTACCCTATTTTTGAAGAATTTCTCCTAATATCTTCAAAGTCCCTTACATGGCATGGAACATAGTTTGGTAAATTCTGGTCAAATTACAAGAACGTTCATAAAGTACAGTCTAAAACTACAATTTAGAGTGCAAGACCAATTTTGTAGACATCTCTGCCCCATTAATTGAATCCTAATAATTAATTGAATTATTAGAATTATCTAATAATTCTAATGCCTACTTATTTGTTTGAATGATGCATAATTGATATTTCAAGTATTTATAAAAATGACTTATGTGTGAACATTCACATGGCTATTTCAGGTTGTCATGAGGACTTGCCCTAGCTCCCATGGAGGGTGTGAGAAAAATCTAAGGATGAGTTCAGGCAGGGGAGATGACTCTTGGACCAACTAGAAAACCGTCTGTCTAATGTTCTTGCTTCATATACTGCAAGCCCCACTTGTTCATCTGTTAGGTTCTGAATGGATTCAAACCTTCAGTGGAACCCAGGGCAAATTCAGCCTCTGTTTTTTAGTGAAATAAATGTAAATTCATTTGGGATGTTTAGCTTGAAGGCAGACATTATTACAACCTTCAAGTTGTTCAAGCAATGTCAGATCAAAGAAGATTCTATTTTTCCAGAATCAGATAAATTGTCAGAATACCAGCTCAAGGGTGACCATTTTCATTCAGCCCAGGAAAGACTTCTAGCAATGAAACAAATAAGATGGTGTCCCTGATGTGGTAACCACTTCCCATCACTGAAAGTTCATGCAAACAGTGTAAACAACAATGTCTCACACCTCCACGGTCCTACCTCTCCCCTAAGCTTTAAAAAATTTGACTTATGCCTATCCCTTCAAGGAGTATTAAAGTTACACACCACACAAGTCCATGTGTCCATGATCACATGTGCCTCATAGGAATGATAGGAGGAATAAAAGCCACAGCCTGCAAAGCCCAATCCTGAGTGCTGTGAACCCTTGGGCTCCAGCACCANCCTATCCCTTCAAGGAGTATTAAAGTTACACACCACACAAGTCCATGTGTCCATGATCACATGTGCCTCATAGGAATGATAGGAGGAATAAAAGCCACAGCCTGCAAAGCCCAATCCTGAGTGCTGTGAACCCTTGGGCTCCAGCACCATTTTGCCAATATTCAGGTCACCTTTGCTAACAAATCAACTGCCTTCGGATCAATCTAATTTACTTACCTGGATCTATTCACTCTTGTTGGATTTTATGCTAGCTCTCTATCTGGAAATTATTATCCCTGTGTGTCGTTTCTCAGCAACAACCATATTGTGCTCCAGATGGGGTGCAGCTACACATTTCTGGATGAAGAGCAGCGGTTCCTATTTTCTATTCAAACGTAATTTTGCTTCTGATAACTACCTGGGCCAAATAAGGTCACAATATGAGAAAAAGTACATGTAGGCTGTTGAACAGCTACTTGCCTGCCTAAGAGGTCTTTAATCATAATTTTTAATAAATTCTGTGACATAGGATCCCTGAATTTTCAAATAAATTAAAACAGGAGTCAGATAAAATTTCTCCCTGGGGCCAAGGAAAGCATGTTCCTCATGATTGGGGTGAACAAGGATGGTGACAATTAAAGAAAATGTCCCTTTCCCCCCACATATGGATAATGATATCTTTCACTGAAGGGACTATATACTGCATAAAGAGAAGAAAAAAAAATNTTTTTTTTTTTTAATTGTAGCTTTCATTGCTGGAAAATGGTTGAAACTCCTTTTTGAGGTGTCAACTACAATTTGTCACCTGCCATGGGCACTTGCCATCTACCTCTTCAAGGATTAAATCATGTGCTGCTGCAGCTGCTGGCCTTCAGCACCCCTTGAAAGGAGTTCACGGTGGAGAGCAGAAATGAGGCAAACTATGCTCTGGGAAATGGACAGAACAGGTCTTCAGATAGTTAGATATTTTTAGGAACTGGCTTTATGAGCCCAATCCTCATATCTAGAAAAGTACTTAATCCCTTTGGTGACATCAGCTCCTCATGACTAGCAGAAAACTTTTGCAAAGATAAGTGCTTGATGACATGAACTCCCCCTTCACCAAAATCACATATATATTGAACTTCTCCTCCTCACCTCTTCGGAGAAATTTCTAAGGAGCTATCTGAGGTGCTGTTTCTCAGGATGCCGTCCTCATATTGCCCCAAATAAAACTTAACTCTGAACTCTCACATGGTTTTTTTTTAAGTTGACAGAAGCTTGTTAGAGTTATAGGAAGGCCTACACTGAGAGTGGGAGACTGCTGCTGCTCATTAACCTCTTATTTTACCCTAGGTAAGTCATCCTTCTCTGGCACTGATCCTCTGAGGGAGAGGGAGAGGATGGGATGATTTGGGAGAATGGCATTGAAGCATGTATACTATCATGTAAGAAACAAGGCGCCGGTCGATGCAGGATGCAGGATGCTTGGGGCTGGTGCACGGAGATGATCCAGAGAGATGTTGTGGGGTGGGAGGTGGGAGGGGGATNATTTTAAAAAAAAAGGAAATCAAAAAAACAAAACAAAAAAATAAAATTATTTCAAAATAAAAACTTTAAAAAGTCCTCACGTGCATTATACCAATTTTTTTAAAGCATAACTATTTCTGGTGACACAATAAGCCAGATAGTGTGCACTCTGAAAGTAAATATGAGATCTGAAAGATCTGGGGAAAAACAAATACCTCCTTTTCCAGTGCTTACCTTTTCTTCCTTTTTTTTTTAACCTTGTCAATAAAGTGTTGAATATATCTTTTCAGTAAAATGTAATTAACCAAAAGTAAGGAAACAATGGTTAAGTATATCAATATTACTTTTTAAATTTTCTTAAATTATTAAAAATCAGTTTTAAAAACATTTTAAGTTTGGTCATCAAAGATTATTGCAATGTGCTTATAAAAAATATGCCTGCAATGCAGGAGACCCGGGTTTGATCCCTGGGTCTGGAAGATCCCCTGGAGAATGAAATAGCAACCCACTTCAGTATTCTTGCCTGGAAAATCCCCATGGACAAAGGAGCCTGGTGGGTAACAGTCCATGGGGTCACAAACAGTTGGACACGACTGAGCAACTAACACTTTCACAAAAAATATCCCACAAAAACATATAAACTATTTTTTATGGGTATATGTGGGTACGGATAGAGATGTGTGTGAAAAAAGAATCTTACTCTGATAAATGAATCTTAAAATGCTCTTTTTCGGTTATTGCAGTGTCAGGAACCATGAGCAGCAAAGTCTCCTGCAACACCCTCTATGAGGCATGGCAGGAAGTCTTGCACAGGAATCAGCATAAACACTGGAAGATTTTGGAGATGATGGATCAGCCAGAAGAACTATGACCCTCAGAAGGACAAACGCTTCTCGGGCACCGTCAGGCTTAAGTCCACTCCCCGCCCCTAGTTCTCGGTATGTGTCTTGGGGGACCAGCAGCATTGTGATGAGGCCAAGCCTGTGGATATCCCCCACATGGACAGTGAGGCGCTGAAAAAACTCAACAAGAATAAGAAACTGGTCAAGAAGCTGGCCAAGAAATATGATCCTTTTTGGCTTCAGAGTCTCTGATCAAGCAGATCCCCTGATTCCTGGGCCCAGGCCTGAACAAGCCTGGCTATTTGCCTTCCTTGCTGACCCACAATGAGAACGTGGTGGCCAAAGTTGATGAAGTGAAGTCCACGATCAAGTTCCAGATGAAGAAGCTGCTGTGTCTGGCAGTGGCTGTTGGCCATGTGAAGATGACAGATGATGAGCTTGTGGACAACATCCACTTAGCTGTCAACTTCCTGATATCATTGCTCAGAAAAACTGTCAGAACGTCAGGGTCCTGTACATTATGAGCACCATGGGCAACCCCCAGCAGCTGTACTAAACACAGCTTAATAAACCGTACTTAACTATACTCAAAACAACAACAACAACACCTTAAAATGATACTGTTTAAAAATTTTAAATGTGAAGAAAAACATGAACTTTTGATATTATAATATTTTAAATAAAACTAAAAAGCAATTCCGTAAGATACAAGTTGGCAGTGTGGTGAGCTGTACCTATTCAAGCTGAAACTACCGTTATTTTGAGCAACTTTTGATTCTCGTTCTCCAACCATGGGCATGAAATCAGGCCATGAGAACTCACCTCCTAGTAAGGATTTGATTCTATAGTACTTAAGGTCTCCACTTTTGAACTGTCTTCCTAATGTAGAATTTAATACAATCCCCTGTTATAAGTGTTTCTTGAACAAATGTATTAATATAATGATACTCTGCATTTTAAATATTTTCCTACTTTTTATCATCCAGTCCAGTTTCAATAGAGCCAATCTGTGCATTGAGATACATAAGTTTACACAGCACAGAAAACCTTACAAAGACAATTTCTGTAATGGAAAAGTTTAGTAGTAGGCATAAAACAAAGCAGCGAACTTCATTTCACTACACTCTTCCTGTACTCATTATAATGTTTAGGGCTGACTGAGACAGCTGAATACAATGGGAAATGCTAAGTGTTTTTGTCTTTATTAGCATATATAATGCTTCAGTTTGCTGAAAATATAGTTAGTCTTCATTGCACAGTCTTTTCATAAATATGTTATCATTACCTTTTCCAATACTATTGGAATGACAAAGATGTTTCATCTGCTTAGTTATAGATTGTCCCAGTATTGTTCTCTAGCAATTTCTAAAGAATAAGTTTTGAAGAGGTGCTTTGAGGTGCTTTGTTTTTTTACATAAGACAAAATCTGAGAGTGTTTTCATACTTGGATCATTTGTTGACTGGGGCTGAAATATTATTTAATAATAAAGAAACAAATGAAGACAAGGAAGAAAGGGCAAGACCAACTATAGATGCTCGAGTCAATTTTCCGAAGCAGTCACGTGGAGAGCATGCTTTGTTATCTAAAGAAATAAAATCTTTCTAGCTCTCTCCATTGCATAAGGACATCTGAAGGCCTATTATAAGATTTTGCAATATGGCTTCTAGGAAACCAGAGTGAACAACATGGTTTGTTTAAATTAACAAATTTAAATTTCTTCCCAGTCACAAGTCATCTGCAAAAATCAATTTCACCTGAAGTTTTGCCCATGATTTCCTTTCTCTAGGCTTACCTTTTATTGTACTATGTTTAGGCATGAAATATATAATTCTTTATTTTTGTTCATGCCATTTATAAACTGATCAGAAATGGATTCTAAAGTGCTTCAAAACAGAAAAGCTCATTTGACATTCAGAAAATGTATTCTTGCTAACATGCCCCTTGAAAGTGAAAGTAGTAAATGTGTTAGTTGCTCAGGTGTGTCCAACTCTTTGTGACCCCATGAACTGTAGCCTGCCAGGCTTCTCTGTCCATGGAATTCTCCAGACAATAATACTGGAGTGGGAAGCCACTCCTTTCTCCAAGAGATTGTCCCCACCCAGGAATCGAACCCCAGTCTCCTTCATTGCAGATGGATTCTTTACCATCTGAGCCACAGGAAGCCCCAACATGCCCATTATGAATGTTAAAAAACAGAGTTTATATTCACTCCCAAGATCCCTGGGGCCAAGGAAGTATTTGTACTTGCAACATATTCTAATCTAGTGATGCTATCTATAATTTATGGGAAAAATAAGATATAACTTCATATTAGCTCTTGGAGAGTTTTTTTTTTTTTCTGTATATGTGTTTCTCCTGTTGGCTTCAAATACTTTAATGAAGAATCATTTTTGGGTTTCTGTTATGTACCTGCTTGGGAATAAATTGTTATTTGGATGACTTCAGATTGTGTATTTCAGCCATAGACTGTCAATTACGGGTGAGAAGGAGGTATGGAACAATCTGCTTCTTCTCTTCTAGAATCTTTTGTTTTCCATTGAGCTTGAAGAGACCTTTTGTNTTTTTTTTTTTTTCTGTATATGTGTTTCTCCTGTTGGCTTCAAATACTTTAATGAAGAATCATTTTTGGGTTTCTGTTATGTACCTGCTTGGGAATAAATTGTTATTTGGATGACTTCAGATTGTGTATTTCAGCCATAGACTGTCAATTACGGGTGAGAAGGAGGTATGGAACAATCTGCTTCTTCTCTTCTAGAATCTTTTGTTTTCCATTGAGCTTGAAGAGACCTTTTGTTTCTTGAATCAAGAGCTCTGTCTAAAAATCCTTTCAATATGAATTCATTATATTCATGAATTCAAAATGCCATTTGGATGATGATGACACTAGTATATTTATATTTATATGAGCACTGAAGAATTGATGCTTTTGAACTATGGTATTGGAGAAAACTCTTGAGAGCCCCTTGGATTGCAAGATTTAACCAGTCAATCCTATAGGAAATCAGTCCTGAATATTCATTGGAAGGACTGATGTTGAAGCTAAAACTCCAATACTTTGGCCACCTGATGCGAACTGACTTATTGGAAAAAACCCTGATTGGAAAAACCCTGCAAGATTGAAGGCAGGAGGAGAAGGGNTCAGTCCTGAATATTCATTGGAAGGACTGATGTTGAAGCTAAAACTCCAATACTTTGGCCACCTGATGCGAACTGACTTATTGGAAAAAACCCTGATTGGAAAAACCCTGCAAGATTGAAGGCAGGAGGAGAAGGGGACAACAGAGGATGAAATGATTGGTTGGTATCACCAACTTGATGAGTTTGACCAAGCTTCAGTAGTTGGTGATGAACAGGGAAGCCTGGCAGTCTATGGGGTCACAAAGAGTCGGACATGACTGAGTGACCGAACTGAGGTTGCTATAACAAAGTACCACAGGCTGGTTTGGCTAAATATAACAGAAATTTGTTTCTCACAGTCTCGTGGCTGGAAGTTGAGATCAGGGTGCCAGCACAGTTGAGTTTTGGTGTGGGCCTTCTTCTGGACTGCAAACTGCTGTCTTGGCAGAATGGATTGAGAGAGTTCGCTGAGTTCCAGTCGTGATGGCTCTATCCTCATGACCTAATTACCTCCTAAAGGCCCCACCTCCTCATATCATCATATTTGGGATTAGGATTTCAACATATGAATTTTGGAGGGATACAAACATTCCGTCCATCACACACACATGACATCGCTTGATCTGGGTTCTATGCTCCATGAGGGCAAAGGCTGCTTCATTGCTTTATCTCCAGTGCAACACACCATGACTGCTCTATTGTGCAAATATCTGTGGGATATATGAGTTAATCTTCACAAGTCTGCTAGTACCTGGAGTTATGCCAGTTATGAGGTTAAGGATACAGCTTTCTGACTGCCATGTCTGCCCAAAACTTCTGACCCCAACTATGAGGAGTTAGGATCCAAACACAAAGTTAGAGGCAGGATTTCATATAAAAACTACCCTCATTTCTGATGCCAGCTGCAAGTTCAGGAGTTTGCCAAAAACCACCTCAGGTTTAATGGTCACCTAGGAAGCCTCACAGAACTCACTGAGAGCTATTATAGTCACAGATATGAACTATCATAGAAAAAAAAAAAAAGGATATCATGTCAATTAGAATCAGTCAAAGGAAGAGGGCCATAGAGTGGGGTCTCAGAGGGTTTCTATAGCTCCCAGCATCCTCAAGATGCTTTACCCTGCTAACAATCATGTTTGACCAGACACATGAAATATTGTCAATCTGAGAAGATCACCTGAGCTTCACTCTTGAGAATTTTTATTGGGGTCTCATTATCTAGGAATGGTTAATTGACTGATATACCAAGTGGTCCAAGGGGGTCTATCATGAGTCACCTTCGTAATTTTTTAATCAGATGATAATTACAATATTCTGGGTTTTTGCCATACATCAGTATGAACTGGCCATAGACATACATGTGTCCCCTCCATTCTGAACATCCTGAACCCCCCCACACACTTCCCTCCCCAACCCCTCTCTCTGGGTTGTCACAAAGCACCAGCTTTGGGTGCCCTGCTTCATGCATCAAACTTGCACTGGTCATCTATTTTACATATGGTAATGTATATGTTTCAATGCTANGGTTTTTGCCATACATCAGTATGAACTGGCCATAGACATACATGTGTCCCCTCCATTCTGAACATCCTGAACCCCCCCACACACTTCCCTCCCCAACCCCTCTCTCTGGGTTGTCACAAAGCACCAGCTTTGGGTGCCCTGCTTCATGCATCAAACTTGCACTGGTCATCTATTTTACATATGGTAATGTATATGTTTCAATGCTATTCTCTCAAATCATCCCACCCTCTCCTCCTCCTACTGAGTCCAAAAGTCTGTTCTTTACATCTGTGTCTCCTTTGCTGCTCTGTATGTAGGAGAGTCAGTACCATCTTTCTAGATTCCATATATATTCATTACTATACAGTATTTTTCTTTCCCTGACTTACTTCCCTCTGTATGATAGACTCCAGATTTATCCACCTCATTTAGAACTGACCATGAGTCACCTTCTTAACATGCATTATTAGATGTAGATCAAGGAGGCCACCATGAACAACAACACTCCTATTGAGAGCTGAAGGTTAAGAAGTTACCTTCCAGAGATAAAAATAAAAGCCAGACCTCTCTTTGGGTAAGGACAAAACAAGCATTTCCATTTTATAGAATAAATAAAATTATCATACACCAAAGTCTAACCAGTTAGGGTTGGGACACAGGACTATTTGTTTCTAAGGTCCAGCTTCTATCTAAAATGGACATTTTCTCCCCATCTTGCTAACCAATTCCACTTATATTTTTGATCTTTGTTAATAGCACCTCCATTTTTCTAATTTCCCAATGTACAAATATTTGTGTTATCCTCCACTTTTACCTCTATCTCACAATCCAAATAATTTCCAAATCACACCCACTCTATGTCTGTCATAAATGTCTCTCAAATTTGCCTCTTTCTCTTCATTCTTTGCTGGTAATATGTCAGATCCAGTTTTCACTATTTCTGACTTAAAACTGTGCCATGTTGCTTTAAGGAGCCTTCTGATTGCATTATTGACCCACATTCACTATTTCCACTTGGTCATCAGATTGATCTACCAAAAAAATCAGATATATTCACATCACTAGTATTCTTAAAAGTTTGCCTGATGCTCTTACATAAAATTTAAACTCCTTAGTGTGACTAACTTGGCCTTGAACAATCTGAAACCAAATTGTATTCCTAGTTCCTTTCTTCCACATACTCCCTGGTACTGGCCATACGGACTTTACTCATCCCATGAACATAATAAGATATATCAAGATTTCATTTTTCTGTCATTAGTTTCTGGAAGAATTGTCCTTGTCTCCCTCTTCACCTGTCATTGAAATGTAGTTCAAATGCTACCTCAGTGGTGATGCTTTCATTTACTTCTCCAGATAGAATTATATGCTCCCTTTCAGAACTGCCATTGTCTATTATTCTATATTCTAACATATGGTATTTTGGTTTATTGATTTACGTGTCCCTTGACTTACACTATATATACTTTTTTATATATTTATACTTTATAACGGCAGAAACTCCATTCGGCAAATAACTAGAGAAATACTTACACTTAGTAAGGAATTATAAGACAGTCTCTGAATGAATGCAAGCCCTTTGGATGAGGCTCTGTGTTTTATTCCCTACTGCATTTTTCATGTCTACCGCATAGTAAGTGCTAAATAAATCTCTGTTTAAAAACTAAACTTAAGCAAGAGGGGATATATAGGTACACATGTAGTTAATTCATGTTGTTGTACAGCAGAAAATAGCAACATTGTAAGGCGATTATTCTCCAATTAAGAAAAATCCTTTAAAAATATACACTATTCTCAATAGGAAAAGACATAAACTTAATGAAGGAATAATGCCGAAACCATCAAGTTTGGATTAAAGCTCCCAGTTCACTGGGTTTAATCATCCTAATTCTATTTTTTAGGGTAAATGATAAAAGCAACTATCTTAAAGCAAATACAGGTTGTGCAAAATTAATCTAATCCCCTGGAGATAATTCTATGACTGTTAGTGAAATCATACTTCATTCATTTTAATTCGTTTCAACATACAAATATTTATGTGGGGCATACAGCATGTCCAGAACTATTTCTCAGGTACCAAGTTGTTTTCAAAGATAAATAGCACTCAGCATCCTCTCTTTAAAATGTTCTGAGTACAAAAGTGATGGCACAACTAGAGCCTATGTGATATGAAATTATAACACATGTTCAAAACAGTGTCAAGACTCAGATTAGGAGTGACCACATCTATTTTGAGGGTCAGCCAATGCATCATGCCATGGGGAGGATATAACTACGTTCAAGAAGGCAGAAGTAAGAGAAAGATCAGTTGATATTTATTTTTGCATTATTTTGATAATCTATACCTGGGAACACTTAAAAAAAATTTTATTGGAGTATAGTTGATTTACAATGCTGTGTTAGTTTCAGTACAGCAAAGTGAGTCAGTTATACATATATATCCACTCGTTTTTTTAGATTATTTCCCCGTATAGGTCATTATAATGTATTAAGTAGAGTTCCCTATTTAGTAGGTCATTATTAGTTATCTATTTTATATATTGGGTTGGCCAGAAGGTTCATTTGGATTTCTCCATAGCATCTAATGGAAACCCCCAAATGAATGTTTTGGCAAGCCAATATATAGTGCTGTGTATATGTCAATCCCAATCTCCCAATTTATCCCTCCCCGAACCTTACCTGCTGGTAATCATAACTCTGTTTTCTATACGTGTAACTCTATTTTTGTTTTGTAGATAAGTTTATTTGAAAAAAAAGGAGCACTTTTAGTGAAGATATCCCCAAATGTAGAGACAAGTAGCCAGCCAGTTCAGTGGTTACATTGGATATATATGTGCAAAGCATTGGTTCTCAAAATGCAGGCTATGAGACCTCTCGGAGCCCCCAAGACTCTCAAGGAATTCACGAGGTGAAAATCATTTTCCTCTTACACCACATCAGCATTTTTACAAATGGTGCAAACACAACGGTGAGTAAAACTGTTGATTACTTAGCAGAAATTAAGGACAAGCCACCAAACTATTCGCCAGTAACTCTGTTCTTCACTGACATGTACTCACAGGAAGAAAAACGAAAAGAGGCGGGGGAGCCACTTTCTTTAAGCAGAAGTAGTTAACATTTTTAATATTATGAAATCCTGATCACTAAGCACATCTTTCATTTGACAAAAGGGGAAATAGGCATTAATACTTCTGTCTACAGAAGTAGAACAATTATCTCCACAAAAAGTATCTGTGTGGTCGAGTAGCAAGCTGATGTATCTGCTTTTTTATTTTTATAAAATAACACAGAACACATTCTTCTTTGCAAATAATAACTGATAGATTGCAAACTATGATTATTCAGACTTTTTAGTATCTGGCAGATATTGTTTTAAAATGAATGAAGTGATTCTGTTACTTGAAAGAAAACAATTGTCAACCATTGTTGCAAAGCTAAAACTTGAGCTTTCAAAAGAAAATCAGAATATTTTAAACTCTTACCTAACATCATAAGTTTGTTCTGGAGGAATAAATGGCAACCCACTCCAGTATTCTTGCCTGGAGAATCCCATGGACAGAGGAGCCTGGCAGACTACAGTCCATAGGGTCACAAAGAGTCAAACACGACTGAGCAGCTAAGCATGCAGAAGTTTGATGATGTTGCAATATTTCCTGATGAAATCGGTTATATTAATTTTTTTTTTGTACAATGAATG
This sequence comes from Neotragus pygmaeus, assembly GCA_006410875.1. NCBI lineage: Eukaryota > Metazoa > Chordata > Mammalia > Artiodactyla > Bovidae > Neotragus > Neotragus pygmaeus. The sequence continues at coordinate 1,951,556 of SJYV01051165.1, forward strand.
TATCAACATTTGAAAGATCTTCCACAATTCAATGAATCAATGTTTTCCAAGAGACCAATTCATGGATAACAGACCCATTCAAAGTCCAAAATATATACATAGATTTTAAGGTAACAGAGTATGAAGAAGCTTGTTGTTGTCAAGAAGTTGATATGTTTTCCAACTGCATAATACAATTAACCTTTAAGAAACTATTACTTGTCAAGTTTTGGTATAATATCAAACAATAACATCCACCAATTTCTGAAAAGGCTATTAAAGTACTGTTCACTTTTCCAATTACATGTTTTTGTAAGACAGAATTTTCTGTATATATGTCAACCAAAATAATCAATTGAAATAGATTCAAAACCTAAGTAGTTATAAGAACCCAGCTGATTCTACTAAATCAGACATTCAAGAGGTTTGTAGAAAAGGTAAGAAATATTATGAAATATTTTTTGAAAATAGTTACTTTTATATGTAATACTTGTTAACACCTAATAGATTTGCTATTTTTAAAATAATCAGTAAAGGCATTTTAAATTTCTCAATTTTATTATCAAATATTAAAATTATCCATAGATATAACAACACAAGCTCTTTGGAACCTCAATGATTTTTAATAGTGTAAAAGTATCTGAGACCCAAAAGTCAAGAGAACTATTGGGATAAGGAAATAGTATAAATATTTTCAATCATCCTATATAGAGAAAACTTGTAATGTGCCAAGCACTATGTCAGATACTATGCTTAGAAGAGAAAAATAAAAAAGCCAACTTAATCTCTGCCCTCATGGAGTTCATGATCTATTGAGGTATGAAGACAATAATCTATCACAAAATTGAGTCTACAATAACTAATAGCTGGCATAGCCCCAAAAGGCATTGAATAACATGTTTGGATAAGGAGAAAGAGAGAATAATTATTATGTACAAATGCTTCCAAAAAGCAATACAAAATAGCTGAAATCAGTTTTTATTTTTATTCATTTATTTTGCAAGAAATATATTCAACATTATTTAAGTCTTTGTGTTTTATATGTTCATTTTATTTCGTGGTCCACTAGCGGCTCAGGTGGTCAAGAGTCCGCCAGCAATGTGGGAGATCTGGGTTCAATACCTGGGTCAGGAAGAATCCCCAGAGAAGGAAATGGCAACCCACCAGTATTCTTGCCTGGAGAATCCCATGGACAGAGGATCCTGGCAGGCTACAGTCCATAGGGTCACAAAGAGTCAGACACAACTGAGCGACTAACACTTTCACTTTAATGTAACTGGCACATGTTTGCTTATTTTACTCAATAATATAACCATTTTAAGTTGGAGAATCTGTCCATCTATATTTAACACAATTAGTGATAGAACTGATTTTAAATTTACCATTATCTGGTTTACTTTCTATTTATCCCACCTACTCATTTCTTTTCTCTCTTTCTCTCTTTTTTTTTTTTTTGGCTTCCATATGAATTTACTATTTATATCATTTTCTCCCTCTCTTTCGGCTTAAGAATCAAGTTCTAATTAATCCTTCAGTGATAACCCTAGATCAGAGTTTCTCAGTCTCGGAACTATTGACAATTTGGCCAGATAACCTTTTGTTACATGACAAGCTTTGTTGTGCATCATAAGATTTTCACAGCACTTCTGGCTTCTACCACTGGAAAGCTAATTACATCCTTTCAGTTGTGAGACAATGAAAAACATCTCTAGAGATTGCCAAATGTTTCTGAGAGGACAAAATCACCCGTGGTTAAGAACCATTGCCCCTGAGTCATCAAATTTTAATATAAATAAGAATTTTTCCCTTTCAACATTTGTCTCTGTTTACCCCTCTACTCATGCCTGTTGCTATTTTAATTCTTTGTGTATTTCAAACTCAATAATAAATTCTATTGTTTTATACCATTAATATTTATTCAGACTTAAGCACATCTTTACCTTCACTTGGCTTTTCATATCTTCCTGCATCTGAGCTTCTAACCATGAAATTTTTCCTCTTGCCTGCAGAATACTCTCATTTTGTCTGGGGTTACATACAGGTGATGAATTCTCCTAGTTTTTGTTTGTCTGAAAATAGACTATTTCCACTGAGTATGGAAGTGTAGGTTTTTAGCTTTTTTGTTTTTTAACAATTTGAAATTTCATTTCATTCACTTCCATCAGTTGCTTCTGTTGAGACACCTGCTATTGGTCTTTGAGGATAACCTTATTTTTTTCCAGATGCTTTAAAGCCTTTCTTAATTTGACCAGAGAAGGCAATGGCACCCCACTCCAGTACTCTTGCCTGGAAAACCCCATGGACCCATCCATGGGGTCGCTAAGAGTCGGGCACGACTGAGCGGCTTCACTTTCACTTTTCACTTTCCTGCATTGGAGAAGGAAATAACAATCCACTCCAGTGTTCTTGCCTGGAGAATCCCAGGGACGGGGGAGCCTGATGGGCTCCCATCTATGGGATCACAAAGAGTCGGACACGACTGATGCCACTTAGCAGCAGCAGCAAGCCATTTGACAGTGCTGTGCCTCAGTGTAGTTTTATTTGATATTTTTCTAGCTTAACATTCACAGTGCCTCTTGAATCTGTGGCTGGAAAGCTTTTATCAATTTGGGAAAATTCACTGCCATTTTATCTTCACATATAATTCAGCTTCATGATCTCCCCTCCCTCCTTCTGAGACTAATTACATACATGTCAATACTGTCACCTTATCTCCCATGTTTCATACTTTGTGTGTCCTCTATCGTGTTGCCTCTTCTTGCTGCACTCTGCTCACTTTTATCTGAGCCAGTTTCTATTTTACTAATTTTCTTTCTGAGCTGAGTCTAATCTGCTCATAAATCTATCCATCGAATTCTTATTACAGTTGTTGTATCTTTCAGTTATATGCTTTTCACTGGGTACTTATATGAAATATGTTCCAGTTCTGACAAAATTCCCAATTTTATCTTACTTCTTGAACATATTAAGCATTGCTATTTTAAATTCCAAAACCAAGGAATCAATTATCTGGATTATCATTAAGTATATTAAGTAACATTTATTTTGATCTTTAACCACATTCTCTTGTTCCTCCTGTTCCTATATAACATTTTGGGGGTTCCAAACACTGCACGTAAAAAACTGCTGGAATTATTTGGGGCCTTGCATAATCCTATCTGCTTCCACATATGAGCTGAGTAGCTCTTCACCACCTTGGTAGCTTTTAGATTCAAACGATTTTTTCTGGTACAATTCTTTCCAAATAATCTGAGGTGAAAGACAAAGTTTTCCTTTTTGTTTCAATCCTTTACAAATGATGCATGGTCCAGCACTGTGGTGACACGATATGGTCCATTGTGCATTATCAGAATGCAGCTCTTAGCTACTGTGATTGTTACGTGAGTCCAAGAACCACCTGATCTGATCTATACCACTTTCAACAAGATTAATTCACTTGGATACACTTGGATTTTGCAAAAGTACTTAATTGGTATAAAAGTTTCTAAATAATCTCAATTTCTGTCCTTGGTTTTTCACACATTTGTGGTTGTAGAGGGACCACACTTTAATGACACTTAGAGATACACTGTTCCAAGTGACAGTAAGGAAATGCTATGGTTAAAGGAAGAGATCTAAAATAAATAAGACCTACTTTGTCTTGAGTCAAAAAACAAACATGGCTATGCTTCAAAATAAATTTATATGATTTAAATAAATAAGTGGGCTAATCTTTAATGCTTTTGCTCTAAAAAGGTTCAACAAACATTTGCTCAACTTGCCCAGTAGTAGAGGGAACACTATGCCGCCTTGAGGATTATCTAAAGCAAACAAGATAACTCCATCTGCATATGTACTAACACCTCATTAATTCAGAATTTGTGATAATTTGGCTAAGTAAATTAATAGTATAAGAAGAAAAGCAGCAAAGTGCTTAAAACCACTCAAAGAACTACATTTTCAATCATTCTCAAATTCTTTAGAAACATCCTTTCTCTTATAAAAATAAAGGACACAATAATTACAGACACTTTCCATATATTCTTTATAGCAATTAGCCTCAAAGAAGTGGAAGTAATGTTTAGTGAATCTGTTCTGTTACACTAAATTTATTCAAAATAAACAAAGAAATTTTTAAAAACTGTTGCTAAGAAATCTAGCCAAAATTTCCATGCCCAGCTAGTCAAAATTAGGAGTTTTAACTAGAACATTAATATATAAAGTATAAAGCTTTTTAGTAGAGTGTCTGAAACATCTCTTGCTTTGTTTGACCAGCATTCATTCCTCTTTTTGGTAATACAAATCCAATTTTTCTTAGGGCCTTCTCTAAGTCCAAGTGATTTAGATGGTTTGAACCACATGTGCTAATAAAACTCTGAGGCAAGAAATATTTTTCTACAGACATTTACAAAGTAGGAAACTGTAGACCTGAGGCTGTATATGGAGCAAATTTCTACCACCCATGGATAAAGAAAAGCTAAAAATTAAGCTTACAACCCAACATCTAATGCTTACGAAGAGCCTGGCTCCAGCTGGACCCTGAATTAGATTTGTCTTATCTAACAATCAATACAATAAATCTGTGTTATTGTTAAAATCAATTGGGTCATTTATTTGTAAGTGTTTTGACTAAGTTTACTGCTTATTTCATTATGTGTAGAGAGCCACAGCAGGTGGTGAAAATAAAAAGTTCAAGAAATGAAATCCATTATAAGGAAATTATAATATTGTTGGATGGACAAAGGCAAGGACTTCTGACATTTATTTGAGTTGACTAAAAAGTTCATTTGGGGTTTTCCATGACTAAATTATCCTGAGTATTTAGCAAAGGAGGAATTTGACAAGTATTATTTGAATGAATGAATGAATTTTTATGTGCCCTCATTCATTCCATCCACAAATATTTATTGAGGATCCATTATGTATCAGTCACTATTCTGGGGGTGCTGCTCAGTTATGTCTGACTCTTTGTGACCCCATAGACTGTAAATGTAGCCTGCCAGGCTCCTCTGTCCATGGGATTTTCCAGGTAAGAATACTGGAGTGAGCTGCCATTTTCTACTCTAGGGGATCTTCCTGACCCAGGGATCGAACTCATGTCTCTTTTGTCTCCTGCACTGGTAGGCAGGTTCTTTACCACTGAGAGGGCTGGGAAGCTATTACTATTCTGCTGCTGCTGCTAACTCGCTTCAGTCATGTCCGACTCTGTGCGACCCCATAGATGGCAGCCCACCAGGCTTCCCCGTCCCTGGGATTCTCCAGGCAAGACCACTGGAGTGGGTTGCCATTTCCTTCTAGTCACTAGGAAAACAACACTAAGCTGGAAAAAGTTCCCTGCTCAAAGATTTCCAATTCTAGCTAGTGCAAATATTTTAAGCAGGAGTTTTGAAATTCCTCTTTGTGCAGTTTCTAACTCCCATTCATTCCTTATTATTTTATTGCTACTCTTAGCACTAAGTCACTATCTAAACTGCTATAGATTTTGTTTATCCTCTTTATGTTACACATCCTCCATTAAAATGCAAGCTTTTTTGCTTTATTTGACTCATATCACATGGTATGGACTAAAGCCCCAGAGAACAGAAGACAGTTTTTATCTTTCTGGTTATCCTTACTTTTCCAATGCTAAGACAGGTACCAAACATCAAGGTTTTTCCAGGAAACAGCACATTCAAGCTGGCTATTTATAACAAATTTAATCAAGGGATAATTCATAAAAGTGTGAGCAACATGAAAGGTAAAGAAGAAGAGCTGCTAACAACAGAGCATCATTAGCACCTTTAAGCTTGAAAGTACACAGGAAGGGACAGAAGCCAGAACCCAGACATAATAGCTATAATTGTAGAAGATTGCCCGGTAAGGGCTGTGGCCACACAGCAGTACTGCAAGGAGAAAGCCAGAGACCAAAAACCAAGCCCTACCTCACTTTCTTTCCTCTCTTCCATCCAGAACTGGTTTCTGCCATTGACCAAATCCAACTGGAAGCTGAATGGCAAGGGAGACCAGTGATATCTGTAGTCCCATAAATGAGCCCATGCAAGAACAGCAGAAATTCTAAATCCAGCTCAAAAATGCACAACTGTAAGCAAATAAATCATTCCTATTTTAAGCCATTAGTTTCAGAGCAGGGTACAGGCAGCAATAGATAACCAAAATAACATTTAACAAGATCAATTAATTTTTAGCAATTATTTAACCTTTAAATGTTTTGAGGTTTTATCAAATGTGATGCTTAACATTTACTTAATAATTTAAAGAATTCTTCCAATTTTTAAGAACATTCTTCAAGAGGACTGAAGATGTATGGTATCCTTCCTACTACTGAAAGAAAGAAAACGAAAGTGTTAGTTGTTCAGTCATGTCTGACTCTTTGCAATCCCATTAACTGTAGCCCACCAGGCTCCTCTGTCTATGCAATTCTCCAGGCAAGAATACTGGAGTGGGTTGCCATTCCCTTCTCCAGGGGATCTTCCCAACCCAGCTCTCCTGCATTGCAGGCAGATTCTTTTCTGTCTGAACCACCAGGGAAATCCCCTACCCTTTCCATTTGCAGTAGAAACTGATTTCTAAACCAATGTGCATTCTGAGGAAAAAGCTTAAAAGCAAATTTACACTGCTTTCTGCCCATACAATCAAGACTCATGCAAAACCTTGCATATTTCAAAGAAAATTTTGCAGACAAATCAAAATCTAAAACACTAGACTACCAGGGTGAAGAAGAGGTAGTTATTTCTTTTCATTGATCTTCCTCATGAGTCCCACTGCAATAGTTGTAGGAAATAAAACTTTAATTTTAATTCAATCAGAATATAATGGAATAATTTAAAATGTCTCTTAAGGTAATTGAGTCTCTTTAAAATGACTCTTTTTTTCAGATCTAGCCCCTCTTCCAGTTATTTCTCTTCAAGGCAGCAATTGCATATAACATACAAGGTCTTTAAGAAAAAAATCTCATCGTAATAGTTCTAATTTTAAAAATGACAAAAAGGAGTGGCCCTGGTACCATGCTATGCTCCTGGGGTTTTCAGGACCTGACTCTCTCCGTAGATATATTACTGCTGGCGTTTGTTCCTGACATGTATGATCTGTAAACTTCTTGGTCATTCTTGCTCAGCCTGATCAAGTCCTCTTGGTCCCTGCTGCTGATTCAGTTTCACTTTCATTCTTACTGCTCCTGAAGACCCCAAAAGGACTGGTTATCCCTGCCATTTGATCCAGACTCAGGTGGTCCGCCTTCCTTTTTTGGTTCTGGTAATTACTTTTATCACACTTTCAGTAACCTCAACCTGAACCACAGGGAAGCCTTTGGAAACCTCAGGATTCCTTCCAGGATTTGAGAACACTAAGTCAGCTAGCCATGTAATTTCCTCAGGGTTACAAGGGACCCCACTCCAGCATTCTTGCTTTGAAAATCCCATGGACGGAGGAGCCTGGTGGGCTGCAGTCCATGGGGTCGTGAAGAGTCGGACCCAACTGAGCGACTTCACTTTCACTTTTCCCTTTCATGCATTGGAGAAGGAAATGGCAATCCACTCCAGTGTTCTTCCCTGGAGAATCCCAGGGATGGGGGAGCCTGGTGGGCTGCCATCTATGGGGTCGCACAGAGTCGACACGACTGAAGTGACTTAGCAGTAGCAGCAGCAGCTCAAGGGACCCTAACATTCAGAGGCGGGGCAAATTCCCACCACTAGTAGTTTCACCCACATCTTATCTAATCTGCCTCCTAATCTCAGATGTTTATCCAAGGAGAGATTAAGACACATGTGGCTCACGTCTGTTTCTCCCCATATTGGCTCCTTCATCTCTCCATAATCTTGCAGAGAGACAAGAATGGGGTTTCCCTCTTCTTTTGCCACATCCAGGAGAGCTCTAGATGCCATAGACCTACTCTCTCTAGATACTGCTTAGACCTACTCTCACTCTGCTCGTAAGGATGTAACATTATACAAGGTTCAGGGACGGGCAAAAAAGCATCACGGAAATAGAGAAATTATCATAAAATTCCAATGGGACCAAAATTGAGAGAACATTTCAAAACATGCTCTTTAAATTTTTATTTCCATAAGTACATGTCAGAAGAGTCTAGTTGCTAAAGAGTTTGAAGTTTCTAACCTAAACGGCCTAGGTCAAATATCCCCGGTCTCATTGTTAGCTGTGTGACTCTGCGCAAGTTCATAACCTTTACACATCTGTTACCTCATCTGTAAAACAGAGATCATAATATTATCTACCTCATGGTGTTGTGGTAAATCAGTTTAGGTAAAGTATTTGGAAATAAGTCTAATATTTTATTACTTCTCCTTAAGCATTATAAAATGGTTGACTGAATACATACAAAAATCTATCTCTAAGGCAAAAGAGTGATTCAATAGTTTGAAGTGATAATAGTATTTCAGACACTATTTCTGCCATTGGTCTATATGAGTTGTTATGCGAACTTCAGAGCGGCTGAGTTATTTATTTTTTAGTTTTATTTCCCAGGGTTTGACCTTCCCGTTCACTGGGGTTTGAAATGAATCTGCAGCAAGCTTTATTATTTGCTCTGACTCAGTGTGGGATAATTGTTATTTAAATAGGCCTGTAGGTGTGTGCTGGGAGATGCTAGGTGAAGCACCAAGAAATCAAAAGAGAACAAATAGCCCTGCCCTTGAATTGTTTACTGTTCTATTATGGGAGACACAGGGAAAACAGACTAGCAATGAGTCACTTCCAGGAGGTGAGTGGCCATTTACAATTTCGCTGAGCCTATTCCCTTCCACCCAAAAGAGAATTCACCATTTAATTTGATACTAGACCATGGCGTATATTGGACTTTCTGCTCCCCATTGCCTCCATCTAAATTAACAGTGCAGAACTCAACTAAATGATGCCTAGTGGTAGAAAAAATAATATGAATCTCTAGGTACCTAACAATCACAGAATTAGGCGGTGAGGTAGAAAGACATGAAGTGAAATAAGCTCAGACGTTGTAAAAGATGTGTGCTACAGGTGACACCTCTGTTGATTAGAGCTTGTCAGTATAACCCAGGCTCAGTACCACAAGCCCAAGCAGATACACTGCAGCCCTTTATGGAGATTGCTCATAGTGTAAATTAAAGCAGCATCTTGGCAGGATCCTTTCCCGATTCTGCAGCCTCATGCTCTACAGAGCAATTCTTGAGGATGAATCACTCTGTAGATTCTTACAAAGACTAGTTTCTTTTCTTTCCAAGTTAGGTAAACTTAACTAGTGTCCTTTTAAAAAAATTAAAAAGCAAATCACTAGACTGGCTCTATTTTTCAATGTCATGTCTATTCATTTCCCTTTAGTAAATATCTCCATCTCAATACAATGTCAAGGACTGAGATAAAACAAAACCCACAAAATCATATATCAGCGAACTGACCTAAGAAACAGTCACATAACTATCTTCATTTTACAGATGATGCAACTAAGGCCAAAGGAAGATGCCAATGTAAAAAACAAAAAGTCTATATTTAAATTAGTTGCAACCTTTTTCTGCCTCATTAAAATTCAACTCTACTTCATCATAGGTATGAGATAAAACAAAATACAGGAAAAATATTCAGAAAGCAAAATTATTAATAGTTACATTTATACTTATATATGTTTATATTTCACTCTAATGTCTCCTTTTTATGATTTCATTTTTACCATAGTGTTTCTGGTAGATGCTCATCTTTTCTGGAGAGTTATTTTTCCCTGTATGTTGAGTTAAGAGGTTTACAAATCTGGTTACTTGCTTATGGCATCTTTTTAAATTAGTTTCANCTGACTCTTTGTGACTCCTTGGACTATAGCCTGTCAGGCTCCTCTGTCCATGGAATTTTCCAGGCAAGAATACTAGAGTGGGTAGCCATTCCCTTCTCCAGGAGAGCTTCCTAACCTAGGGCTCAAACCTGGGTCTCCTGCATTGCAGGCAGATTCTTTACCATCTGAGCCAACAGGGAAGCCCTTAACAGAAGTATAAATCAGAAATTGAGATATAAGAACCCTAGGAGCCAACTCAGAAGACAGGGAGTTCTCAGGAGAGAACAACGGTAGGATCCTAGATGCAGTAAGTCTACAATATCAGCCAATTGATAGTCTAAAAAGAGGATAGGAGGTTGCAGGAATGAGTCCCTCCAAGGTATAAAAAAAGATTTACTGCTCAAGAAGTATGAATGTATTAACAACAACTTTCAAGTTTTTTCAAAAGTTCAGAAATTAATGAGTGATAGATTCAGAGAAAATTAAGAAGTAAAATTTCCTCCAAGCAGAATTGTACAAGAAAAGAAGTGATACATAACAATATGTGTGCTATAATAAATTAAAATTTTGTGAATTATATTTAAATTTCATAGTAATAAAATAAAAACATTGATATAGCCAAAAGGTATCATTTAACTGAATTGGCAGTCTAGGGAGGATGGAAGTGTACATGTGAGAATGTGGGAGAAGGGAGGAAGGAGAGGGTTAAAAAGCTACAAGCTCATCTTCTGCTATAAGAAGTCATTGGATAATATTTAAAATGGAAAAATCAAGAAATAGCAATGTAAGCAGATTACTTAGATATATGAGGCTATGTGCCAAAAGCAACAGCTAAAAATAAGTTAAAACTAATTACTTCTATAGAGGTGGAAACTGGAAGGAGGGAGTGAAGACACTTATTTTTCATTATAAACTTAATAGTGCCATTTTTTAAATTGTAAACATATATTATTTCTGGCAAAAGCAAAATAGTTTTTACAAAAATGAAGGCAAAATAAATCCATTTTTAGGCATTAAAATGATATATAGGAAACTTTTTTTAATACTGTATAAACTGCTATGTGGAAGCTGGTTGGGGGATCATTATAGCGGATGTGGAAGATATTGTTAATAATTGATATCAGGCCTCAGCACAGATGCTGGCATATATTTGCTCATCACTGGTCATCAGCAGCAATCAGTATGCAGGACTAAGTGCCAAGATTGTTACCCAACTACTTATCAAGGAAGGGGAAGTCTTGGTTCCTGCCAATTATCCAACACCCCTTACTCTGGGTACACCTTGTAGTAGGCATGAACTCTGTCCTCAGTGTTCATGTCACACAGTAGGGCTGTCTGACCCTGACCACAAGGTCTGACCTTGATTTAGAACACACCCTAGTCCTCATTTGAGCCCACTTCTTAAATTCCCTTTAATTGGGAGCTAACTATAATTTATATAAACCAAGTATTATCAGTTGAGGGCAGGAGGAGAAGGGGGTGACAGAGGATGAGATGGTTGGATGGCATCACTTACCCAACAGACATGAGTTTGAGCAAATACTGAGACACAGTGAGGGACAGGGAAGCCTGGTGTGCTGTAGTCTATGAGGTTGCAAAGACTCGGACATGACAGTGACTGAACAACATTATCAGATTCCTCTCCTATCACCCCAAGCCTCCTGCCAACCCTCCACCTTTCCAAAATCAGAATTAATGGCACTTCACTCTTCTTTACGTATAGTCAGTTTTGTTGGTGTCTTCCACTCTCCATTGCTGGAAATATACATCACAGTGCAACACAGCAGAACAGATAAAAGCCTGGCCACAGGAAAGAGAACACGTGAGTTCAGATTCAGCTCCGCTGCTTTCTAAGGTTGTGTGAACTTGGGGAAATTACTTAAACTCTGTCTCATCTTCTTCATCTATAAAAGGGGATAATAAGAGTACGTGCCTCATAAGTTTGATATAAGATCAAAAGAGTTAATAAATGTAATTTTATGAATTCCATGTTTTTTTAAAAAGACGTGGTCCAGTGGTTGGTATTCAGTGCTGTCACTTGCCATGGGTCCTGATTCAGTGCCTGGTTGGGGAACTAATATCCCACAAGATGTGCAGCAGGGAAAAAAAGAGAGAGAATATAGAAAAAATTAAATGTAATACTAAGAACTATTTCTAGCACCTGGTAAAACTACACAAACATCAATGACTTATAGTATACAGTAAAACTATAATTGTTAGCCATCATTGTTATTGTTAATATTAATATCATTATTAGGACTTCAGCAGCACCAAGCACATACAGGCACTGAAAAAACATTCATCGATGTGACTGAATCACAGAACACATTTGCAAGGATCTGAATCAACCTCCAGCCACCCCTATTCCGGCTATATGAACCATGACAAATCAGTTGACATGCAGTTATAGAAAGGCAATCAGCACACTCCCAAGGAAAACACAGCTCAATTCTCTACCCCAGTGTTTCTTCACACAGCATTTGACAGATTTACCCCTGGAATGCTCTGAAAAGATCCACCCCACCAAATCCAAACTACTCTCTTGGATGCAGCAGCCACACTGAACTTCCCTCAAAATTTCAAACCAGCCAAGCACTGTAGACCTCAAGAACTCAGGGCCTCAGCCTTGAATGTGGTTCCATCAGCCTCAAATGTGGCTCCAGGCCCATCTCCTCCACCCACCCCAAGACTCCTCTTTAGAGGAGTCAATATTTTAATTATGCCACCTGCCAGTATTTTCATAACACTCATCTACTCTGTAATAGAAAAACATATGCATTTGTATGTGTGTGTTTAGTGACTCTACACACAAGCTCTTGGAAAATGGAAATTGGTCTGTTTTCTTTTTACTGTACATGGAACATCTACTAAAGATCTGGTCATGTTACAGAGTTTTTTAAAAAGACATGCTTCTTTCACATGAGGAAAGAACTACATGTACATGTACAACAGTCAGTTTCATAAAGGAGATGATTTGTGGGCGAGGCTCACAAACTTTTTAATCTCATAACTTTTCTAGAATGATAAGAAGTTAAATAATATCCTCACATGAGTAAAATGCTAGAGCTTCAGTTTTCAATTCAGTTTAAATTACATGTTTCCATTAAAACTGGAACTGAGATTTCTGAAACAAAAATTTTCACCCACTTACTAGAAAATATCCTAGAAAGCATATGAAAACATATGTTTGTTTCTTGAAACAGCAATGGATAAAAAAATGAAGAAGAGTTTAAATAATAATGGTGTGTCTGCAATATGTTTCTAAGACAAAGACAAGTAAATTTGGTTTCACCTCTATATAACATCATCGTTGTTGTCAGTCACTCAGTTGTGTCCAACTCTGCAACCCCGGGGACTGTAGCCTTCCAGACTCCTCTGTCCATAGGATTCTCCAGGCAAGAATACGGGAGTGGGTTGCCATTCCCTTCTTCAGGAGATCTTCCCGACCCAAGAATTGAACCCAGATTTCCTGCATTGCAAGCAGATTCTTCACCATCTGGGCTACCAGGGAAGCTTCACATAACACCATAGTTAAAGTAAAATAATTGTTGTGCTGGCTGTAAATACCTACTAGCTTATGATGGTCAAAAAACAGGTGACCATCTCAGACAGATGGCCTGGACTTGGATCCAGGCTTGTTTATTTCAAACAGCACCAAAAATTAGGGTATTTCCAAAGAGCCCAGTATTTGACATTCAAAAATAAACAAGATCATGACTTTGCCCACCCCCAGTGCACACACAGAATCACAGCTTTTTAACTGTGAGTAATATATTCATTTAGGTGCTTTCATATCACCAAAGACATGGTTATTTTTAAGTATATTATATGCAGTTGTCCACTCTATCACCCTTATATTTTAAGACAATTTTTAAAAAACTGACACCTCGATTGGCTTGTCTACTCTGAAAATAGAACCATCTTTTCATAGTGTGAACTGAGCACAGATGAAGTATTTGACAATAAATTTGATTTGGTTTGGTTTATTACCTCTGCCTATGTTCTAAGCACAAAACAGGTGCGTTCTGTAGGCTGGCGTAGAAGGAAAAACCAGCCAGAATTGCTGCAACTAATGTACAAACACAAAATTAAAAGGGAGGTAGTGAGTAGGACACAAATAACTATCTCATGTGGGAAACACTCATGATGGCATCAAAGGCTACAAAGGCCCTGGGGAGAATTGTGAGAGACACCAAATCATTCACAACTGAAGCTGTTAGAACCACAGATTCATTTTATCATCTGCTACTACATGTACATAACAATATTCGTTATTCAAGAAATGGAAGTGTTTAAAGATAAGGAAGATTCATTGTAATTTAACATACTCACTGTATTACTTTATTATTACACTAGATGGATTTACTATAGAAAATCATAAAACATGTAAAATTACAGTTGATTAATGAAAATCACCAGTTAAAGAGTAAGTACCTAATATTCATTTTACTTTATTTTTGTTCATATATATGTGTATATATATTCCTTTATTCCATAAATATTTGTTTTGTGCCTACTATCTGAGATGGAGAAGGCAGTGACACCCCCACTCCAGTACTCTTGCCTGGCAAATCACATGGACGGAGGAGCCTGGTGGGCTGCAGTCCATGGGGTCGCTAACAGTCGGACACGACTGAGTGACTTCTTTTCATTTTTCACTTTCATGCATTGGAGAAGGAAATGGCAACCCACTCCAGTGTTCTTGCCTGGAGAATCCCAGGAACGGGGGAGCCTGGTGGGCTGCCGTCTATGGGGTCACATAGAGTCGGACACAACTGAAGTGACTTAGCAGCAGTAGCAGCATGCTCCAAGCACTGTTCTGATTCTTGGGACATTCTCACAGAAGTAAGATTCTAATGGAAATAGGGATAATACAGGACAGTGAACAGGGGATAGGAAAACAAGCAATAAAAAATAAACATAATACATATCATATGCCATTTTAGGTGATATTATTACATGAAGTGCTACAGGAAAAAAGGCTATAAAGTGACGCCTGCTACAATCTATTTACATAAAAAATAGGAGCAAGGGAAAATAGCTTTGTGAAATTGGTGTCCAGTTTCTGTAAGGCTCTTTCACAGAAGATCCTTTAAGGCCAAACTAAATAAGAAAACAGAATTCACTGCCAGGCTCATGCCAAACTTGTGTGCCCCTAGGGTGACAGTCACACGGAAAGCCCATGGTCTCAATTTAAAATGTATTTGTGGTTGCTGTTCAGTCACTAAGTCATGTCCGACTCTGCGACACCATGAACTACAGCATGCCAGGCTTCCCTGTCCTTTACTAACTCCCATAGTTCGCTCAAACTCAAGTCCACTGAGTCAGTGACACCATCCAACTTTATCATCCTCTGATGCCCCCTTTTTCTCATGCCCTCGATCTTTCCCAGCATCAGGGTCTTTTCCATTGAGTTGGCTCCTCACATCAGGTGGCCCAAGTATTGGAGTATGTGTGCAAAGTCGCTTCAGTCCTGTCCGACTCTTTGTGATGCTATGGACCATAGCCCTCCAGGCTCCTCTGTCCATGGGATTCTCTACATAAGAATACTGGAGTCAGTTTTCATGCCCTTTTCTATGTGATCTTCCTGACCCAGGGATCGAACTGCATGTCTTACATCTCCTACAGTGGCAGGCGGCTTCTTCACCACTAGTACCACCTGGGAAGCCCCACTGGAGTATAAGTCAAGCCCCAAAAACCAAATAAATAAAACATATCATACTTTCCTAATTTGACAAGTATAAACCAGGATGGCCAGGTTACAATTAGAATTCTTGGCTCCTGGAAGTTCTATCCCAGAACAGAGAGCCCAAGAGGGAAGAGTAGGCCAGTCCTGGTCCACAGCCTATCTTCATCTCATTCCACATATGGCCCTGTCCTGGACTGAGCAAGACTGCGCAAGCGTGTCAGACTCCACACTTTCAAAATCTCAGTCCCCCCAAACTGCTCCCACTTCAGATGTCAACATAAATGAGGTATGCTGCCCACATACGTGCCCAGCCGACTACAAATTCAAAGGTTCCTCTAACCCTCCTCAGGTTTAATCATTCACTAGAATGACACAGTACTCAGGAAAGCACTCTACTTACTACCACCTTTTCATTATAAAGAACACAACGCAGGAGGAGCCCAGTGGAAGAGACTGTTCTCATGAACCTGTAAGTTCTCTGAACTCTGTTGTTTAGGCACTTGTACAAAGGTGTCATTAGTAAACATGACTGACTTGTTGACTAATGGTGCCTGAACTCAATCTCAGAGCTAAAAATTCCAAGTCTCTAATTACAATTTGGACTGTCTGACAACCAGTCCCAATCTAAAGCTATCTATGGGTCCCCAACATATCATCTTATTAACATACACAGAACACTCATTATGTCATAGATTACAAGGGTTTCAGGAGCTGTGTGTCAGAAACTGGGAAGACGTGATTTATTTGCTGTCATATCTGACTCTTTGCAACCCCATGGACTGTAGCCTGCCAGGTTCTTCTGTCCATGGGATTTTCCCACATAAGAATACTGAAGTGGTTTCCCATTTCCTCCTCCAGGGGGTCTTCCCAATCCAGGGATTAAACTTGAATCTTCTGCGTTGCAGGCAGAGTCTTTATCATCTGAGCCACCTGGGATGCCCATATATTTATTTTTTATTATGCCACAGGAAGATTCTCTGAGAAGCACAGTACAGGTGCTAAAAGAATGAGTCAATTCTAATCTCCCAGAAATGCAGAAAAGCTAATGACAGATGGTGACCATCCAGCCACAAAAGGCTGTGATGCTTCTCTCCTCCTCCCCTCTCTCCCTGAACCCAGCTACTGAGAAGGCAAGGATAAAATCAGAGATGAAGAAGCCAAATGCATGTCTCCTCCACAGTAAGGCTTCTAGACCTGGAGCAGTACAAGCTGGTGGGAGGTGAGTAGCTCTATGTGTGTTACTAGATGAGAGTTTTGATGAATATATGGATGACTAACACTTTATTTACTGAAACAAGGTTGTTCTTAGAACTAAAGAGGATGAACAGCTCTGGAATGCGTCTAAGTTTTCATTCCTGGACAGGGAAAGAAAGATAACAGCCCACAGAACAAATACCAAAGAACAATGGGAGAAAGAATAAAACTGCTTTGTTGGCATCTTAACATGTTTAGCTAAGTCAGTGAAAAGTTTCTATTACCATTAGGTAGTTGAGATTTGTTGCTTTACTGTAATTACATGCACTGAGTCATGTGGGGTCCCAAGATTTATATGTGTTATATTATCTCTAGTACCTGATCTGTTAAGACACTCTATGATGTTTTTCTTCTTCAAAAATGAAAAACTTAAAGATTGATGTTAGACCAAAACATTGTTTTAAAGTATATTCTTTAACAGCACCAAGAAAAATTTATCTGGGGTGAATATTATCCTGAGATCTTTCCGATAAGTGGCTATCCTTGATTATATATTTTATTTGCATAAAGAATATTCTTGGCACTGAGTTCCACATAATGCTTCCCTTCAGTGACATGGCCATTAGGAAGTTTGACTGATGGCTCACAGCCTTGGGCCATGGCCTACTTCTTAGAGTGTTCAGTGAGCTGAGAAGCTTCCAAGAGTCAACTGGAGGAAATATTCAGCCCTTGGTGTCATTCAGGTTTGTCTCCTGCATTTTAGTTGATTGATCTTTCCATCTTCTCATATGAGCGACAGGCTTTCAAGAGAGGAAAATGTTAGCAGTTATAACAAGACATTTTAAAATCAGTTCCTCCTCTTGGATCTGCTACTTCAGTTCCTGGGGAACACTGCCAGCTCACACGTGAGCACCTTTCCTATTCATTGTTTACAGCTATTTATCACCTTTCTCCCTGATGGGTCACTCTTCAAAAATGGCGTCTCTCCATAACTGACTGGGGCAGTTGGCAAAAAGGTCACCTTGCTTTCAAGTGCTGGGCTTTTTAGGCTTTGCTTGCAGAAAATTAAAATTCATTCTATTAGCTTTATCTTCTTCCTCAGACAGCTCATCCAGCTATGTAAGATCTTGGACAGATTTAACCAGTCATTCCACAGAGACTGATTTTACCTTGGAGTTGATCCCTGAAGTCCAGTCCTTTCAGTTATTTTTTTCCCCCCAAATACCACTCCCTCACTGTCTCCTTGGTACTGGTTTGAGACTACCTCTATTTCCCATATTGCTTGGGTATTTTCAAGAGACCGTTATTGCTAATCAGAAAATCAAATAGTGTCTTTCTTATCTCCCTACACATTCATTTTTTTCTTGTCTCCTTTCGCTAAAATAAGGTCCTCCTACTAAGCTTCATTCTTTCTCACTCTGTCTCTTCCTAATATGTTCACGAATCCTCAGATTGCATAATCTATGCCTTATCCTAATTAAGCAAAACATAGGGAAGAGGTTTTCTGGGTGCTAAGGTCTAGCAAGAAAGACAGGAACATGTGTCATGCTTCAGAACCTAGCACCTGGGTCCAAATTAGATCTTAAGTGGGATTAACATATATCTGGGCATCCAACTGAATGGCACTATAAACTCCGTAGAGATATAAATTTCATTTATTTTGTTCTTCAATTTATGCCCAGAATTTATTGTAGTTTTGGTAGATAATATTCATCTAATAGCTACCTGGTAAATAAATGACAGCATGAATGAAAGTTGCAAAGAAGGAAATAAAATTTTATTTTAGGCTGAAGAAAAAGGGACATATTTAAGCTGATGCACGGGGTGACGTCAGAACAGAAACAGAAAACAGCCTGGGATTGGAACCAGACTTTAGGATCCAGCCCAGTACCATGAACACATATCCAACAAGGATAGGGATAAGAACTTCAGGTGGATGAAGAGCTGTTGTTTGGGGAACTTCGTGAGATATGACGATACTTTGTGAAAGATGTGAGATGTTTTGGTTTATCTTCAATTGCAGGATGCCAAAGTGGAGCAAAGAGATGCTCTCTCCACTTCCAAAGAGATGTGGCAAGTCTTAAGCCTGAACAGTCTCAGAAACATAGCTCTATGTTACTACTTAGAAGGTTTGTGACTTTAGGAATTGAAAACATGCTGTTGTCTTGGACATCAGCTGAGTCATGGTGAGAACACGGAGAGAAAAATAAAATGATTAGGAGCTTAAATGCAATGCCTCCAGATCATCAGAGAAAATGATGGCTTTAAACTTGAAATGAGTTGGAATACTTGTATTTTGTGGAAATGAATGAGTCAATAAGATCTGCTTCATTACTATTAACCAATGGGCTTCCCTGGTGGCTCAGGTGGTAAAGAGTCCACCTGCAATGCAGGAGACCTGGGTTCAATCCCTGGTTTGGGAAGATCCCTTGGAAAGGGCATGGCAACCCACTCCAGTACTCTTGCCTGAAGAATCCCCAAGGACAGAAGAGCCTGGCAGTCTACAGTCCATGGAGTTGCAAAGAGCCAGACTTGACTAAACAACTAAGCAGAGTATTAGTAATCAATAACAAAGCAATTCAGTAGTCCCTTTCTAATGACTACAATGGCCCACGGACTGTGCTAGGTGTTACAAATACAGTGTCAGCAGGATACAATATCTGTCCCAAAAGTCCTTCCAATAGGGTGTATAAGAAAAAGGCCATTCAAACAAGGTATGAAGCACACAATGATTGTACTTGCTGCAGAGTATTGTGAGAACCCTGAGAGATGCCCATGCTTGAGAGGCTTTTGGAAATGCAGATTATAAAAACACAGTTCAGAAGTCAAGAATTCATAGGAAGCCCAAGCCTCTCAACATGGTCATTGAGCCCATGTCTGAAGTTTTCTTTTGAGAACATAAGTGAATGCCACAGGCAGGAGTAATTCCTTCAATATGCTATGTTGAACTAGAAGTTTATAAAGTACCTCTCTTTATTAAAATCCTCTTTAAATTAAGTCCCCAGTTGGAAGCTCACTTGCAGTAGGAAACTGAATACAGCATTGACCTTTCCTCCACCAAATGGTTCATTTATTGTATCATAAGCTAGAAGAATGACACGAGACAAATTCTTAGGCAAATATCAACTACAATTAACCTTGACCTGATGCGAATCTTTCTTTTTCATTTTTTTTTTAACCTTGTAAATGTATTCTGTGGAACTGGTTATCAAGGTCAAATAATACTTTTGAGTCAAAACACAGCTTTGATTAAAACAGAACCTTTTCACCCCTGGCAGTACTACAATCAGAGTAAAACCATTGAGAACACAGTCCTCTCAGTACCAGAGAGTACTTTCATTATTCATGTTGAGCATGTGACACCTGTCAAACAGGATGAGCTAAATATTTCTACAAGTCACTCATCAAATAATGAGATTGTTAAAACATTCAGGCAATGTACAAAAGGAGCATGCTTCCATTTTAATAATTGATTTGTTCAGTCATGAATACCCAGAGCAGTAGTGGAGAAAACAGTGAGGACTCTTGTGCAGAGAAAATAATTAAAAGAAGCCCAATAGCCTAAGTGTTCAGAGAAACATCAATGGATGGAGTTGCGCATAATTTGCACATAATGTCATTATTTCAGATTAAGCAATTACTGGAATATAATGTTGTCTAATGAAATATGAGAAATGTAGACACTCTGTCATATTCCTAAAGGAGTTACACCAAACCATTTATTTTACCATTTAATAACCCATGGGCCACTGCTGATTCACTGAGAAATGTAACTAATTAAGATTCAGAAACAACAGACTCGGGATCAAAGTGAAAGTGAAAGTCGTTCAGTCGTGTCTGACTCTTTGTGACTCCAAGGACTATACAGTCCATGGCATTCTCTAGGTCAGAATACTGGAGTGGGTAGCCTATCTCTTCTCCCGCAGATCTTCCCATCCCAGGAATCAAACTGGGGTCTCCATTTACAAGTGTATTCTTTACTAACTGAGCTATCAGGGAATTTCTTAAATTTATCTAAGTCAAGGTTATCCAGTCTCTCATTCCAACAATGCTTTAAAATGAACAGGGACCCAGATATAAAGTATCTAAAATATCTAGTGAATATCCAATAAAAATACTACCTATCAGACCAGAGATTGACACTAAATAATATAGGATCAAAAGAAACTTAAAATCTACTCTTACTCTTATGTACAAGAATCTCTAAACATCTTCATTCATACGTGTCCAATACAATAAGAGTCCTTACTGGGTACCATGCCTTCTCCAGTCACCAGGAATACAAAAATATTAAAAAACTACAATATGTCCTTTCTCAAGTAGATATACTTTAGATGAGACAGATGAGTATCTAGTGACAATAACACCAAGTGATAAATGTCATGACTAAGGGGAGACAAAAGAACAGTGAAGCAAGGAGGAATTAGGTAAGCCTTTACAGAGGAGGTGATAATTGAATTTAACCTTGGCAGGCAAAGACTCTGAGGAGGACTTTTAGGAAGAAGAAATCCTGAGCAAAAACACTGAGAAAAAATGTGTGGATGACCTCTCCTGTTCTCCAAGGGAAAAATAACAGCACAATGGCCAAGACCAGAAGCTCAGGAGACAGACAGTGCAACTTCAAGCCCCAGCCTGGTCACTTACTGTCAGTACAGTCTTGGCACTTACTGCCTTGGCTACCTCACCTCTCTCTATGCTTCAGCTTCCTATAAAACAGGGACAATAGTAATAAACTAGGGATGGAATTGTTCAGAGGACTAAGGGACTCAATGTATGTAAACCACCATATTTTTTCCTTTTCTTTTCATGGAAAGGCATTTTATTTTAAATATAGAAGTGTGTACATGCCAGTCCCATACTCCCAATCTATCCCACCCCTGCCACCCTTCCTGCCTGGTAACTATAATTCATTCTCCAAGTTAATGAGTCTGTTTCTGTAAGTTCACTTGTATCAGTTTTTTTTTTTTTTTAGATTCCACATATAAGTGATAGTATATGCTATTTTTCTTTTCTAACTTACTACACTAAGTATGGTAACACACATGTCACTGCAAATGGCATTATTTCATNACCAACCTAGATAGCATATTCAAAAGCAGAGACATTACTTTGCCAACAAGGGTCCATCTAGTCAAGGCTGTGGTTTTTCCAGTGGTCATGTATGAATGTGAAAGTTGGACTGTGAAGAAAGCTGAGCACTGAAGAATTGATACTTTTGAACTGTGGTGTTGGGGAAGACACTTGAGAGTCCCTTGGACTGCAAAGAGATTCAACTAGTCCATTCTGAAGGAGATCAGTCCTGGGTGTTCTTTGGAAGGACTCATGCTAAAGCTGAAACTCCAATACTTTGGCCACGTCATGCGNCTGTGGTGTTGGGGAAGACACTTGAGAGTCCCTTGGACTGCAAAGAGATTCAACTAGTCCATTCTGAAGGAGATCAGTCCTGGGTGTTCTTTGGAAGGACTCATGCTAAAGCTGAAACTCCAATACTTTGGCCACGTCATGCGAAGAGTTGATTCATTGGAAAAGACTCTGATGCTGGGAGGGATTGAGGGCAGGAGGAGAAAGGGACGACAGAGGATGAGATGGCTGGATGGCATCACCGACTCGATGGACATGAGTTTGATGATGGACAGGGAGGCCCAGCGTGCTGCAATTCATGGGGTCACAAAGAGTGGGACACGACTGAGCGACTGAACTGAAATGATTTTGTGAGGCTTTCCCTCAACTCCTATCATCCCCTTCCAATACTGTTCCTTCCATTCTGGTTCTCTAGGGTTATATTATTATCCACTAGCACCACCTTTGGGCCAATCCCTCAGAGACCCTGGATTTTATCCACCCTGATATGATACACCATTCAGGGACTGTTAATCAGAAATGCATTGGAGAATCTTATGAAGCCAATGAACCCTCTGAAGAAGAAAAATAACCACACATGCTAAAAATTCAGCTTTCACAGACCTCTTGAAGCCTGTTGCTAAATTCAATAATCAGAGTTTAGAGATGAATGGGTTAATAAAAATAAATCCTTAAATCTGAAAGATGATTTTTTAACTTATACAGCAATTTCACAACCATTAAACACAATGGGGATTTTCTCCAAGTAGAATGCAGAAAATCATTCCCACTATAGTTTTAGCTTCATTGCATGTTGGGCACTTTCATACATAGACTTTACCTCTCATCACAACAGTCTGAGCAAGTTCCTTATTCCCATCTTTTGAGATGAGAAAACCTGGGCTTGGACAAAACAGTTAAATATGTTAGAGTCAACAATGAGTTACTCTAACAATAGACGTCAGTGGGATGACGTCAAATAATTCAAGACTATTTCTCTTTCCAGCATATTACAAAGTGAGAATGAAGGCTCTACCTGAGGAAGACATCTCGGCAATTCCTGTAACCAAGTCCCCAACGCAAGTGGGCCTTTAAGGTGATCTTATACATGGCTGTTTCTAGGCAGTGAAGGGAAAAGAGAAAGCAAGTCTAGGGCAAGGATCTTTTATGTGGGCGAGATGAAAGTTGCACACAATTCCTTCTGTTTGCTGTTGGTGAATATTATGGGCTGAACTGCATCCCTCCCAAAATTCATATGCTGAAGTCCTAACCTTAGTATCTCAGAATGTGACTTTATTTTTTTTTAATTATTTTAATTGGAGGCTAATTACAGTATTGTGGTGGTTTTTGCCATACATTCACATGAATCAGCCATGGGTGTACATATGTTCCCCATCCTGACCCTCCCTCCCACCTCCCTCCCCGCCCCACCCCTCAGGGTCATCCCAGTGCACCAGCCCCGAGCACCCTGCCTCATGCATCAAACCTGGACTGGCGAGCTATTTCACATATGATAATATACATGTTTCAATGCTATTCTCTCAAATCATCCCACCCTCACCTTCTCCCACAGAGTCTAAAGGTCTGTTTTTTACATCTGTGTCTCTTTTACTGTCTCACATATAGGGTCATTGTTACCATCTTTCTAAATTCCATATATATGTATTAATATACTGTATTGGTGTTTTTCTCTCTGACTTACTTCACTCTGTATAATAGGCTCCAGTTTCATCCACCTCACTAGAACTGATTCAAATGCATTCTTTTTAATGACTGAGTAATACTCCATTGTGTATATGTACCACAGCTTTCTTATCCATTCGTCTGCAGGTGGACATCTAGGTTGCTTCCATGTCCTGGCTATTATAAACAGTGCTGCGATGAACATTGGGGTACACGTGTCTCTTTCAATTCTGGTTTCCTCGGTGTGTATGCCCAGCAGTGGGATTGCTGGGTAATATGGCCATTCTATTTCCAGTTGTTTAAGGAATCTCCACCCTGTTCTCCATAGTGGCTGTACTAGTTTGCATTCCCACCAACAGTGTAAGAGGGTTCCTTTTTCTCTGCACCCTCTCCAGAATTTATTGTTTATAGACTTTTTGATAATAATAGCCAGAATGTGACTTTAAATTACAACAAGGTCATTAGGATGCACCCTAACCCGATATGACTAATAAACTTACAGGAAGAGGAAATCTGGACAAAGAGACACATTTAGGAAAGATGATATGAAAACACAACAAGGGGAAAGATGACTCTCTATAAGCCAAGGAGAGGGGTTTTATAAAAACCAAACTTGACAACACGTTGATCTTGAACTACTAGACTTCAGAATTGTAGGAAAATACATTTCTGTTGCTTAAGCCACCCAGTCTGTGGTACTGTGTTACACCAGCACTAGAAAATTAATACAGCAAAAACTGTGGTCACATGGCCATTCAGAACAAGCTACTAAGGGCTGTGTTCCCAGGAAGAAGGGGCAAACAGTCTGGTGACAAACAAGCATCTCTGTTCACCATATATATGGAATAGTTTAGTTCATGCAGCCCTAAGTAGAAGAGCAAATCATTTAAATCTAGGGCTTCTAGTTAATTTCCAGCTTTCCTTTTCTCCCACCAACAATGTATTGAAATGTTGGTTCTGGTATTTACTGCCTAAATACAAAGTGAAAATTATTTTTAAGAAAAAAAATAATAAAGGATGTTTAGAATCTTAAAATCACCTCAGGCAAGTATCTTTGTCTTCTGTCTCAGAGAATGATAAATTTTCTGTGGCATGATGGATATTGCCAGGCAGTCAGATCCCCCAACACTGCCATAGAACATTCCAAAAATATCTCTCTGTAGAAAGTAAATTCTCTTCTATGTTCTGGCAATTTTCCTCTGAACTGTGCTTTTCCTTTTATGCCATGGTTAGAATCCTTTTCAAGTTTATTGCTGCTGTGATCTTCTGTGTAACTCTATTTTAAGCTGTCTACAACAGAAAGAACACTTAAGGTACTACTCCAAGAAGAAAGGAAGGAAAGATTTAATACTGTAGTCAATGTTGGACCTGGAATTACAGAATTTCTCATATTTGGAGTTGGAAAAAGATAAAATACAATTCTGGAAAATATAAAATATTTAATTTTTTTAAAATAGACCAAAGTGGATCAAAGCATATCTATGTGTGGATAATGTTCTGTATCTTCATGAACATAAACTAGCTATTATAAATCTCCATGGTGAAGTCAAAACACAGAGGAGCCTCTTCAGTACAACTGGAACAACCAGAATGATTAAATTATGTTGGTAGATTATGTAATATGTTGCCCTTCTTGCTATATTATCTAAGTCATAGTTCTGAAACTTGATTGCCTATGAGAATCCTGGCAGTTAACATACAACAGTGAAACAGGCTTCATTTGAAGTGAAAATGCATACATTTCTTTATTTAAAATTACTCCATAAACATTTTTTTTTTTACTGTGTGACATGTACTATTCTAGGTGATGAAGATGAAGTCATTATTCCCAAGGAGATTATGAGTGATAAGCAAAAGTGCTAAATGAAAAAGATACAGTGTCAAATCAGTTATTTACATGTCATAACGTTTAATAAAAGCAGAGTAAGGAAATAATTCTGAGTGTAGTGGGATGGGGGACTGAAGAGGAGATTGGGAAGGCTTCTCTGGGGAGATCACTTCTGGGCAGAGACATGAAAGATATAACATTATTGGAGTGACTATTTCAAGAAGAGGGACAAACAAGTGCAAGTGCTCTGAGTGGGGAACATCCTGGTCATGCTCAGTGAATGAATGGGAAGGAGTCCACACGAGGTGGAGAGAAATAGGAATTGGCACTGGAAGAGGTAAGCGGGACAAGTCATGGGAAGTGTACAGGCATGCTGAAGTCTTTATTCTACTGGAGACTGGAAATCTTTGGAGGGGTTTTAGTCTATAAGGAACATTATCATATTTTTACTTTAAGTTTTGATTTCAGTACAAGAAGAGAGACAAGGGAAGAGCCCCTGACGTGTCCCACGGACGGTGACAATAGCCCACTGTCTAGGATGAGGGCGATAGCAATGCCACAGAAGGACAGCACTGGCGAAACAGGGCGCAGGGTGCCTCCAAATGATGGTAACAACAGATGGCGAGTGCGGGAAGAAGGAAAGTGCCAAGAACTGCTCTAGTTTTGGGGGTGAGAGCAATTTGGTGAATGCTGGTATCTCATCCTATGGCAACTCATCTGCAGAGGTGCCATTATAACATAACTATTTTTGCTGTTTCAAAGATGCCCTTGCAATCCCATTCTCCCTCTACTGAATCAGTTTTAATTATAGTAGTCCTAAGACCATAACCTTAAGATATCAATCAAATGTCAGTCACTGGCATCACCTTTGATTGATAGAAAGGGGCCTTTGACTGTGTGGATCACAATCAACTGTGGAAAATTCTGAAAGAGATGGGAACACCAGACCACCTGACCTGCCTCTTGAGAAACCTATATGCAAGTCAGGAAGCAACAGTTAGAACTGGACGTGGAACAACAGACTGGTTCCAAATAGGAAAAGGAGTATGTCAAGGCTGTATATCGTCACCCTGCTTATTTAACTTCTATGCAGAGTACATCATGAGAAACACTGAGCTGGAAGAAGCACAGCTGGAATCAAGATTGTCGGGAGAAATATCAATAAACTCAGATATGCAGATGACACTGCCCTTATGGCAGAAAGAGAAGAGGAACTAAAAAGCCTCTTGATGAAAGTGAAAGAGGAGAGTGAAAAGTTGGCTTAAAGCTTAACATTCAGAAAACGAAGATCATAGCATCTGGTCCCATCACTTCATGGGAAATAGATGAGGAAACAGAGGCTGACTTCATTTTTCTGGGCTCCAAAATCACTGCAGATGGTGACTGCAGCCATGAAATTAAAAGACGCTTACTCCTTGGAAGGAAAGTTATGACCAACCTAGATAGTATATTCAAAAGCAGAGACATTACTTTGCCGACTAAGGTCCGTCTAGTCAAGGCTATGGTTTTTCCTGTGGTCATGTGTGGATGTGAAAGTTGGACTGTGAAGAAAGCTGAGCACCGAAGAGTTGATGTTTTTGAGCTGTGGTGTTGGAGAAGACTCTTGAGAGTCCCTTGGACTGCAAGCAGATCCAACCAGTCCATTCTGAAGGAGATCAGCCCTGGGATTTCTTTGGAAGGAATGATGCTAAAGCTGAAACTGCAGGACTTTGGCCACCTCATGCGAAGAGTTGACTCATTGGAAAGGACTCTGATGCTGGGAGGGATTGGGGGCAGGAGGAGAAGGGGACGACAGAGGATGAGATGGCTGGATGGCATCACCGACTCGATGGATATGAGTTTGGGTGACCTCCAGTAGTTGGTGATGGACAGGGAGGCCTGGCGTGCTACAATTCATGGGGTCGCAAAGAGTCAGACACAACTGAGTGACTGAAGTTTTTCTCTACATCATTTGCTACAATGACAGCTGAAGAATGACTGCAGCTTGGGTATGTCTGCCCTCACCCACCCAAGGTCCCCCCTTCTTCGTCTCTAGTTTGCTCTTGATGGCCTAATCCTTGTGCTGACTCTTCTCTTAGCCTCTGATTCTTGGTGCTGAGCCCAGAAGAGAACAGACAGGTAAGCTGTCCTTTTTCTCTGCTGTCTGTGCCTATGGCAGTCTCCAGAAAAACATTTTAGGGTGCACATGGGAGTTAGTGAAACCAGGAGTACTACAACCGTTCGGGGGGATATCAAATCATGCAGCAGAGGGGTGCATTTGCTACAAATTCCTATTTCCCCAAATCCAGTTTTTGTTTACTCCTAAATTTCAGCTACAAATAGACACCACAGCCTCAAAGATAACTACCAATACAGGTAATAAATCCTGAGATCAATCACATACTTTTCAAAACATGATTACAATTTTGCTCAGTTCATCCTAATGAGAGACATCATCAGACTTCTGGAGGACCTGAAACCATTCAACTAATTTCAAGCAGGCCTGAGTACTGCAAACTAAGCTAGTCTACTTCCTTATCTCTTTCATTAAAATGATAATTAAAGCATCTCCACTCTTAAGTATTGAATCCATGCTGATTTTAGTGCATGTGGCTGAAATAAAATCAACCAAAAGAAAATGTATAGCTGTTGACTAAAACCCTTTGCAATTACATCTAAACAGCTTTGCCATTCCAATTAAATATATGCTAATATGTAAAATAGATAGTCAAAACTCAAATAAAAAACTCTAAGCTGTGAGTTATGACTCTGCTTGTAGTAGTATTACAAAATTGATTTTTCTTCTTCATAAAGCTTACTTTTACATGACCCAGTTTCAGAGAGCATCCAAATTTATGGTTCAATCTGATTTGATTTAGCTCTGGTCATTAAAGGGACCACAAATTTGCCATTAATCATTGATTATATTCAATTGGTTCTCAAGGTGACTTATGTTTTCTCACTACTTGTGACATTACAATCTGCCAAACAGGCTTCCTGGCATGAAACAGAACATTTCTCTGCAAGTAGCTGGAGAGTTCTGTTTAAATTATATTAAGTACTCCCTGATTACACTTTCTAATACTTCTGCTTTTTATGACCTAGAGCTTCTCTGACCACGGATATGTTTAGATCTCTGATTCTTGAAGACAAAGGAGGAGGTTTGTTGGTGCTCTGGTGATGGAAGCGTAAATTCTACTAGTGACCTGCAAACCAACTCCTTTGTTTGAATTATTTTCTGTAAATAAAGCTTTTCAATTTCTGTCCTCATTTAGCACCATGGTCTTTCACAAACCATCTTTTCCTACGTTGACAAAGAGAAAGCCTGAACCCAGGGTCCACAAGTTATTCATTTTAATATTCTTAGTCCTTTGTGCCTGATGCATAAAAGGCACTTCCTTTGTGTAAAGAGATACTATGTATTGAGTCTTAGCATCCATTTCCACCTCTTTTTATGTTCTTCTTGCCCTGTGTTGGAGGAGACAGAAAGCTAAAAACAATATATCACGTCCTCTGCACACTAGTTGTATCATCTGTGGCTGTGGCTGTGCATACAGTGAAGGTTCTGACAGTAAGAGCTAGAAATGCAAGACTCAAAAGTAAATGAAGAGCCGAGGCACAGTGGACAAGTAAGCTCTATAAGTGTGACTACTTATAGCAGTTGTACTCCCTCCACTGTGGTCCAGGATCTAACCTTGAAGGTACAGCAGTAAGCACCTGTTGACCACAGATGTGGAAGTATAATCACAAAATCAAAAGACATGAGGTGCACTCTTTCACCTCCTTTCCAACCGCTGTGTGTTAGTGTTAGTTGCTCAGTCATGCCCAACTCTTTGCAACCCCATGGACTGCAGCCCACCAGGCTCCTTTGTCCATGAGATTATTCAGGCAAGGATACTGGAGTGGGTTGCCATTTCCTTCTCCAGGGGATCGTCCCAACCCAGGGATCAAACCTGGGTCTCCTGCACTGCAGGCGGATTCTTTACCGACTGAGCTACAAGGGAAGCTTTGTATAATTCCTGACAAAACCCTTTCCTGAGTCCTGCACCGAACTGCAGGACACTCACGCTCTTTTCTCTCTCTGGGGTGTCCTCTTCCTCATTTCTGTATGGCAAACGTGTATGTTCTCTTCAGTGGTCCAGTCCTTGTATCTGCCTATGATAGAGTTTTCCTAGGTGTTTTCATCCACTCTGCCCCATACAGAGCTTTTGTTGTGGTGGTGGTTTTTCACTTGCTAAATTGTGTCTGATTCTTTGTGACCCCTGGAACTACAGCATGCCAGGTTTTCCTGTTCTTCACTATCTTCTGGAGTCCGCTCAAATTCATGTCCATCGAGTTGGTGGTGCTATCCAACCATACAGAGCTTATCATGCCTTTATCTGGTATTAACACATCACTTTAATGTGGGTTCTGTTGATATGTTGGGGTCCCTTGACAATCTGTAAGGTTTTCTAAGTAAGGAGAAACATCTTGCTCATGTTTGTTTTCCCAAGATCTAATGAATTCACTGATTCAACATATACTGAATAGTTACTTATCAAGGCTATGGTTTTTCCTGTGGTCATGTATGGATGTGAGAGTTGGACTGTGAAGAAGGCTGAGTGCTGAAGAATTGATGCTTTTGAACTGTGGTGATGGAGAAGACTCTTGAGAGTCCCTTGGACTGCAAGCAGATCCAACTAGTCCATTCTGAAGGAGATCAGCCCTGGGATTTCTTTGGAAGGAATGATGCTAAAGCTGAAACTCCAGTACTTTGGCCACTTCATGCAAAGAGTTGACTCATTGGAAAAGACTTTGATGCTGGGAGGGATTGGGGGCAGGAGGAGAAGGGGACGACAGAGGATGAGATGGCTGGATGGCATCACTGACTCAATGGATGTGAATCTGAGTGAACTCCGGGAGTTGGTGATGGGCAGGGAGGCCTGGCTTGCTGGGATTCATGGGGTCACAAAGAGTCGGACACGACTGAGCAACTGAACTGAACTGAAACTGAATTTAAAGCTTATAGGCTCCAGATCTATAATGTCTATAATGTTCCCTCTATAATGTTTGACACAACAAATAGTCAATAAACATTTGATACACTGACTTATTAAATCACCACCATCATGCTCTTCTCCACTAGGAATCATTTGAATTTACTCAATGTTTGGGGGTTAAAAAGTCTGTATTAATATATGCTGGATTCTGAAGTAGGCAAAGATACTGCAAGGCAAGGGGCTAATAGGTACAAAGGTGCCTATATACTGCAAGGCAAGGGGCTAATAGGTGCCAAGTGTGAGGAAGCATACAGCACTCAAAGGAACACAATTATCTGGCACCGCTAAAACAGCCAGGATGAGGGCAGGAGCAGGTATGCTGGCAGAGTGCGCTCACCGGTTCCTGAGTTCTTTCACTTACCATGAGTGATGCCTTGAGCGATGACTCCACTTGGGCTGGTGGTTGTTTTTCTCAGCAATCAATGAATGGATTCAAGAGTTCAGTGAAAGAGGTCTTTCTTCACCAGGATAGCTGCCAGGATAATTTGCTCATCTTGGCTCTTCTGTTACGCACACCATTAGGTGACATCTTTATAGCAATGAAAAAGAGGTCCCCAAAGCTGACGTTAAGTTACATAGAGTCTTACTAATGCCCAAGAGTTTTTATGACTTGGCATCACTATCATTATATTTAAGGCTAACTTCTCAAACCAAGAGACACAAAATTCCTTGGAAAAACATAACACGTCTTCCTGGAGTTTCCATTATACTCAAGCACAAATAAATTTTAAGTATATTTTTTATTTTCAAACAAACACTACATTATAGAGTTAAATGCTCATCTAGGTTAATTTTTAAAATTAGACATTCGATTAAGGCATTTTTTTCCCCTTCTTCCCCATATGCTCAGAAAATAAGGGGTCAGGAATTCTTAGTGATCTTTGGGAACCTCAAAGGAAGGTATGGCTTTTTTGTTTCATGGATTGAGAAGAGCAGTTTCACCAAGCTTGATCCACTGGATACTTGGTTTCTTCATTACAAAATAAGAAACAATGATACATACATCCCCTACCTACCTACCACACTGAGCTGTTACAAAATAACATGTGAGGTAGATGCAATACAGCAAATGATTAGGAATATGGACCCTGAAACTCAGTAGCCATAATTCACATGCCAGCTCTATCACTTCCTAGCTGTGAGCCTTTGGGAAAGTTACTCTCTGTTGGACTCAATTTTTTCATCTTGAAAATGGGCATGTTTATAAATAACACCACCTACCTCAGCAGGTTATTGAGAGAGCTGTCTGATTTAATGCAAGAACAATGCAAAGAGATAGAGAAAAACAATACAATCTAAAGATCTCCTCAAGAAAATTAGAGATATCAAGGGAATATTTCATGTAAAAATGGGCACAATAAAGGACAGAAATGGTATGGACAAAACAAAAGCAAAATAGATGAGGAAGAGGTGAGAAGAATACACAGATGAACTATATAGAAAAGGTCTTAATGTCCTGGATAACCACGATGGTGTGATAATTCACCTAGAGCCCAACATTCTGGACTGTGAAGTCAAGTGGGCCTCAGGAAACGTTATTATGAACAAAGCTAGGGGAGATGATGGAATTCCAGCTGAGCTATTTCAAGTCCTAAAAAGATAACATTGTTAAAGTCCTACAATCAATATGCCAACAAATTTGGAATTGTACTTGTCACATGAGAGGCCATTATTTGTTATTATAAGATAGGGTCATTTTGAATATCATCTTTCCCATTAGTAATGTTAATATTAAACTTGCATTATGTGTTTCTTATGTGTTAAGCCTTTTATACATATTATCTCATGTAAAATCAACCCTAGAGTACAGGCGCTATTATTATCAGTAGTTTACAGATACAAAAATTGGAGACTCAAAACACTTGCTCTAGGCTAAAAAAGCAAGTAAGCAGTAGACATAGAACTTGAAGTCTGGACTCTTACTATGGAACCCCTATTCTCATATGACTATGAGACTCAAGCTTCTTTAGAACCAGGAAAGGTGAACAGTGATATAGATGTCATCTTTCATATGGGAAAATGAAAGATGACATCTATAACAAGCAACATATATATATATATATATATATACACATAGGATACNTTGGAGACTCAAAACACTTGCTCTAGGCTAAAAAAGCAAGTAAGCAGTAGACATAGAACTTGAAGTCTGGACTCTTACTATGGAACCCCTATTCTCATATGACTATGAGACTCAAGCTTCTTTAGAACCAGGAAAGGTGAACAGTGATATAGATGTCATCTTTCATATGGGAAAATGAAAGATGACATCTATAACAAGCAACATATATATATATATATATATATATACACATAGGATACCCCCCCCCGCCCACACACACACACACACACACACACACACACACACACACGCTGGTCTAGCCTATTACATATCTCATCCCTCTTAACCCTTACAATAACCACAAAAGGTTGGAATTCTTGTCTATTTTTTAGAGATGAAAGAACAGTAAGATATGGACTAGGAATCCAACTCAAGTCTACTTACCAGCAAAGCCCTTACTTTTTCTGCTGCCATGGTCCCATTAATATAATGCATCAAGATCAATAAGGCAGCCAATCCGAAGACTGAAAATTTCTTTATCTTTCTCACATGAATTCCCAACCAATAATTTTTGAGTGGAAAAGGGTAAAAGAACATACACTGCACAAATTGCAGATGGAGAAGAAGCCAGGAAATGCTAGAAAATGTCTTGTTTTGACTTTTTAAAAAAGTAGTTGGGGCTTAATGACTGCTAGTTTTTAAGTGCACATTTTATCTGTTATTGAATGACTCAGTCTAAGACTGCACTGAATTACTATTGTCACAACTGTGGAGTTAAATATGACCTCAAGCTATAAATGTGCTCGATGGTATTTTACACTTAAAAACTAACTAATCATTTGCTTATGTTTGTTGAATTAAATAAAACCAGGCTAAATCCATTCCACAGTCTTCTTGCAAACTGTTTATATGGCTTTATCTTGCAACTAAGAAGAGATGAATGGGCAGAAGCTAACAGGATTCTGTTGCCTCTCTTTATAGCAAACAGTACCCAGTAAACCATCAAAAGACAGTGGGAATCAATTACTTTCAACTCGTCAATGAAGACACAATAAGAAGTGGCAGGTCAAGGGGAAAGAGGCCTGAAAATGACCTCTCTCCTGGTGTCTATTTCAGGAAACTGGATGATGTTGCTTCTATTTATAAACTCATCTGGAAATGCATGAGCTTTGCAAGGTCTTTTCTATTCTGTGGCTGCATCTTGAAAGGACATAAATTAGAATGACAGCAAGTAACCTAATACCCAGAAGTCAACAAAGGCAATTTATATAAACATGAATTGACTAGCGAGCAGTAGAGAAAGGCACATAAAGGAGGAGGTGACAAGGTATCTCAATTTCCAGAGGGCTGAAGGCATTTCCAAGCAGAAAATTCTAAGTGGATGGTTGATGAAATAAAATGATGCTACTATAGGTGGCGGAGGCTGGGCTTTAGAGACTGGTAAATATCCTGGCTGTGTCACCTTGTGAAAACTACCAGCCTCTTTGATTCTACTTTCCTTTGTGAAGCTCCAGTGCTTAGGCCACCTGATGGGAAGAGCTGACTCACTGGAAAAGACCCTGATGCTGGGAAAGACTGAAGGCAAAAGGAGAAGGGGGTGGCAGAGGATGAGATGGTTAAGATAGCATCACAGACTCAATGGACGCGAATTTGAGCAAACTCTGGGAAACAGTGGGGGACAGGGACACCTGGTTTGCTGCAACCCATGGGTTCACAAAGAGCCAGACATGACTTAGCGGCCAATTATTTGGGAACAAGTATAGCAAACAGTTATTATTGTTGTAATAATAACAATAATAATAAAATTGAGATAATGCCTTACATCTAGTACATTGTCTAGCCAATAAATAGCAGCTACTGATATTATTAGTATCATCCCCATTATCATCATCTGAAACAACTGCTACCAAAGTTTACTTGTATAAGCTTGTCTAAATCTGTGTCATAGGTAAGATGTTTGCAGCACTTTTCGGTACCTGATCTTTTTTAAAATCGTATGCAAAACCTCCAAATATAAATCAAGTGACCTAGCTTTAGAGCTTGGGCACTGAAGGAATACAATGAGAAAAGGAGAATGAGATAGCATATTTACAGTGAACCTGATCCAGCACCCCCTGCTTCTCTTTTATTTGAAAGCAGATCTAGACCTCCCAGGCTCTTAAAATCCACACAGACTAAGAACCATCCTAGGTCACCCTGCAAAGAGCAGCTGAGCTTTAGTTGCAGCCCAGGACTCCCTTGAGAGGCATCAGCTTAAACTAAGCCTTCTTTTCTGTGTAAAAAGGAAGAAACAGGGCCAAAGGGAAAAGTTACTGCTCCCTGCCTGGCACTACATGATGCGCTTCCATTCTAAATTCCAAGAGAAAAATGAAGCCCAGAAATATCAGATTTAACAGGAAGAAAATAGTTAATATTGGATACAGTTTAAAGATGACTTACTAGATTTCAATTACAGAGTGCTCCTATCTCCTAATAGACTGTTGCTACATTTTAAAAATAAAGTCTGATATAGAGAGGCACAGAGAGCACTTAACACACGTCAAATGTGTTTCTTAGGGCATTGTATGTAACAGCAAATGCAAAGCTCACAATCCTATGAGGCTGGTACTATGAATCTCTCCCTTTTCACAAAGTGGCACAGAGAGACAGTAATTTGCCCAAGGTCACACAGCTACAAAGCAGCAGAGTAAGTATCTGATCCAAGGCCAGTGGGTTGCAAAGCCTGTGCTCTTTATCCACATGGGTTGCCTCCCAGGAAGACAAGACTCACTGAAGCTCCGCACACTGCCCCATGGACCATCTTTAGATCAAGTAGAACTGCTTTTAGTCTTTTATGCATTATGTTGTGCTTATTCAATATTACAGTGTTAGACAAGACTTTAAAACTATCTCAATGACAGATAATGATTTCACTTTACCCTCAGCTCTTTTCTCTTACAAATGTATTTATAGATACACAATTATGGGTCTGTATAATCTTCTAGTATTATTTCTAAACTGCTATGTTGGTTAAAAATACATTGACAATTATTGTTTGTTTTAGGAAAATGTAGCTGATAATCATTTTTCAAGATGGTCTAAAACTGCAGGGCATCTATCAAACAGTAAGTCTCACCATTTTAATTAGCTATTGATTAAGAAAGAAGGTAATATGAGCTAGTAAGAAACCCTGAGAAAAGTGTTTAGAGTCACTTTGTCAGTTAAGCACTTGTTCTCAGATCAGAAGGTACTTAGTTCTTAAGTCACAAACACAAGAGGGAAAAGAATTCGTGAACTTTGTTTATGTTTCCTTCTATGACAACTCAAGAAAAGTTATATGGCGAGATGAGATTGGAGGAAGAGCACAGGTTGGAATTTGGAACTACCTTTTCCGCAGGAGATAAATGAGGACAAGGGTAGGAAGGCTGTCACTTTCACAGGTTGGCTAGAGCAAAATGACATCCAAGACTGAATAGGAAAATTGACTCTAGACTTTTTTAATGGCTGTAGAAGTCCAGTTTGCTGTTTGTTTTTTTTTTTTTTTAAGTTAAAGCTTATTTAAGACAAATTATAGGGCCAGCGAGAGGGAAAATTAGGGTGTCAGCTTTTGGAAGTTAGCCATCCACCTTCTGTAGGAGCTGTGAAGGCACACAGTATCAGAGACTAAGTGAATTCTCATCCCAAGACTAAATGTTGCGATGTTGAATACAGCTCAGTTAGCCAAACATTCTTATATGTAGCCAGGCAACACTATTTTTCTGACTTCTACTCTACATTCTATTTAGCTACTTAATCCTGAATCTGAATTTTTAGCTGCATTCAAGGATGTGGAAAGGCTGAGACTCAGTAATCTTCACTGATTGAAAAGTTCCATCAGAAGGTTTGAGATTTAGAATAAAGAAGTAATCAATTGTGCTGTCCAATTTCAATTCTGGGCTGTCCAATTTCAAGTCTGTTTTAGGAAAAGAAGTTATCTTAGTAACACAGATATAGCTTTATTACTGAAAAAAATAAAAACAATGAAAAAGAGGACACAAATTAAAAACTTTATCACAAGAAAAAAGTTTTCAATAATACTAAGGCAGTAAGAAAAGTCAAAAATGAATCCGAAAGATAAAACTTGCTAATCTATTACTTTCTATGTCCAAATTTTATCAACATTTTTATGAATTAGAGACACGAGTATCAAATAGCCTGAAGAAAACTGACATCCAGATCTAGTAAAAAGCAGAAATATCAAAGGAGACTGTCAACTCAGATTTTAGCTTTCTGACATAGTACATAAATTTCCACCTGAAAATATATAGACAATAGTGAATCAGATCAAATATCACCATCACTTTGTTTCCTTTCTTCATATACAAGGATCTATTGCCAAACCATCTTCTCATTTTTACCTTTGACTATTTTCTGGCCTTCGCCTTACTATAGGATTGTTTATTCCCTTCAATCCTAAGCCATCTGTTTTTGAATGTATTGGCTGCTGACAATCCAAAGCCAAGATCCTGGAATTGGAAAGGGAGATTATCTGTTTGCAGAGATCCACAGCGTAGACGAGATCAGGTCAGCAGCAGCTTTGAAAGACACTGCTGACAGATGTGCTGGCATGACTTGGCTCTAGAAACATCCAGAGGGTTGGGAAAATACAGTAAGAATTACATTATCAACTTATGGGTTAGGATAGATTCCAAATCTTATAATTCACTCTCCCTAAATTCTCTCAGCACATTTAACTACATGTTCAAAAAACTAGAAAAAATGTCAATCAGCATTAGGGACGTTGTCACTTTCCCACCAATATTTGCAATTCTTACCAATCACCTCTTTCCTTCCCATCCTGCAATCCCACTTCCTAGCAGCCTTAAAACATGATACTGAAACAACATCATCCACAGATTATTACTCTAAGGCCCCGAGTATTATATATGCATGAGAAGAGAATTATCTAAAGCATATTTTATCTGTGTGGGATATTCTGAATTATCAAAGATTTAAAAAATCATTTACATAATAAGTTTCATCCTAAATCGTTCACTGCAACAAAGGTTCCCACTAGATATAGGCTTCTGCGGTGCAAACAGTTGTATGGTACTAAGCCCTATGCATGACTCTGAGGGTAGAAGTGGTTAACAAGACAGAAGAGGTCCTGCTTCCATGGAGCTTATTTTCTCACTTCCATAGTAGGTATTGAGACTACAGTAAATGTCTAAGTAAATGGATGGTTAACAGCAAAATGTATGAACAGCTAGATAAGTTTTTATGGAATAAAGCTAATCTAAGTGAGAATACAGAGTTAACTTTGGTCTTTCTTCCACAAGCCCAAGTCATCCAACTCATGAATTAGAGGTAGAATCATAAATACACATGTGTGTGTGCCTATGTATGTGTGTTTTATATTTAATTCTTAAGAGTGGTTGGGATGATAAAATATTTTCTAAGTACTGACACACTACCCTGGGATTTCTTTGTAAGGAAAGATGCTAAAGCTGAAATTCCAGTATTTTGGCCACCTCATGCGAAGAGTTGACTCATAGGAAGAGACTCTGATGCTGGAAGGGATTGGGGGCAGGAGGAGAGGGGGACGACCGAGGATGAGATGGCTGGATGGCATCACGGACTCGATGGACATGAGACTGAGTGAACTCTGAGAGATGGTAATGAACAGGGAGGCCTGGCATGCTGCAATTCATGGGGTCGCAAAGAGTCGGACACGACTGAGCAAGTGAACTGAACAGAACTGACACTATTATTAATAAATAGATGTCACTCTAGTAATTTACTAGTAAATCAACATTTTTCAAAGAATGTTTTATAGAATCTAATTTTGCATATTTACTTGATACTGTCCCAAAATAGACTCTTGTAGTAAAACAAGATGAGGAACATACAGTAATATAAGTTTTAGGTTTTGATAGGTCTTAATAGAACTTTTGCTTCCCTGGTAGCTCAGCTGGTAAAGAATCCACCTGCAATACAGGAGACCCTGGTTTGATTCGTGGGTCAGGAAGATCCCCTGGAGAAGGGATACGCTACGCATTCCAGTATTCTTGGGCTTCCCTAGTGGCTCAGACAGTAAAGAATCTGCCTGCAGTGCAGGAGACCTGGGTTCGATGTCTGGATTGGGAAGATCCCCTGAAAGAGGGCATGGCAACCCACTCCAGGATTCTGGACAGAGGAGCCTGGCAGGCAATAGTCTGTGGGGTCGCAAAAAGTCAGACACAACTGAGCAACTAAGCACAGTAGAACTTTTAGCATAATAACATGGTATATTCTCTAGGGGAACGTGTTTTCCCAATTTACTTTAATAGAGAATTCATCTCTGAGGACCATTTAATAAAGCACTTTGCTTTGTGTGGACATGAATAAGTCTAATGGACACCATGTGCTCCCCATTGATCTGTCTCAGGGCCAACCCACTCATCTCCAGCTCTGAAAATACTGCGGCCAAGTGCTCCCAACTGTGCTCCTCACTGGACTATTGCCCTCAGCTCCAGGGAATTGCCTCCCAGAGGCTGACCTGATGGGCTGATGACAGAATATAATGACTCCTCCCTCTTTACAATTTGAGACAAATCTAAACAGACCTCCAAGTTCCAGAGCCTGTAGGAGCAGCTAAGCACTCAGTCTCATCTGCAAAACAAGTCTGCATCTCTGTCCCAACCTGTCTTCCCCATTTCCTACCTCTTACACAGGTATGTCTCTCCCTGAGTATGCCCCATTAAAATTCCCCTGCACAATTCTCCATGGCCAAGTCTGCTGCTCAGGAACCCAATCCAAGACAATAAGCCATTATTTTCAATAGACATGTAAAGGCTCTGATGAACTTTTGACCCACTCAGTTCCATGTGAACAAAAGTATTAATATGCTTCCTTTCCAGTGGAAAGGAAACTTGGCTCATAAATGACT
Source organism: Neotragus pygmaeus (assembly GCA_006410875.1). Lineage (NCBI taxonomy): Eukaryota > Metazoa > Chordata > Mammalia > Artiodactyla > Bovidae > Neotragus > Neotragus pygmaeus. The sequence continues at coordinate 1,990,965 of SJYV01051165.1, forward strand.
CTAAGTTTACGTCCCAAGTATCTGAGAACCCCCTCTTTGTGAATACATCTCTTTTTCTGAACATCTTTCTCAAATTTTTCAGCCTCTACAATTCATTTGAGAGAAAACTACGTGCAGCATGTCCCATCATTTCTTCTATTCCACATACTCAGATCATCACACAGTTCAGTTGCTCAGTCGTGTCCAACTACTTGCGACCCCATGAATCGCAGCACGCCAGGCCTACCTGTCCATCACCAACTCCTGGAGTTCACTCAGACTCACGTCCATCGAGTTGGTGATGGCATCCAGCCATCTCATCCTCTGTCGTCCCCTTCTCCATCATCATTAGGAGAGCTTAGTTTCAGGTCCATTTTTTCTGACTTCAGCATCATTCCTCTTCCTACTGAGCCTTACCCTAAAATAGTAACAAATCTGTGAACAGGAAAGGAAACCAAATGCCATTCTCTTAATTTCAACAAATTGTGATATGCTGAAACACATTTGGTATGAACTATCAGCTTTTTAACAACAGTGGCCCTTCCTTTAAACAAATTTGACACGTAATGATGTATGTTTGCCACATACATACATGCACACATGCATGGGCACACACATTCATATTTAACTGCTGAAAGGAATCCCATTATCCCAGCTGATCACTTCAGTGTTAGAGCAGAGGAAACTGAGGTCTAGAATGAAGAAGTGATTGGCCTCAGATCCCATAGGTAGTGGTAGAATTTAGTTCAATTTCTGACTTTCAAAAACTAAACTAAAAATAATTCAGCCTGTCATTCAGACTCATGGTAGGGGACAGGAAGAGTAATTATTAGTTTGATCCTGCAAAAAAATAATCATTCATGTATGAAATTACAATAGATTTGTTTTAGATTGCCAGATGTCTCATTTGATTTGTAAAAATTCGATTAAACCCACCTTTTCAGAGATATAGCACATGCATAAAAGCTAAGAATACAAGTAAACCAGACTGTATAAATAACTACCTTTCAGTCTCAGCTCACACCAGTGAGCATTACAATTTAATAAATCATCAGGAAGAGACTCAACCAACCATCCGACGATTTAAATATCTACAGTTCAGAGAAACATTTAATAATGGAACGTGGACTGAAACAAAACACACAGATTGGCATCGCTTTAATAATTTCACCAGAAAGTGGTTTTTATAAACAGAAAAATTTTCTGTGCTCATGTTTTTATAGATTCAGTCAACATTACCTTCACAGAAATCATGCACAGAGATGCCATGGCAACCGCCACATTCTGTACAGACACACACCCGAAGTCAACACGCTTAAATAACTTAATTCATGCCCACTTAAGTCTATTAGATTTTGATTCCAGATAAAAAAATAGCAACAATGATTTTTTTTTTTTTGCCAACTAGAACACCTGTTATTAGTGTTTCACGTGATGTAAACAACGTGATAGTGGAAAGTGCAAAAGCAAAACATGTATAATAGTCCAGCACAAATCTAGATACAACGACCATCAACTGACTCTTTCAGCTTCTTCTTGGTAAGTGAACCTTATCTTAGTCCTGTGCTACTCAAATAAAGGCTTTATTGGCAATAAAACAGAATTGGTAGAACATGGCATTAGTACTTTTCTGTCAAAAAGTAAATGACTGCTTCAAAATTTCCATTTTTTTTTTCCATTTAAAATAATACGTTTTTTTTTTCCCAAAACCAATGCCAGATGACAAACATCTTGATTTGAGTAACTGATCAGGATTCGTGTTCCCAAGGTAACCTTAGTTTTCTTTCTTGAGCACCTGAGAGATGTGGACATAAACTGTATGTCTAAAACAGTTTATGTCCATGTCTAAAACTGTATCCTGTAATGTCAGCCATTTAAATAGTGGAAAACTCTAGACACTATAGTAGGGACAAAAACCACTAAAAACTTAAAAAAAAGACAACACATGGTTTATGGCACTGTTTTGCCAAGTTAAAATTTATTGAAACCAACCAGTTATGATAGAATTACCCCTGGTCTTTATTCAAAATGCTGATTCCCAAATTTCACCCCAGTGCCACCGAATCAGAATCAAAGATATTCTATGACTTACGAGGCTAGTGGACCTTTGGGTAAACACCCAAGGAGTGAGCCCAGAGGGGAAGTACCCGAGGACCCATCAGCCTCTAGGAGGCAAGAGGAACATACAGAGGAGGAGGTCTGGATGTCTGCCATGCTGACACATGCTGCTAAGGCTTTGTTAAATGGCTCCCGATGGGGAAGAGGGATGGCCGTGGAAATGCTCCTTGAAGACTAAAGATAATAGTCAGGGATTGTAAGCAGAGGCAGCAGATATAATGCAGCCTCTCGGGAGGTACGCTTGTGTTTCTACTTGCTGACTGACTGCCTGTGTGTCACCTGGAGCAAGTATCTTATCAACAGTAACCATACAGTGAAGGCAACATCAATAACTATAACCCATTTTTATAACTCATCACTGTTTGTAACACTTTATAATGTACATGGAATTGGGCATCAAATTGTCAAAGAGCAAAATCACAGGACGTCAGGAGAGTTTTACGTTTATCTTTTGAAACTGACCATAACTTCCATGAGATCTTGAGGCCACTACCTCCTACAACAGTGCCTGACTCACATGAAGAGCTCAAGAAACTTTATTGAATGATCAATAAAGGAATGAACAGTATAGGAGATAACTAAAGAGGAAATAACTTGGAGGGAATAAGAAGAAGGTTACTTTTTAAAGATAATATCTTAATTGTTTGTAAAAGCCAATCTCCCAAATAAAATGCAGCAGCACATGACAGCAGAGGAGATGCATGGGGGGATTTCTGGACAGCTCTAGGAGGGTTTGATAACCACTTTGTAAAATGAGGAGCCACAGGTACTGGTGTTGGTGTGTATACATGGGGTTGTTCAGTAAAAAATAGAAGGCGGTTGAGTTGTAGAAATTCAGCTGCTGACCCTTTAATTCAAACACGGGTGTCTACAATATTACTGACTACTCCAATGGCAACTCACTCCAGTACTCTTGCCTGGAGAATCCCATGGACTGAGGAGCCTGGTGGGCTGCAGTCCACGGGGTCACAAAGAGTTGGACACGACTGAGTGACTTTACTTTTACTTACTCCATTTAAGGTCATTCTAAAGACTTACTTCCACTATCGTTGAAACTAAATTTGTTGACTACATTGGACAGGTCCTGACTGCCGTTCTCTCCCATCTTCCTGCTACAGACATGCAGACTCCCAAAGGGCACACAGAGCTTCAGCTCAGCTCAGTCGCTCAGTCCTGTCCGACTCTTTGCGACCCCATGAACTGCAGCACGCCAGGCCTCCCTGTCCATCACCATCTCTCAGAGCTCCATCGAGTCCGTGATGTCATCCAGCCATCTCATCCTCCGTCGTCCCCTTCTCCTCCTGCCCCCAATCTCTCCCAGCATCAGANTAATAAGAAGACAGGGTTCAGTCCTAATTCCATTTCTAGTTTTTATTTTCTATAGATTTAAGCTCAAGGAAATGCTGTTCACCTAAACAAATGAATGGGAATGGAAGGAGTTTAATTTTATCAGGCATTCAATTCTCCAATTCTTTTCATGCATTGAACAGCTTCCAAAAATCCATATCAAAACTATTTTCAATGATTCATCAGATGACTAGTCAATTAGATACTTCTTGCAGTATTACTGAATTGAAAACATCTGTCTTGCAAGAAAAAATTTTACCTAGGCATTAAAGCCGTTCCCTTTTCAACAAGGACAACAAGGACTGGACATGGAACAACAGACTGGTTTCAAATCAGGAAAGGCGTACGTTAAGGCTGCATATTGTCACTCTGCTTATTTAACTTATATGCAGAGTACATCATGAGAAATGCTGGGCTGGATGAAGCACAAGCTGGGATCAAGATTGCTGGGAGAAATATCAACAACCTCAGATATGCAGAATTCTCACCCGTATGGCAGAAAGTGAAGAAGAACTAAAGAGCCTCTTGATAAAAGTGAAAGAGGAGAGTGGAAAAGTTGGGTTAAAACTCAACATTCAGAAAACTGAGGTCATGGATCCCATCCCATCACTTCATGGCAAATAGATGGGGAAACAATGGAAACAGTGAGAGACTTTATTTTGGGGGGCTCCAAAATCACTGCAGATGGTGACTGTAGCCATGATATTAAAAGACGCTTGCTCCCTGAAAGAAAAGCTATGGCCAACCTAGGCAGCATATTAAAAAGCACAGGTCTTACTTTGCCAACAAAGGTCCCTATAATCAAAGCTATGTTTTTTTTTCTAGTAGTCATGTGTGGATGTAAGAGTTAGACCATAAAGAAAGCTGAGCACCAAAGAATTGATGCTTTTGAACTGTGGTGTTGGAGAAGACTCTTGAGAGTTCCCTGGACTACAAGGAGATCCAACCAGTCAATCCTAAAGGAAATCATTCCTGAATGTTCATTGGAAGGACTGATACTGAAGTTGATTTCCAATACTTTGGTCACCTGATGCAAAGAACTGATTCATTGGAAAAGACCCTGATGCTGGAAAAGATTGAAGGTGGGAGAAGAAGTGGGTGACAGGATGAGATGGTTGGATGGCATCACTAATGTGATGGACATGAGTTTGAGTAGGCTCCGGGGATTGGTGATGGACAGCAAGGCCTGGTGTGCTGCAGTCTATGGGGTCACAAAAGTCAGACACAACTGAGCGACTGAACTGAACTGAACTTTTCAACAATCCACCACCTATCCCACCTGTCTCCTGGTTTTGGCTTAGAATAAGGTTTCACTCTATGGAGACTATCTAGATGGATGAGAGCCAGGAATTTTTTGCAAGGTGAGAGTAAGTATGAAAAGAAGGAGGATTCTTCAAAACGAGGCTCATTCTCTCCCAGGTAAATTTGTGGGAAAAAATAAAAATAATATGTGATAAAAGGTATCCATTTCTTCAGATACCCCTCATAAAATGCCATATATCCCAGGAATCTGCATGCCCCTGGATTATTCTAGATTACTGCAAACACAATCAGTTTTCACCAGGAAAATAAGTAGAATTTAAGCCATGTGAAGGAAGATTTTGATAATGTTTCACTGTATTGAATACATCACCTCAAATTATTTGAATGTCTTCAAAGTAAAGCTCATCCTTTGAGTTATTCCATAAAAAGTAATTTCAAATGATTCATTCAGTTCAGTTCAATCACTCATTTGTGTCCGACTCTTTGTGACCCCATGAATCACAGCACACCAGGCCTCCCTGTCCATCACCAAATCCCAGAGTCTACCCAAACCCATGTCCATTGTGTCAGTGATGCCATCCAACCATCCCATCCTCCATCGTCCCCTTCTCCTCCTGTCCTTAATCTTTCCCAGCATCAGGGTCTTTTCCAATGAGTCAGCTCTCCGCATCAGTTGGCCAAAGTATTGGAGTTTCAGCTTCAACATCAGACCTTCCAATTACATTTGGAAAATGTTGCATTATATGTTCCCCTGGGAAGGACTATAATCCATATTTAGCATACCTGAAGTCCTGAAAAGTCCTGCAGTAAAGAATTCAGTTTACCTTTATTTAATTCAGATTTTTAAATATATCTGTCTACGTATCTCTCTTTGGTTAACATCATTCTGAACACACTTTTGGAATTGCTGAGTTATGATTCTGTCGAATGTAGAAGTTATATTTTTCCCAGTGAAATCCCATGGACAGATGCTTAATAAACATCTGTTAACTTATTTACTGATTCATATGCAGAGGAAGTTAGGTTGACAGGAGAGGGAAACTAAAAAGAAATTGACTAGCAGGAAGCATATCATAAAGGAAACCCTTAAATAAAACCCCTCCAAGTCGTCAAATAGAGTCAAGTGTAACGTGGTAAACAAGAACCAGAAACATCACCTGGGGGTCTTCTAGAGCTACCTCACACTACTGTTTCCCCCTGTGGGGGGTGTGGGGAAGAGGGCCTGGTTCTGAGAGAGAAGCATGCCTGGTAAGAGCTCTCGATGTGCAGCCACAGCTTCGAGGTCAGAGGACTAAGCCTCCTTCCAACCATGACAGACACAGAATCCCTGTTGTCACAGGCATTCATTGGAAGATTCTTCACATGGGGCAGGGGAGTTCTTACTTTTTATCTTCATATAACCCCTGGTAGCTCAGCTGGTAAAGAATCCACCTGCAATGCAGGAGACCCCAGTTTGATTCCTGGGTTGGGAAGTTCCCCTGGAGAATGGACAGGCTACCCACTCCAGTATTCTTGGACTTTCCTGGTGGCTCAGATGGTTAAGAAGTCTCCTGTAGTGTGGGAGCCCTGCGTTCGATCCCTGGGTTGGGAAGATCCCCTGGAGGAGGGCATGGCAACCCACTCCAATATTCTTGCCTGGAGCATCCCCATGGACAGAGGAACCCAGTGGGCTACAGTCCATGAGGTCACCTAGAGTTGGACACAACAAAATGACTAAGCCCTGCACAATGTGAATCTAAGGGTACCGGTGACCCTTCCTTGGCAGTCTCTCTACAATAGGGAGACAGCAAAGGTAACATACTTCAAAGATAACTACATCCATAATGGGCACCAAAAAGACAACCGGATTCAGAGCCAAAAGGTCTGGATTTTATCTCTGGCTTTTCATTTACCAGCTGGGCAAACTTGAGTACTCCCTCAACGTTACTAAGCCACCATTCCTCCGCCTATCAAAATGGTATCAAGCATGTCCATGGATTATATGATCCCTTCTCCCCACCTGTGGAAGGGAAAATCATCTCTTAAGAAAAGTACTTCAATACTTCCTTGTCTTAGATATAAGAAAATAACATCCCAGTAAATATCTGCGTTAAATGATTTGGTTGCCTAACTAGTTCTAACAGCTGCCTTTAGAACACTACTTCCAGGCAAAGCAATAAAAATGCTTCTGAGGAAAAAAATTGATCCCATAAGTATAAACTGATAGGAATGACCCCAACACATGACTCTCTTACAGTAGAGAAATAGGGTCAATATTTATAGTATTTGAGAGTCTATTATATCTTCAAAGAAAAGTTCACCATCACAAGTTTTTGCAGCCAAGAAGATAGATTTTAGGGATTAAGAAAATTGCTTTTTTTTTTTTTTTAATAGCAGCTTGGGCATATTTTCATTGCATATATCAAAAATCTTACACAACTGGGAGAAAAGATTTTAGTAACAGCAACAATAGATAATTATATAATCAAAAGTAATAGAGAAAAGTATTCTTTTAGTGTTATTAATACAGTAAATATTCTTCTCCCCCACCTCTCTCTAGCAAGGGTAACGAGAGAGAGAGAAGACAGAACTAGGGCAATCTCTCTTGACGACAGGCCTACAATAGGTGACAAAGTCAAGTAAGTTATTTTACAGAAGAAATAAGTGTGATTTTCTGAGGTGGTTTTCACAATTATTTGATGGCTTTCTGTTGCTATGTTACTTATAAATTGTAAATGAAGGACAAACAACAATCGAGGGTTTCATTTCTCGATACCTGTTTGCATCAAGTCAAATGCTTTCTACATAATGTATTCCAAGGAAAATGTTCTCCCTCTGCTGTGTTTATTTATCACACTGTCTCAGGTCATTTCAAAGCAATATTCCAAGCCTCAGTTAATGTTGTGTTCATATAACTTTAAAACACCACTGCTGCTGCTGCTGCTAAGTTGCTTCAGTTGTGTCTGACTCTGTGCGACCCCATAGACGGCAGCCTACCAGGCTCCTCTGTCCCTGGGATTCTCCAGGCAAGAACATTAGAGTGGGTTGTCATTTCCTTCTCCAATGCATGAAAGTGAAAAGTGAAAATGAAGTTGCTCAGTCGTCTCTGACTCATAGCGACCCCATGGACTACAGCCTACGAGGCTCCTCTACCCATGGGGTTTTCCAAGCAAGAGTACTGGAGTGGGTTGCCATTGCCTTCTCCAAAAACACCACTGTCAGGTGTTAAATAACCAAAATAGAATAATCAATTATAAGATCCATGTTGTCCAGGACTTATTCTAATTCCTATTCACCTAAACTCTCTTATTGTACTTGGCATGGAGGAGAAAGGACTCAAAATTATATAACGGATTCTCAGTTGCACACAAGATGCTCTCTAAGGATTCATAAGTCCTCATTCAAAGGAACACACTTGAAGTTTGCTTCTGCATTGTTTTCAAAGTGTCTCCAAAGCAAACAGATCTTCATAAAGAATAGAACTCAATGGACAAAGGACACTGTCACTGGGCCCAGCATATCATCATGTACCTAATAAGAAGCTAATGTTATTTACACCAGGCGTACCAAAAACACAATGCCATAACATTGCAGTTTTATGTTGAACCATATTAAATGTTTTTAGAGGCCAGACATGGTGAAATTTCAATAACGTCAAATACTTCAACCTAATAGCTGAGAAAAGCAAGCTCTGTGAAAGGAAAGTTATGCCAGTGCCTATAGAGCATAATTTCTGGGAGAACATGTGTTGATTCTATACTACTATCCTTTAAGAAATATTTTTATTTTTTCTATTTTTGGGACTAATCTACTTTCTCCATAACAGTTTAAAATTCAGGCTCTGGAGTGAGAGCACATTGATTGACAGTCCTGTGAAAACTGTATGCAATGTATGAGAAGAGTTCCTTGAGTAAAGTGAAGATCTGTTGCCAGAAGACGGAAGAAAAGATGCTGAGAATGCAAAGTAACCAATGAAAAGGTCTCCAGTGGATGTAACTGGCTTAGTTCCCAAGGCAGCTATGTTTCCTAATGAAAATTTTTAAAATGTGCTTCCTGGTAATTCCCATTTAGAATCTTTCAATTGTAATAAGCGAAACCTGACAGGTAGTGGCTTCAACAAATAGAAGTGTGTTTTTCTCACTGAACAAGAATTCCGGAGGTACCAATTCAGGACTTGTGCAGTAACTATTTGCATCTTAGGGCAGTTGATCTCAAATTGTGGCCCAAGAGCTGCTGGCTGTTATGTTATTGGTATGTGATAATGTTATAGACAGACATATGTTCCCCAGTGCTCATATATCAAAGCCCTAACCCACAGTGTGACTGTATTTGGAGAAAGAGCCTTTGAAGAGGTAACTGAGGTCAAATGAGGTCATAAGAGGGGGCCCTAATCTAGTATGATTTTATCTTTATAAAAAGATGAAGAGATATTAGGGACATAGAGAGAAAAAGTCACAGTAAACACACAGCGAGAAGATGGCCATCTGCAAGCTGAGGAGAGAGGCTTCAGGACAAACCCATCTGCCAACACCTTGATCTTGGACTTCTAGCCTCCGAACTGTGAAACAATAAATTTCTGTTGTTTAAGCCACCCAGTCTCTGGTACTCTGTTATTGCCATCTAGCCAATGAATATAGATAAGCACAGAAAATCAGAGTAAACATTTAGAAATTTGGACAACAATTTGACAGAATTATTTTATGCCTTTTGAATATAATAAAATATTTGCACGTATATTTTGTAAATCTTTTTCATTTCACTTTCTATTTATTTTACTGTATTTTAATCAGTCCACAACAGACTAGATTTTATTAAAAGGATCTTGGTCGCAGTTTCAAAGGCATCATCTTAAGGAAGCCAGGTTCTTTATATATTTCTTTTGCTTTTTGTTATTGGAGAAGGAAATGGCAATCCACTCCTGTGTTCTTGCCTGGAGAATCCCAGGGATGAGGGAGCCTGGTGGGCTGCCATCTATGGGGATGCACAGAGTTGGAAATGACTGAAGCAACTTAGCAGCAGCAGCAATTTCATGGTCACAAGATAGCTGCTGTACCGCTAAGCATCATATCCTCATTCCAAGCAGAAAAAAGGAAAAAAGATAAGGAATGAAAGGCAACAGATGTGCCTATTGAATCTGTACCTTTTAATCAAAAAAGAAGAAACTTCCTAGAAAACATATGCTAGACTTCTGTTTACATCTATTAGCCAGAACTGTGACAACGGTCATCCTAACTGAAAGAGTGGTTAGGGAGAAGGGAGTTATAAATGGTACATAAGTAAGCTAATCAACAATGAGTGAATACCAAACTGGTTTTATGTAAATTCCTGAGAGCTTAGTTAATATAAATCAACCTCCTAGACCTAGTCCATCACCTATATATGATGGATGGAAGGGAGGGAGGGACAGAGAGAGGAAGATGGGTCACACTGACCCAAAGAAATTCCACCAAGTTAAGATTCAATTGGGAAGCTATGAACATAGCAACCTGACAGCTTTTCTCTTCAATTTGCTAAACCAGTGCGCGTGCACACACACACACAGCCCTGAGATATATATATACACACACACCACACACACATATATAATACATATGTATATGTCAGTGTACTCATGGGAGTGATTTCAAATTAAATTGCCTCACTTAACATAGGTGACAGTTCTTAGCTGCACCTAAGAACCCGGAACATACCCTAAGAATAAAAAAATAAGGTAACTGACTGACAGAACCAACTTCAAAGAACCATTTTATTCAAAACTCTTCATTTTAAATGAGATTCTTCAGTACCCAGGCATTGGTTCAGCACATTCTATCCTTAAAGCTTCTGGTCTGGTATCACATTGCACGTGGTTATGGCTCTGATAGATGAGAGAACGGATACAGAAAATTTAAGAACTAAACCAAAACTTAGCATCCACGGACCCAGCACTTATATAGGTCTCCTAAATTACAAGCCTCACGGCCTTCTGACTTTCCATAATAGAATCAATCTCCGGAATACAAAATGGGGCCCACTGATGTCCCAGAGAAATTGTCCACCCCAATTCTACTGATGTGTCTTTGTTTCCTGCTCAGTACTAAGTAGTTACTTCCCACCAGGGTATTCAAATGCTAAACAATTTTCAGACTGATTTTTCTTATGCTAAATATTATCCTCTTGTGTTTTCATTCTTTCATTCATTCCATATATATCATGGGATTTTCCAGGCAAGAGTGCTGGAGTGGATTGCCATTTCCTTCTCCAGGGGATCTTCCCGAGCCAGGAATCGAACCTGGGTCCCCCGCATTGTAGGCAGACAGACACTTTACCATCTGAGCCACCAGGGAAGCATTCCATATATTAGACATGGCCAAAACCAGACAGAAATGGAATTTCCTAGGAAGCCAACATTTACCTTAATGATTAACAAACACAATTGCAAAATGATCACAAAAAGGAAGTTCAGAGTGCTTTTTGTCCAAGCTGAGCGCTCTAATTCTCTCTGCTATTTCATCAGTTATTATGTTACCTCTCTCAGCCATAAAACATTATAATAAAANTTAATGATTAACAAACACAATTGCAAAATGATCACAAAAAGGAAGTTCAGAGTGCTTTTTGTCCAAGCTGAGCGCTCTAATTCTCTCTGCTATTTCATCAGTTATTATGTTACCTCTCTCAGCCATAAAACATTATAATAAAAAAAAATATGAGAATGGGAGCACCACCATTCATAAAAGCAATGCAGAGGAAAAGTGAGGCTACATTTATTTCAAATCTCTCTACCAGCTACTCTGAACCCTACAAGGCATTCCCTTGTAGCCCTCCTCTAAGGAAAAGCTACATTAAAGTGTCCAACACCAAAGTGGTGACGTCTTTGCTTTTGACTCATTTTTGAATGGACTCAATTACTATCTAGGTGCTGTAATACTCTCACACCTACACCCTTTGTTTTGTCTCTTTTAGATGCTGATCTCACATCAAATATCCCCTCCATTATGCCAGTAATTGCTGTGATTATTAAACATAATTGAGATGTGGCCATTTGGTTTGCCCCCTCAGATATCTCTACATGGAAAGGAAACAAAATACATCAGGACAGTAGAATAGGAAAATAATCCATAGACTGAGTTAGAGAAAATAAGACATGTATTAGATACTCCCATATAACAGAAAGAGCTTTGAGTAGCATGTATAAATACCACCTGAACAACTTCCTCATCTGTGGATCCATAGTTAAATCACTTTATCTATCTGGGCCTCAACTTTCTCACATATTTACTGCTTAGGTGAACTTTATGACCTCTAAGGGGCTTCCTAGGTGGCGCTAGAGGTAAAGAACCTGTCTGCCAATGCAAGAGACACAAGAGACACCATTTGATCCCTGGGTTGGGCAGATCCTCTGAAGGAGAGAATGGCAACCCACTCCAGTATTCTTGCCTGGAAAATTCTGTGGACAGAGGAGCCTGATGGGCTACAATCCATGGGGTCGCAAAGAGCCCAACACAACTGAACTTAGCATGCACTCATGATCACTAAGATCCTTTAAACTCTATGGTTTATAGAAGTCAGAAACTGGAAGCCCACTGATTCAGTTTAGACATATTTCTGTGCTCTTGTTGTTGGCTCGAAATACTGTAAAATGATAGTAAACATTTAAAAATTGGGAGACATGTTAAGAATATGGGTTTCTGGTTTCCCACAGAGAAAAATCAAAATATCCAATAACATTAAGCTTGTATTTCTGATACTCAGCTCCTTCATATAGGACCTACACTTTCCAGATCAGAGTTCCTACTGCTCCATATTACCTCATTTTATCTGTTTTTTTTTTTTTTTCCCCCCATCACTATTTGGTTTTAAAATTCCAGTTGTCAGAATCTTTATTTTCAGTTCCTTCTGGATGAAAAAAATCATATCTTCAAGTATTAACCTAATTTTACTTTACTTTTGTCTTAACACTTAACAGTACCAGATTCACATTTTTTTGTTCATATTTTTGCTGTGTATACCCCTACTAGAGGACCTCCCTGGTGACTCAGTGGTAAAGAATCCACCTGCAATGTAGGAGATGGCAAATTTGATCCCTGGGTCAGGAAGATCCCCTGGAGAAGAAAATAGCAACCCACTCCATTATTCTTGTCTGGGAAATCCCATGGACAGAGGAGCCTAGTGGGCTACAGTACATGGGGTTACAAAGAGTCGGATAACACTTAGTGATTAAGCAAAAATAACCCCTACTAGAACAAAAGCTTTTAGAAGGATGAGATTTTGTCTTGTTCATCAGAGCATTTGCAACACATAAAATGATGTCTGGTATGTGGAAGGTATCAAATAACCATCTATTTACTGATTTGTTGTTTACACCAAATTCCTGTCCTTTTGGAAACTTATAATCTTCTGCTTGCCAAGTAAAGGGCTTTCAGGAACCACTTTATTATGGGAAAGTTCAAAATACAGTCCATCACTATGAATATAGTTTAAAGATAAATGGTGTCACCCTTCTCAATAATTATGAAAGAGACTCATGATCTTTGGAGAATAATTTGAAAATATAGAAATAAAAAACACTTACAATCTCATTTAACTGAGATATTTATTTCAAAATTTTGATGACTTTTCATCCTGGTATTTTTTTAAGGAATTATGTGTTTATACTATATGTTTATACTTTTTTTTTTTACATATTCTTGAAGAGAACCAGTCCTTTTCTTTCCCACAGTAACTCATACAATAAAAATGAAAGAAAGTGAAAGTCATTCAGTCGTGTCTGACCCTTTGCAACCCCATGGACATAGTCCATGGACTTCTCCAGGCCAGAATACTGGAGTGGGTAGACTTTTCCTCCTCCAGAGGATCTTCCCAACCCAGGGATTGAACCCAGGCCTCCCACACTGCAGGTGGATTCTTTATCAGTTGAGCCACCAGGGAAGCCCATACAATAAAAACACTCCCCAAATCTCCATCTTCTCAGGGAAGCACTGGAGGAAGTGACTCCCACCCATTCTGTGCACACAGTCCATGGTGAGGGAGTCATTTGGTTACTGACATAATGAGAGCCTGACAGTCATCCTCCCATTTTTCTCCATGAGGGAGGATTCATGTCCTTAAAGGCTGTTATGGAGAAATGAGCCCTTACCCTGGGACTCTCAGACTCAACAGAGCCCTAGGAAGCATGGTCTAACACCGTGGTCTAAGCAAGAAACTCCCCTCCCTACTCATCACCCTCACTGAGTTTCAAAGTCAAGAATCTCAGGATATTAGAGGTGCCAATTCCAACTGACTTCTCCAATTTCACTTTATCAGCAAACCAAAATACTGTACTTTCCATCTCATCTGGCTACTGTAGGTTCAGAATATGGAAGAAAGGGTAGTGAGTGTTTGCACTCACTGAAAATCGCATCAGTACTAAATACTCAATTCTGTAACCTGATTTTCCTGTTGAAACTTATTTTTCATGTTTTTTGGCTGTATTTCTCTTAATGACAGGTTGCTCCCTCCACCGATAGATGCTGCTCCTACCTTTAGCAGTAGCTGTTGGACTCCTGCTTTCTGAGAAATGCTAACCTCTCAATACCTCTGTAGCTATAGTAACACTGGGGAGAAAGAAGATGTGTTGTTCTTCCTTTCTCTCTCATCCCACCCATACAGTCAAATTGATTTTTATCCATTTAATGACTAACAGTCTCTCGTGAATTATGTTTGAACACAACTCCAATGATCATGTAGTCATCCTTAGTATTTTTATTCCATTTTTTATTTCATCTCCCTTCAATTATAATCTTACTACTTTTAAATTTATTTTTAATTCTGTTCAAGGATTAGTTAGCAATTTAGACCTGACGCACAAACATTACTGATTTATTGATATCATTGATTCAGCTCTTCCTCTCACACCAAGTGGCTTAAATTGAAATAACCTGAGGATGAGAAACAAAACTTAATCTTGCATGGTTTCGGAGAACCTCATAAAACCCAGTGGGTGGCTTCTTCCTGGCCATAATGGGAAACAAATGGTTAGAACAAAATCAGAGAGAAAAACAGATTTTACCAGATCTAGGTTACATTTTCTTGGTTTGCTACCAAAGCACCCTGTATTTTCCTAATGAAACCTTGCATTGCACTTTATCTCTTGTTGATTACCTTTCTTCCTTATTGGTCTATGAATTTTGTGAAGGCAGAGAATTCATACATTTCAGTTTAAGTCTCAATTCCAAGTGCTACAGTGACTGTGGTTTAAAAATTATTTTAAAATATCTAATGAGTGGATAAACGAATACTTGGAAGTAAAATAGTAGGAAACACGGAATTGACCAGAGAAAACACATGAATCAAGCCCCAAAATCATACACAACAAGACCGGAAGGAATGGAGTGATATATTCTCTAAGCCCCATTCTTTTATGAGCAGAGATAAGAAAAGTAACTCTAGGCTACAGCAGATGCTACTTGCAAGTAGGCATAGAAAGGAAAGTCAAAACCCATTAATTAAAAAAAAAAGAAATATATTAAAATGAATAAACACATCCAACAGTATTTTGGCAAAACTAAGAAAACCTAATAAATAATAAATCAATAATCTAATAATATAAAGAAACTAGGGGGCAGCCAAACCATGGACACAGGAATTTTTAAAAATTGCCAAGCATATAAATCATATCTTGTGCTAATGAAATTAACTATGCAGTGAAATAAGAACTGTCTGCAGAGGGACCAGTGGGTGGTTAAAGTTAATAAAGACTCATAAGGTGGGAAATGTTAATAGCTTAATAACTATGGAATACATTCTGAAAGGTTTTTGGAGATTTTCTTTTAAAATATATGTAAATTCATATTATGGGTTTTTTCAAAGAGGTAAGAAACAATATATCAATGCTTTATAAGTTACTTCAGAGCATGAATGCAGCTGGAAAGACTCCATATTGATTTCTGTAAAGATAGTACAATGCTAATATGAAAACCTAGCAAATAGAGATCAATAACCCTTACCAATTTTTAATGACAAAATTATAAATGAAATACACAATTGAAAACCTGTAATAATATGTACTCAAGAAGACTTCATCTAAGGAATTTGAATGTCACTAGATGCCAAAAAGTTATTTTAAAAAATTCATCATGCAGCTATAATTTTTTTTTAAAAAGCCTCTTTGTCAATAATTTTTGAAAGCTTATTTTTTAATATGAAGAAAAAAACACCTATCCAAAATGGCACTTTTTTCATCATAGTTTAGTGCCAAATCACTTTTTAGTGCCGAATAACTAAAGAAATTTTCATTAGAGGAGGAATACAAATATGTGACAAATAGATTCAAGGGATTAGATCTGATAGACAGAATGACTGAAGAACTATGGACAGAGGTTCATGAGATTGTACAGGAGGCAGGGAAAAAGACCATCCCCAAGGAAAAGAAATGCAAAAAGGCAAAATGGTTGTCTGAGGAAGCCTTACAAATAGCTGTGAATAGAAGAAAACCAAAAGCAAAGGAGAAAAGGAAAAATACACCCATTTGAATGCAGAGTTCCAAAGAAGAGCAAGGAGAGATAAGAAAGCCTTCCTTGGTGACCAATGAAGAGAAGTAGAGGAAAACAATAGAATGGGAAAGTCTACAGGTCTCTTCAAGAAAATTAGAGACACCAAGGGAACATTTCATGCAAAGATGGGCACAATAAAGAATAGAAATGGTATGGACCTAACAGAAGTAGAAGATATTAAGAAGAGCTGGCAAGAATACACAGAAAAAAAATACAAAAGAGATCTTCATGACTCAGACAATCACGATGGTGTGATCACCAGCCTAGAGCCAGACATCCTGGAATGTGAAATCAAGTGGGCCTTAGGAAACATCACTAAGAACAAAGCTAGTGGACATGATGGAATTCCAGTTGAGCTATTTCAAATCCTAAAAGATGATGCTGGAAAGTACTGCACTCAATATGCCAGCAGATTTGGAAAAAACAGCAGTGGCCACAGGACTGGAAAAGGTCAGTTTTCATTCCAATCCCAAAGAAAGGCAATGCCAAAGAATGCTCAAACTACCACACAATTACACTCATTTTGCATGCTAGTAAAGTAATGCTCAGAATTCTCCAAGCCAGGCTTCAACAATACATGAACCATGAACTTCCAGATGTTCAAGCTGGTTTTAGAAAAGGCAGAGGAACCAGAGATCAAATTGCCAACATCTGTTGGATCATCAGATAACTAAGAAAGTTCCAGAAAAACATCTACTTCTGCTTTACTGACTATGCCAAAGCCTTTGACTGTATGGATCACAACAAACTGGAAAATTCTTAAGAGGTGGGAATACCAGACCACCTGACCTGCCTCTTGCGAAATCTGTATGCAGGTCAGGAGGCAACAGTTAGAACAACAGACTGGTTCCAAATAGGAAAAGGAGTAGGTCAAGACTGTATATTGTCACCCTGCTTATTTAACTTATATGCAGCGTACATCATGAGAAACGCTGGGCTGGAAGAAGCACAAGCTGGAATCAAGATTGCAGGGAGAAATATCAATAACCTCAGATACGCAGATGACACCACCTTTATGGCAGAAAGTGAAGAGGAACTAAAGAGTCTCTTGATGAAAGTGAAAGAGGAGAGTGAAAAATTTGGCTTAAAGCTCAACACTCAGAAAACTAAGATCATGGCATCTGGTCCCTTCACTTCGTGGCAAATAAATGGGGAAATAGTGGAAACAGTGGCAGACTTTATTTTGGGGAGGAGGTTCCAAAATCACCGCAGATTGTGACTGCAGCCATGAAATCAAAAGACGCTTACTCTTGGAAGGAAAGTTATGACCAACCTAGATAAGCATATTAAAAAGCATAGTCATTTCTTTGCCATCAAAGATCCGTCTAGTCAAGGCTATGGTTTTTCCAGTCATCATGTATGGATATGAGAGTTGGACTGTGAAGAAAACTGAGCACCAAAGAATTTATGCTTTTGAACTGTGGTGTTGGAGAAGACTCTTGAGAATCTCTTGGACTGCAAGGAGATCCAACCAGTCCATCCTAAAGGAAATCAGTCCTAAATATTCATTGGAAGGACTGATGCTGAAGCTGAAACTCCCATACTTTGGTCACCTGATGCAAAGAACTGACTCATTCGAAAAGACCCTGATGCTGGGAAAAATTGAAGGCAGGAGGAGAAGGGGACGACAGAGGAAGAGATGGCTGGATGGCATCACTGACTCAATGGACATGAGTTTGAGTAAACTCTGGGAGTTGGCGATTGACAGGGAGGCCTGGTGTGCTGTAGTCCATGGGGTTGCAAAGAGCCAGATACAACTGAGTGACTGAACTGCACCATACAAATATATATGAGCAAATAGTGAGCATTTATTATAATTAATATTATTTAGTATAATTCCAGGAGTCTAAACACTACATAAAGATGTAACATTTTTAAATGAGTTCAATAGTTCAAAAGGAGGAAATAAAATTATTTTTTTCAGATAATATCAGGTGTCTATTTCAAAAATCTAAGATAATCAACTTAATAGAAATATATTACTAAAAATAAAGGCAAACGACATGAACAGACCAAAATGAATATAAAAAAATTTGATGCTCTACTCCCACCAACATGCCTAAAATTAAAGACTGAGCACGCCAAGTATTAAAAAGAATGTAGAGCAACTCAAATTATTAGGAAATGGTTGTAGGAATGAAAATGACACAAGCACTTTGGAAACAATTTGGCAGATTCCTAAAAATGAGATTTACATTGCCAGATAATTTATATATTCCATTCCTAGGTATTTAGCCAAGAAGTCATGAAAACATATATTCATACAAAGACTTGTGCATGAACATTCATAGCACACTATTCATAACAGTCAAAAATTAGAAAAAAAAATCCTTCAACAAGGGAATGAAAAAATAACCTGATATACTCATACAATGGAATATTATTTAACCATAAAAAGAACTGAACTATTGTTACATGCAGTAGCATGGTTGAATCTCAAAATCATTATGCCAAGGGACAGGAGCCAGAGAAGAGAACAGATCCTGAACAATTCTATTCATGGAAAAACTTAGAACTGCACATGAAAGCAGAGTGCAATAAAGCATATGACTGGTTTTCCAGGTAGGGAGTGAAGAATTGTGTAGGTTGCAAAGGGGCAGGAGAAATTTGGGTTGGGAGGCAGTGATGCAAATGTTTGGTATTGTGTTTTGGTAGTAGTTTCTTTTGTATATACATCAGTCAAAACTCATCAAATTTTACACTTTAAATAGATATGGGTTCTTACATACATATTATACCTAAACAAAGTTACAATTTAAAAAATACAACAGAATCTTCTGGATAAGGAAATCCAAAGGTCAGGAGACACTTTGTAGTACATCACCAAATTAAATTGTTAAAATTCTTTTAACTCCCCTCCTCTAAATGTTCTACTAGCTTTTAGTTGCAATGGCACCTCACTCCAGTACTCTTGCCTGGAAAATCCCATGGGTGGAGGAGCCTGATGGGCTATAGTCCATGTGGTCGCCAAAAGTAGGACACGAATGAGCGACTTCACTTTCACTTTTCACTTTCATGCATTGGAGAAGGAAACGGCAACCCACTCCAGTGTTCTTGCCTGGAGAATCCCAGGGATGGGGGAGCCTGGTGGGCTGCCGTCTATGGGGTCACACACAGTCTGACACGACTGAAGCGACTTAGCAGCAGCAGCAGCATACTATAGGTTTCACTGCAATAATTGATAAAATGTAAACATGTGAAGATATAAACACTTATGCAATGGCATTATTAATGATCTTATTAATTTATCCTCCATTTCTCCCTCATTGATTGGGTATGGGAGAGAAAGAGAGAAAAGAGATTGAGATTAACTTTACTTAGATGAAGATGCCTAACTACACTTTTTATTTCCTTAACTCTCTTTTAACCAGGGGTAACCACATACCATTGTTTGGGAATAGAGAAAGGAAGTCTTACAGATGGGGCTCCTAGGAATACTATTGTTTTGATGATAAAGGGAGACATTCAGTTGACACATTTTTCCCTTCCTCCCCTCCCTTTCCTCCTAGCAAGAGAGCATGAATGATGGCTTGGAGGTGCAGCAGCCATCTTGTGACAGAGAGAAAACCTTAAAATGCTAAAGATGGAAAGCAAAAAGAGAAAAAGAACCTGAGCCAGTTCTGGAGTACAAAGTCTCTTTCCCTTGCTACATAAGAAAAATCAATCTCTTATAAATTTCATGCAGCTATACAAATTCTACTAACTCCAGCATTTGTTGAGCTGGAAGGAGAAATAAGACTTTTATTACCAAACCAATCACATATTGTTATTGTTGAAATGGGATTTAAAGATCATCAGGTCTCTCATTATACCCTTGATGAAACAAGTCCAGAAAAATGTGAGTGATTTTCTCAGCAGGACACAACCAAGAGTCAAATCCAAATCTCTTGATTTTCAGTCCAGTACCATTTCTACTATACCCGTTGCCACAATAATTTTTTTTTTTTAATTACCTATGGAGAGACTACTCTATACTAGGTACTGTGCTTGGTGATATATGGAGGCAAAAATGTGTAAGACTGTGTTCCTATCCCATAAGAGGAATGAAATATACATGAAGAGATAAGACTATACTAGAGTATGAAATTGTAAATACAGTTATATAATAAAGCTACTGCAAAGCCTTATTACGTTATTAACCACAATCTCTGGAAGAGAAAAAGACAAATAGTATCAGCCAGCATCATACATAGTAAGTGATGAGATGTTAGTGTCCATAATAGTTTGGAAACATCATTTTTGTGAGGAATAATCAGAGATGTTTGTAAGAAGGAATGATGGCTGATCTTCCTTGAAAGAAAGATGGAGTTAAGATAGACACAAGACAATGAAGAGGACATTCCTAGAAGGCATAAATGTCTTTGGCAAAGACGTGGTAGTGAGAATGATCAAGAAACACCTTGGTGAAAATGCAAATGAAATAGTTTGACCACGCTGTGTATACATATAATTTTTCTGTAATATATATGTGGGGCCCTAAATGGGAAACCTTACAAAAGAATGGGCTAGCTTTGTGGTCGGAAGCTAAGATGGCACCTACAGGAAGGAGTGGGGCGGGGGCGTAGTCTATGTTAAAGTTTTTGATTGGCTCTCCTAATTTCCAGGCAGTGGACAGCAGGTGATCACTATAGCCTTCTGTTACAATGAAGGCACATGATGATTTGACCTTTAATGTGATTGGTGCAACTGAAGGCTGACCTTTAATGTGATTGGTGCAACTGAAGCACATGATGATTTGACCTTTAACTTGATTGGTAGAACTGTGGAAAGTCCCTCCCTGCTTGCCTATATAAGCTGGGAGCTTGCAGCAATAAAGCGGAACTGCTTAGACGGAACCGCTGTGGTGTCTGATTGTTCCTCCCTCTCCAAGGGGCTGGGTTGGCGGACAGCAGGCTCACCTCTCCTCGGGACCCCTTGGCTTTGCTGAGGGAAGTTCCACTGCCTCTCTCTCTCTGCGGAGCACCCCCCACCCCCGCATATATAAATTATACATTAATTCTAAATCACAAGGAAATGATCAATATAGTATGTTATGATTGTCTATTTCAATGCCCAGCCTAGTGCTGGATCATAGTAGAAGCTCAATTAATGTACAAATAATTCATTCACATAGTGAAGGTTGTGTGCAAGCTAAAAGATTACTGCAGACTCTCTAGAGATATTAAAGCATCCTTTATAAATCCTCCAAAATTATATACTCCATTTCTCTTCCCAGATAAAAATGTAAGTTTTAAGGACCACTGGAAATCAGCAGTTACCTAGGTAACTCACTAGGTAAAGTACATGAGAATTAAATTCTGATTGTAAAGTGTTTCCTCTAATGCCTGCCTTTTGAAGAGGCAACAGATATAACATCAAAGCTTCCACTTAAAGAGCAGATAAAAGGAAACAGATGACTCAATTCTGATACATCTAAATATCTATTTATGATTTCAGTCATCTTTCTTTTGAGCTTTTGATTATTTTTAAAACCACCTTCCGACCATGGCCAAACGAATTCACAGTAATAAGAACTAGGTGATATCCAGATAATAGAAGTTACTTGAGTACTTGAGGCTAAAAGAGAGTCTTAAAGTTTTCTGAATGACCCAGATTAGAGAAAAAGGAGACTCACTTATGCTACCTACTAAATATATGTGCCAAAATATTTAGATAACAGCCCAATATTGCTAATCTATGTGTATGTGATGCTCAGAGTGACAGCTTAAAAAAAAAAAAAAAAAAAAAAAACTTGTTTGAAAGAAAGCCACACTACCAAATCACCAAAACACCAGGATAAACACTGTAAAATGTCGGTCATCTGAATATGTTGCTGGATTTACAATGAATACGGTTGGTTCTGCTGCTGCCCTCTTGTTGGATAATGGTGGTCACAGGTGGTCAGAAGAAAGACAACATCTGATGGAGGCCGAAGTTTCTGGTTGAAAGGAGGAAAATATGTTTCCCTGCTGCTGCTGCTGCTAAGTCGCTTCAGTCATGTCCGACTCTGTGCAACCCCATAGACGGCAGCCCACTCCTCTGTCCCTGGGATTCTCCAGGCAAGAACACTGGAGTGGGTTGCCATTTCCTTCTCCAATGCATGAAAGTGAAAAGTGAAAGTGAAGTCTCAGTCGTGTCTGACCCTCAGCAACCCCATGGACTGCAGACTTCCAGGCTCCTCCGACCATGGGTTTTCCAGGCAAGAGTACTGGAGTGGGTTTAGAAATAGTTGACTCCTCTGACTTTTCTCTTCATTAGAATCCTTTGTGTTAATATGTACTAGAGTTTACTGTTAACACTTCTTTAATTAAAAAAAAAATACAATTATTCAATCTAGAGACTATTTTATCAAAGCCCATGAAGCCAAACCCATGTGTGTGGTTCTTCCCACAAAAATTATCACACGCTAATGACAGATGTCATGATACCTAGCATGGGATACACTTGGGTCCTCCTGTGAGACTGAATCCATTGAGGATTTGGGGATTGTACCTAGTTTTTACACTAATTGAAAGACAAAGCAACAGAGAAAGATTAAAATTAATGACTTATCATCCAAGTTAATGCTAAAAAACATCAGGGCATAAGGAAAGGTTGAATAATACATCCTAGAAGTTAGCTTACTCACCCTCCAGTGGCAAACTGGAAAGCCCAGCCTCACTCACAGGCAGGGCTTTGAAATCTAACATTACCAGATGGATGAGAGCTGATGAGAAAAGAGACATCACTTCTGCCAGGAAGCAGTTCCCAAACCAGAAGGGAGGGGGCTGAATTGTGCTCAGTACTTTTTTCTCTCACTAGTCATAGTGCCCAAGCCCCTGCCCCTGCCCAGAAGAGCAAGGGATCCTGAAGGTAGCCAGTGTTACTCTATTAAAGAGTCCTGCCAAATGGCAACAAGACACAAAGCAGGAAAAGTTTCCCATTTCCAACAAAGAGCACCATTCATTTCTAAGTGGGGTTTTATTTGTTGTTTTTTCATGTCTCCAATACCAAAAACAGTGCTCTGCTCAGTAAGTGGTTATTTATAAACATTAACTGTAAGTGTGATGACCTCCAAAGACAGAGATCAGTTTTTAAAGTCAAGGTTGAATCTTGCTTTAGGCAACTAATTGAATCTCCTTGATTTCATCAACTGTCTAAGATCCAGATGGTAAATGCATAGCTCACAGGAGTCTCATGTAGATTAAATATCTCAAGAGTTTATCCCAGCGCTGGTGGGAGCAGAGAGGCATTCAAAGCTGTGAGCTCCGTTCCTCTTCTTTCCCCCTTGCTCCCAGGAAAAATAAATAAATAAATCTGGTCCTAAGCACCATTTAGGGCTTCCTTTGTGGCTTAGCTGGTAAAGAATCTGCCTGCAATGTGGGAGACCTGGATTCTATGCCTGGGTTGGGAAAATCCCCTGGAGAAGAAGAGAAAGGCTACCCACTCCAGTATTCTGGCCTGGAGAATTCCATGGACTCTATTACCCAAGGGGTCACAAAGAGTGGGACACGACTGAGCGATTTTCACTTTCACTTTCAGACACGATTTATGCTCCCATCAGTAAGTTTTTCTCTGCCAGGACCATTTTTCTGCTTTAGCCCTTTCACCCAGTGTAACAAAAGGCTAGTTCAGTCAGGTATGGTCGAGGAGCCAAACAAGATGGACCTCAGATGAGGGAACCATTTTGGAAATCAGAGCCTCTGGAATCTTCTGTCATTATTTCCAATGCCATTTCAATCTCTGCTCCACTTGGAAGGACTCTAACGCTTTGTTTCTGAAGTACTGACACTGTCCCCTAAATGGCAAGAGGGATATGAAGGATGAGGAACAGGAAAAGAAATAAGAAAGATCTGGGCCTGAATGCCTTGCTGCTAAAAACAAACAAAATGGGGATCAAGATCTGTGACTGAGTGCTAAAATGTTTAGAGAATTGAAACTTAACGTGCTTGCTTTTAATTGCTCCTTAATGGCACACAGAATTACTAGACATTAAATCACTTTAGAGGAGTGCAGGCAGAATCATTTTATCTGGGTAAAGTTACCTTTAGTTTTTTTACGCCAGCCATGAAATGCTAGAAAATATCACAATTGTTTGTCTCACCTGGAAAATATTCCCAGGTCATTAGACCTTACCCACAGCCAAATGTCTTCAGAAAAATTAATGACCGATTTGCCTGAGATACATAGTGTATATCAACTTCATTGTAAGAAAGTCGTTGTAAGAAAACTGGAGATTCAAAGGGGACTTTGAGACCTATGCAGAAGCAGCATTGTATAGTGGAAATAACACAGCCTTTAGGGCTGAATTTGAATCCCAATTCTGTTTCCCTTTTTTGCATTTGTACAGTATATCTATTATGGATGAGTCACTTAACCACTCCTTGCTGCTGCTGCTAAGTCACTTCAGTCGTGTCTGACTCTGTGTGACCCCATAGATGGTAGCCCACCAGGCTCCCCCATCCCTGGAATTCTCCAGGCAAGAACACTGGAGTGGGTCTCCCCCAAAAATTTCCGAGAGAACATTCCCTTCCGTACAACACTGAGAAACACACTGGGGAGCAGAGCACCATCCTCTTCGAAAAGGAAATGTACTTTGGATAAAGGCAGGAAGCACTGCCATTGAATGGACTCCCTTATTACAATGAGAATAAGATCCCATGGTGGCAGCTTCACTACCAGCCGTACAATGGGGCAGGTGGCAATAATTTGCAGCATGGCTAGCATGGAAAAGAGGATAGCTTGAGGGACTTCCCTGGTGGTCCAGGGGTTAAGAATCTGCCTTGCAATCCAGGGGACACTGGTTCGATCCCTGCTCAGGGAACTAAGATCCCATATGCTAACAGAGTAACTAAACCAGAGGACCACATCTACTGAGCCTGCATGCCACAACTGGAGAGTCTGCGTGCCAGAGTGAAAGATCACACATGATTCAATAAAGATTCTTCACGCTGTGACTGGGACCTGATGCAGCCAAATTAAAAAAATAAAAGACGATAGCTTGACCTGAAGGGATCTTTGGCTGATATAGTGCATGTTACCAGGTGCATAGTACTCCCTGGAGTTAATGCAACAAAACAGTCTCATCCCCAGGGACTGGTATACGGTAGCACACTAAGAGTCCAGTTCATCCATGTTCTACACACAAACAAAACTCTAATATGTTAAACAACACATGAATGCTCCTCATTTAATTTCCATATCTTTGTTCATAAACAGTACTCTAGATCATAAGAGTGTATTCTCTCTAAATAGAAAAATCATTACACTTCATGCTATCTACTAAAAAATTCAGTATTTTAATAGTTTTATTTCAATTGGAAACATCACACATATCCTATGGATGTACTACTCCCATTTATTTAATTATCCTGTATGGCTACTGGGTGGAAAGGAATTTAGGAATTCCAACTCTGCCATTTGACCTGTACAACTCTGTAGATCTGGAGATGCCTGAAACGTGTATGGCTGTATGGATGCTCTATGGAGCCTACTACAAGCCTCAGAAAGAATCACAGTGGGTTTGGAGGCAGGTTCATGTCCCTTTTGGTGGAAAGCTATGGTTCTTCTGAAAAATAGTTCTTGATTGCTTTTGGATCCCTGTAGAGACTGAACATCTCACCATGAAAGAGTAGGGAACTGTACACCCCAAAAGAAACTTAGTTACGTATTCCCAGCAGTATCCATGATCAAGTGGGGCCGCAGGTACAAGACTGAGTTCAAGAAAGTCTTTGGAGACAAACAGATCGCATAATTGGCTCTCACTACCAATGTATCTACCCTTAATTCCTGTACCAGGTCCTGTCATGTATTCCTCAATCCACTCCTATGCCCTCATGGAGAATTCCCAATAGTCAACCAACTTACTAAGGAAAAAACTGACTTACAGAAGACTGCATAATATACTGACCTGAAAGGAGAACCCTGTGGTATTATAGCCTTATTAGTTAAGGCCTGAAGGACAGTTAAGTAGGAAATGTTCCTAGTTGGAAAAACTACAAGAAGTACATCTCACAGTCCCCTGCACATGGAAATAATGAAGGCCTGAGATGAATCTCTACATCAATTCGTGGGGTAATGGCTATATGAATTGGCTGTATCCAAGAAGAAGAAAATCTCCTCTACCCTCCTAGGTTCTTCTGGCTGGTCTAAGAAATAAATTGACATGAGATATATTAACAGGAGAAAAAACAAACAGAAGTTTAATAACAGGATGAGATGGTTAGATACCATCATTGACTCAATGGACATGAATTTGAGCAAACTCTGGGAGATAGTGGAGGACAGAGGAGCTTCGTGTGCTACAGTCCATGGGGTTGCAAACAGCCAGACATGACTTAGCTAGTTCACAAAATACATTGGAGAGGCCCAGGAAAACTGAGTCACTCACCAAAATGGTCAAAAACCTTCACCTATCTTCACCCATCTTCACCTAAAGACAAAAGAGGATGTTGGAGGAAGGGGTTTGGGGCATCAAATGGGGAGGAAGGCAATTCACACAGAGATGGAAAAGAAAATATTATGTTTGGTAAGTAAATATTTGCTGGGTCCTGCAGAGACAATGGAACACAGAGAGGAATTTTAACAGACATTATTAGTTTCCTCTCATCTACCATGTTTAAATCATATTATGCTTATCTATGAGTTTACTAACCTTAACAATCATCCCTGGTCGCTCAAAGGGTAAAGAATCTGCCTGCAATATAGGAGACCTGCGTTTGAACCCTGGGTCCAGAAGATCCCCTGGAGGAGGAAATGGCTACTTACTCCAGTATTCTTGCCTGGGTAATCCCATGGACAGAGGAGCCTGGTGGAGTTGCCAAGAGTCGGACTTGACTGAGTGACTAACACAGCAACATACTTATCTATGGAGACAGCTCCCTTCCTAGAACAGGTCTTCTATCTACCTTCTTTCAGGCAGTTAGGAGGAAAGTCAAAGATTCTTCCCAAGTCTTTTAGACATGGACTGTTTCCAGCTCAAAACAATCTACATGCAAAAGAGATTTTGGGGTGGCAAAATTGACTCCCCTATACCTGGCAACAGAACCAGAATGAATAAGTTTTAACTTTGGTAAAAAGCTGTGTGAAAGAAATATGTGGATGAATCAATCTTAATGAGTTCAGTGTGTAAGAATATGTATGACCATACAAATGCTTACTTTGGGGTCCCCGTGGTGGCAGAGGAGCAGAAGAGACTTTCACTGATAAGGTTCATAAAAATTGTCTCCTCTAGCAGAAAGTGAAGAGGAGCTAAGAAGCCTCTTGATGAAAGTGAAAGAGGAGAGCAAAAAAGTTGGCTTAAAGCTCAACATTTACAAAACGAAGATCATGGCATCCGGTCCCATCACTTCATGGGAAATAGATGGGGAAACAGTGGAAACGGTGTCAGACTTTATTTTTGGGGGCTCCAAAATCACTGCAGATGGTGACTGCAGCCATGAAATTAAAAGATGCTTACTCCTTGGAAGAAAAGTTATGACCAACCTAGATAGCATATTCAAAAGCAGAGACATTACTTTGCCGACTAAGTCCATCTAGTCAAGGCTATGGTTTTTCCAGTGGTCATGTANACTGCAGATGGTGACTGCAGCCATGAAATTAAAAGATGCTTACTCCTTGGAAGGAAAGTTATGACCAACCTAGATAGCATATTCGAAAGCAGAGACATTACTTTGTCAACAAAACTCTGTCTAATCAAGGCTATGGTTTTTCCAGGGGTCATGTATGGATGTGAGAGTTGGACTGTGAAGAAAGCTGAGTGCCGAAAAATTGATGCTTTTGAACTGTGGTGTTGAAGAAGACTCTAGAGAGTCCCTTGGACTGCAAGGAGATCCAACCAGTCCATTCTAAAGGAAATCAGTCCTCGGTATTCTTTGGAAGGAATGATGCTAAAGCAAAAACTCCAGTACTTTGGCCACCTCATGCGAAGAGTTAACTCATTGGAAAAGACTTTGATGTTGGGAGGGATTGGGGGCAGGAGGAAAAGGGGATGACAGGATGAGATGGCTGGATGGGATCACCTACTCGATGGAAGTGACTATGAGTGAACTCTGGGAGATGGTGATGGACAGGGAGGCCTAGCGTGCTGTGATTCATGGGGTCACAAAGAGTTGGACACGAGCGATTGAACTGAACTCAACGGATTTTCCAAATATAATGGCAATATTTGAATAATTGTGATTGGGTCTCTATGACCTGCAAAACGAAAATATGTACTATTTTATCCTTTATAGAAAACGTTTGTCAATGCCTGGTCTAAGTGAGAAATCTTGATGGGTAGACTAGGACGTTATCAGTGGAGATGTAGAAATGTCAGAAGATAATGAATATATGCTTCATGTATATACTTCATGAGTTGGGTACAGCCAACTAAAGTGAAGAAGAGCTAAAGAACCTCTTGATAAAGGTGAAAGAGGAGAGTGAAAAAACTGTCTTAAAACTCAATATTCAAAAAATGAAGATCATAGCATCTGGTCCTATCACTTCATAGCAAATAGGTGGGGAAAATGTGAAAACGGTATTAGATTTCATTTTCTTGGGCTTCAAAATCAACAGACCATGAGTAGAGCCACGAAATTAAAAGATGCTTGGTCCTTGAAAGAACAGTTATCACAAACCTAGATAGTGTATTAAAAAACAGAGACATCACTTTGGCTGCAAAGGTCCATCTAGTCAAAGCTATAGTTTTTCCACTACTCATGTATGAATGTGAGAGTTGGGTCATAAAGAAGGCTGAGAGCCAAAGAATTGATACTTCTGAATTGTGGCAATGGAGAAGACCCTTGAGGGTCCCTTGAACTGCAAGCAGATCCAAACAGTCCATCCCAAAGAAAATCAGTCCTGAATATTTATTGGAAGGACTGATGCTGCAGCTGAAGCTCCAATACTTTGGCCACTTGACATGAAGAGATGACTCATTGGAAATCCCCTGATGCTGGAAAAGGAGACAGGGACAAGAGACGATGAGAAGGTTGGGTGGCGTCACTGAGTCAATGAACATGAGTTTGAGCAAACTCAGGGAGATAGTGAAGGACAGGGAAGCTTGGCATTCTGCAGTCAATAGGGTCACAAAGAGTTAAACATGACTCAGCGAATGAACAAACAAAAACTCAAGAATTATTCCTAGTTGTTTAATGAAAACAACTGAGTGTGTTGAGATGCCATTTACTGATGGGGAAGGAACTGGGGAAAGACTGGGGAAGAAACATGTTTAGATGATAGTAGAATTAAGAATTCTCTCTTAAGCAGAAAAAAAATTCAAATACCTGCAAAATATACAAGTGGAATTGCCACGGAGGTAGCTGTATATCCGTGTGAAACTCAAGGAAGTGTCTGTGCTGTAACTGTTGTATGGGAGACGTCAGCACAGAGAACTACATATGGAATCTACCTGGTGAGAGATCTGGAAAGAAATCATGGTCTAGAATAGTACCTTGAAGACCCCAATATACAGTGGTCTCTGGTGTGAAAGTACTGGATTCATCCTCATGTTTTTTTGTTTGTTTGTTTTGTTTTTTAACTTTAAACATTTATTTATTTTTGGCTGCACCACCTGGTTTGTGGGATTTTTAGTCCCCTGACCAGGGATCGAACCTGGGCCCTCGGCAGTGAAAGCATGGTGTTCTAAATGCTGGACCACCAGGGAATTCCCTTATACTCATACTTAAGTCATTTCCTTCTTTCTTCGTTACCCAACCTTTCTCATCTTCTCTAAGATCTGGCACATTAGTTCATATCAATTTTAAAGTAATTTTTATAATATCCTGCAAAACAAATGCTACTATTCTCTGTACACCTAGAAGGCAAAAAAAAAAAAAAAATTCCCAGAGTGATCCTAACATCTTGCTGAAGATAATAATGTCATTAGTTACAAAGAACAAATCACAATATAAGCAAAAAAATAAATGTGTTAAAAAGATACTGGGAGGTAACAAAATTTCTGGCAGGATCAGAAAATGTTCATCAAGAAGAATATCCGAAACACACAGCAGCATGGGCCTGATGAGGACAACCCGAGCTTCCTCTCTGGTCACAGACACTAAGGCTTTCATTGCTGCCACCCACTTGCCATGCTGAACAGTGGATGCTTTTATGAAAGCTGCTGCAGCTGAAGCAAGATATGTCTGCTTTCACTGCCCCTACGTGTTGCTCGGGTTATAGTACCTCCTCTAGCTGGATTTCACCACAAAGCACCCAGTTCATGAGGTGCTGAAACCTACTGAGGACTTCTGATAATATTTCCTGAAACATTTATTTAAATGCAAAAGAAATTCCATTGAGAAGACAAAGTGGGATTCCCCTGTTTCTTATCACCTGTTGGTACACGCATGATAATAGTGTCTCAAGTATGAACACCAATTTTGTAGCAAGTCAAAAAATTAGTCTTGCTTGACATGGGGGACAGCTTTTTACTCAGCCTTAGATAGACAATTAAAGAGAGTCAGACTCTAAAACTTTCCTAGTAGTCCAATGGCTAAGACTCCACTCTCCCAATGTAAGGGGCCCATGTTTGAAATCTACTCAGGGAACTAGGTCCCACATGCCACAGCTAACAGTTCCCACAGAACAACTGAAAAAAAAAAAAAAAGATCCTACATGCCATGAACTAGTGGCAAAGAACCTGCCTGTCAATGCAAGACACATAAGATACACGAGTTCAATCCCTGGGTGGGGAAGATCTGCTGGAAGAGGGCATGGAAACCCACTCCAGTATTCTTGCCTGGAGAATCCCATGGACAGAGGAGCCTGGTGGGTTACAGCCCATAGGGTCTCAAAGAGTCAGGCACGACCGAAGCAACTGAGCATGCGTTCACCCACATGCCCACAGCAAAGACTGAAGATCACTTGTGCCACAACTAAGAC
Organism: Neotragus pygmaeus; assembly: GCA_006410875.1. Lineage (NCBI taxonomy): Eukaryota > Metazoa > Chordata > Mammalia > Artiodactyla > Bovidae > Neotragus > Neotragus pygmaeus. The sequence goes on from SJYV01051165.1 coordinate 2,021,984, forward strand.
CTGGGGCAGTTAAATTAGAAGCATTTTTAAGAAGAGTATCATACTCAACAGACATTCATGTGCTTTTTTCCAGACTTTTTTTTCAGTTAGTGGGGCATTGGGATCGTGGGATCTTATAACTCTTCTAGCTGTCTGATGGGCTACGGTCCATAGTGTCGCAAAGAGTCAGACACAACTTAGAAACTAAATAGCCACAGAAGCCAGGCAACTGGTAGCCAGTAACTTCTTAACAGATGTTTTAAATCATTAATCTCCAACGAAGCAGTTATCCAAGATTTATATTAACACTTCCATGTGTCATTTAACATTTGGATGTCTTATTTGCCTTGTGAATAGCCAACATTCATTTCATGTCCTGAAAGTACAGTAACCTTTGTCATGAATTTCCCTTCAATATGCCCTACTATCCACAGGTAATGAAGCTTCCTTAATTAAAAACTGTTTAGACTCAATTTGAGGGGCCTTCTATAAAGATACTCAAGATAAAATGGAATTATTAACACTTTTCCTTTCTCCTCACCTCTAACTTCTAGCAGCCGATGTGATTAATTTTTCCTTAGACTACTCTGGTGATGTGGTATCAGGACCTTAGAGAAGATAAAAATAGTCTTGTCAATGTCATTACCGTTCACATTGAATGCCCTTGCAATGAGGTACCCATGGCCATCTCTTCCTTTAATGTTACAGTTTTATAATTTCTTCAAAGAATTGCAGTCTTTCTATAATGTACCCTCCCTTGAAAAACACCAGAACTCAAACTGCAAAGGTCTATTGTTGCTAATTTATTAAAGCATTTATTATACAAACATTTTTGCTCACTATCTTTGTATGAGAAGCAAGACTGTTCTCTCATAATTTTAAATATAGGAAGGGCAAAATCAGGAAAGGTCCTTCTATCCTCTGTTTGCTTTTTAACTGATAAAGGCATATAGTTAGAGAAAAGACTAGTAGTTCAGAGTCTAGTTTGTCATTAGGAGACGAAATCTTTTCTATCCCTTTGGCACCTTTCTAACTGTTTCTGAGAGGCCGTGTTCTTAGTTCTAAATAGTGATTCCTCAGATAGATAACTAAGTTGCTTTGTGGAGTTAGCAGAGGCACAAGTATGCCGTTGGATTTGGGCCTTTCAAGAACTGAGTATATGTAGACTCCACTTAGGGAAAGAACCCTGGTTACCCACAACCCTCAAAGATTTTACTGTGGAAGGCATGCCTTCAACACGCAGTCGTGACTTCAGAACCTATAACCAAGATATGAGCTTAGATCCCAGGACTGATTCTGTGGTCTTCTTTAGTCCCTGTTTTAAGGGCCTAATACTACTTCCCTCTCTTGCTTCTCCCAATTTCCAATTATTCCTGCCGAAGAACAGAGTAATGGGATGGTCCCTCACATTCTCAATTCAAGTATGTCTCCACAGAAGCACTTAGCTGCTGCTAGCATCTGATCTCATATTTTCTTAGAGAACTTTATCTACCAGAATCTGCTTTGTTGCTTCTCTTTCCACTCTCCTCAGAAACAGCTTTTTCAGTATCCACTCCTAAGAGGTTTCTATTTCTCCCTGATATTTGGTGGGTATTTTAAGAATTAAATATCCATATCCCTTCTATTGTTCACTTTCTTTCTCTTCCATTTTCTTTCCTTCTCTTCTCCAAATTCTGAATATCCAGGCCAGAGACTCAGAGGTATTGATAATCTTTGGTCACTGAATATCTTCTATCAGTTCAATTCAGTCACTCAGTCATGTCCGACTCTGTAACCTCATGGACAGCAATACGCCAGAAAAGCTTTGGTCACTGAACAACTTCTATAGGAAGACATTTGCAACCGATTTGCATCAGTGTCCTTCTCATTTTATTATTCCACCTGTATTTCTCTAGGATGATTGAACCAGTGAAGTTGCTCAGTCATGTCAGACTCTTTATGACACCATGGTCTGTAGCCTACCAGGCTATAGACCATGTAGGCTCCTCCATACATGGAATTTTCCAGGCAAGAGTACTGGAGTGGGTTGCCGTTTCCTTCTCCAGAGGATCTTCCAGACCCAGGAATCGAACCCAGGTCTCCCACCTTACAGTCAGACACTTTACCGACTAAGCTGCCAGGGAAGATTGAGCCCCTATCTGAAAGATATAATTCTGTAACTACAAGTACAGTTTTTGATACTTCAGCAATTCTGCTATGAACGTTAAGACCTATCCAATTACTGAGCCTGAACTATAGCCCAAACTTCATAGAAGCCTATCTAAAAGCTAAGAAAAATCTGGGGCTTCTAGCTAGAGAAAAATTTCTTCTTTTGGAGGAAAATTTGGTGATCACTAGCCCTGACTTATAGGTTAGCCTAGGGATCTTCCTCCCCTGACATGTTGGACAGTTCCCACAAAACCTAGTCTCCGTACCTTTCAAATATATATTCCTCTAAGGGCTCTGATGCAGGAAGAAAGGTGGTTTAAGAGCTGCCCCATCATCTCTTGGTGGTAATGTCAAGACCAGCAGATAAAGGATGGATCAATATGACCTTTTGATTCTCTCAGTTCATAGAACCTCTTATGTTACAGTGTGGCAGCCATGGGAAGGATGCTCCCACTAATGCTAGCAACAGATAGTATATCTGAGATGGGGAGATGCAACTCCTCTCTTATGCCTGAGACATCATGTGAACCCCTGTAATACAGTGTTGAAAATCTTAAACATAAGCATCCAGGCTATAATAAGTTAGGTAGACATTTGGTGTGTTAGATGCTATTAAGTTACAAAATCTGCTATTCCCTAGAAATGACTGAAGAATTTACATCATCCTTCACCCCTAAACCATTTTCGGGTGTGTTTGTCTCCAGGCAGTTAAGTTGCCCTGGTTATATTTGATTTATCAGGATTCAGAACAGCACTGTATAAAGATAATGTGCCGTGGCAGTGTGTTTCATGCCAGCCTTTTTCTTGTTCTTCCTCAATGTCTAAGCCAACAGTTGACCTTGTGTAAGGAGTCAAAAAGCACCAGAAAATTTCCTCCTTATTTATCATTAAGACAGCCTCATTCACTTCTTTCTTTGTCCCTTCTTATCTCAGAAAGATCTTCCTGAGGTGCTGGTCCACTTAGCTCTAAGGCTGGTTCCAGACTTCATCCTGGCCCAGCGCCTGTTGGCTGATGGCTCTTTTATGTAAACTACAGTGGCTCATCTCAAGACGGGGTAGTAAAAACCCTCTTCCTCTATGGTGGACATGCTTAGAGGGAGACTTTCCATGAACTTCATTCCAGCCATCTTCAGAGGGGAGACATTTCCCTGGAGTCCCATAGCTGATGTGATTTAAATGTTGAATTTTACAATGAAAAAAATGTTTCGCGTCCAACAATGAGAATTTTTGGCTTCAATGTCTGAATGTCTGACTTAAGGATTCGTTTGTTACTCATCAACATATCTAGTTATTGGGGTTTGTAGAAAACCCCTGACACTTAATGAGAGTGGTAAGAATGGCCTATCTGTTGACTTAGTAGTATGAGATGTTGCAGTGCCAAATCATAGAGCCCCAGTTAAAAACAACATTAATGCCCAATTGCACATTTCCGTGTCTGTGATCAGTCATTTCTGAGAGAGTTTTTGCCAATCTAATTTCCTTGATCATATTGATACCTGTGATATATATTTTAGTATTTAATGTTTTGATTCATATTATAATTGTGAATTGGCTCTAAATCTATTTAAGCATTCTTTTGAATCATGGAAACCTTAAATGATACCATTGGATATGAGCTAATAGGAGAGTTTCATGTTCAGTCTCTTAGTCATGTCTGACTCTTTATAACCCCATGGAGTGTAACCTGTCAGGTTCTTCCATTCATGTAATTTTCAAGGCAAGAACACTGGAGTGGGTGCCATTTCCTACTCCAAATTAGGAGTTTTACAAATCTATTAAAGGTGCACAGTATATTGGGGTGGAGAAGGCAATGGCACCCCACTCCAGTACTCTTGCCTGGAAAATCCCATGGATGGAGGAGCCTGGTAGGCTGCAGTCCATGGGGTTGCAAAGTCGGACACGACTGAGTGACTTCATTTTCACTTTTCACTTTCATGCATTGGAGAAGGAAATGGCAACCCACTNTGAACAGGGAGGCCTGGCGTGCTGCGATTCATGGGGTCACAGAGAGTCGGACACGACTGAGTGACTGAACTGAACTGAACAGATGGATGTCATTTCACCTCCTACCCTTGCCATGGCAGTGGTTGCCATGAAAAAGTGGCCAAGCTGGCAGAAACAGAAAGCGTTCATGTGCAAAACATGAACTTTCTCTCACCACGTCTAGCCTGGCCATTAAAAGTCTCACTCTTGTCGATAAGTCTCACTCTTGTCGATAACAATGACGACTTCTGTCAAGATGACTTCTTGACATAGTTTCACATTCTAGGGTGCTGAGCCTGCTACCTGGTAGTAGAGAGTGTCAGAAAGGTAGACAGGCTTTCCTTTAGTCACACTTCAGTTAGCAATACCATCTTTAGATTGCCTAAGAAAAGAAAACCCTAAAGAGTAATGAAGTAACCTATCAAAGACTCAGTTAAACGCCATCTTGGAAATGTCACTTTGAGAGGCTAAGGAGATGAGTATACTCTGAAAAGCAATCAATATTTTGTGCTATTTCTCTCATAGTCAAAACTAAAGGATGAAAGAGGGTGTGGCACCGAGCACTGTTACACCAATTGACCTACTTACAAAACAAAGAAAAAAATTACTGTACTCCAGGCCCTTCTTATTTATAGGTATGAGCGCCCAAGAGAGTAATTCTTCTATTGCACTTAAAAGTTAAAACTGCCACGCCACCTGCCCATTTGGGGATCCTTATGTTATGAGACGGACAGGGTCATTAACTGTAATTAGCAATGGAAAACTGCTGCTATATAATGAGGGCAAAGAGGAACATTCTAGACCACTGAGGATCATTTTGAGTACCTTTTAGTGTCTTCAAATCCACTATAAATGTTCATCTAAGAATAAAGCAACCCACATAAGAAAGTCCATCAAAAGCTCAAATATCTCAGAATTGTAAGCTTAGTTCATCCTGTCAGGTGAAAACTCCCAACCAGTCAAGGTACTTAAAAAAGAGAGAGAGACACAAAGCAAAGAAACATGAAATGTGAAATAGAGAAAGGGAATTATAACACCAACGGCCTCATGAACAAGTACAGAACTGAGATTCTTCTTAGTTCAGTATTTTTGGATTATCTAAATGGTGGTTGGATTTATCACTTAGTCCATGAGTTATAAAATATAAGGCAAGACTGTGATTCAGCTAAGGTAAGAAAAAACACACCCAGAGGTAAATGTCGTAACTGACAAGACTCTGTACCTCCCCTTTGGAGAAGATACAGGAGGTGCAACTTTGTTTTTGTAAAGGATGTGTCCGTATGTGAAAAACCAGCACACTCTGCTGCTGCTGTTGTTTGGAATTTCTCACATGGAAAAGAATGTGTACAAAGCACAGTGAAGTGGCAGACAAATCAGAGTAGCTCATTTGTTACCCACTTTCACTTTGTTTCAGGATTGTACCATATCTTGTACTGTAGCTTCCTGATCTTTAGAAACAGGATAACGTATCGCCCAGGTCTTCTGCAATGAGGTCGTCTTCTCAGCAGATGATACTGAACAAGTCTTGCAAGAGGGAAGTGAGCAAAGTGAGATGGCACACTCACATAAGGAAACAAGACCTCCTTGAAACTATGGCGGTGAAGACATCTGGTTCTCTGGAGTAGTTCTGAAGGAGGTTCTACTCTGGCATCCCAGGTGTAAGCAGCAGGTGACAGTGGCAGAGTGAGTTCACCTAGAACAGTCCCGTAGTGTGGCCCGGGGAAGTAAAACTTCCTGACCTTCCTGAATATTTGGTATGCTACAAAGTATTTTTTTAAATAAAGCTCTAGCTAGAGTTTTCCGGTTAATTTATAATCATGAACCCTGACCAATAAAATACTTGCTTACATAAAGTGATTATTTTAATTTTATAAATTTTATGTTTCTGCTTAATTATATATCACAAACATAATTATATAATTCTTTCTTTTTCTTGAAAAAAATTGAAACAGAATTTTGATATGGTAAAAGTGTAGACCTAGGGTGAATGGTTCCATGAGTTTTGACAAACATCTACAACTGTGTAACCCACATCATTATCCAGAAATGAGATGTTGCCATCACTCCAGTAAGTTGCTACATGCCCTTCAAAGTAAATCCTCCCCTCCAGAGGATACCCTCATTAATTTCTACTGCAATAAATCAGTCCACCTGTTCTAAAACTTCTCATAAATAGAATTTCACAGCAAGTACACATCAGTGCATTAGTGTCTGACTCTTACACTTTAGGATAATGTTTTTGTGATTCATCCATGTTTTGGTGTGTATCAGTTTTACTGCTCAGTTGTATGAATATGGCACAATTTGCTGATCCATTCTCCTGCTGATAGACATTTGAGCTGTTTTCATTCCTTGGGTATTATGAATAAAGTTGCCACAAATATTTCTTTACAAGTCTTTCTACTGACAGAAGTTTTTATTTCTCTTCACTAAATACCTAAGAGTGGAATTGCTGGCACACTGCTGAGGGTCAGACATGACTGAGTGACTTGACTTTCACTTTTCACTTTCATGAATTGGAGAAGGAATCAGCAACCCACTCCAGTGTTCTTGCCTGGAGAATCCCAGGGATGGGGGAGCCTGGTTGGCTGCCGTCTGTGGGGTCACACAGAGTCAGACACGACTGAAGTGACTTAGCAGTAGCAGTAGCAGAGTAGACAAATGTTTAAGATTAGAAGAAACTTACAAACTGTTTTCCAAAGTAGATGTACAATTTTATAATTTCACCAATACTGTCCTGAACTTCCAGTTGATTCATACCCTCATGAATGTTTGGCTTTCTCAGTACTTTTTAATTTTAACCATTCTAGACAGAGTATAGTGTTATGTCACTGTAGCTTTACTTTGCATTTCCCTAATTATTACAATATTGATCACATTTTCATTTTATTATTGGCCACTTATATATCTTCCCTTAGGAAGAGTCTGAATTAAGTATTTTGTTTATTTTTAAACTGAGTTGTTCATAAGTCCTTTATCATCTGGGTAAATCTTTTGTGTATACACACACACACACATATATATATAGTAAACATTCTCTCTTTGGCTTGTATGTTTGGATTTGTACATTTGGACGAATGGAAGTTTTTACTTTTCATGAGGTTCAATTTATCATTTAGTGTATACTTACTCATTTCTGTGTCCTGTGTAAAAATTCTATGCCTACTCCAAGATCACAAATACATTCTGTTTCCCCTCCCCCATAACCTCTAGCTTTTATGTTTATATATATGATTCAAATTGAATTAATTTTTTGTGTAAGATGTGTGGTAGGAGTCAAAGCTATTTTTTCATGTGTATATCCAGTTGTTACAGCACTAATTGGTGAACAGAATTTCTTTATAGAATTGTTTTGGCACCTCTGTGATCAATCAAGTGAATATGTACATGTAGGTCTGTCTTCACCTTCTTTTTGTCTACACTTATGCCAGAATCATACTTTTTAGATTATTACAGGCTTATAAGTAAGTCTTGGAATTAGGTAGCATATATCATCAAATTTGTTTCTTTTACAAAATCATCTTAGTTATTCTAAGTCCTTTGTACTTGCATATAATTTCTTAGAATCCCTTTGTCAATTTCTATCAAAAAGCTTGCTAAGATTTTGATTGAGGTTGCATGGAATTTATAGAACACTTGGGGAATAATCGTATCCATTTTTATCTTGCTTTTCACTTTTAGAGTTTATTTTATTAAAGTATAGTTGATTACAATGCTGTATTAATTTCTGCTGTGAAGCAAAGTGATTCAGTTTATATATATATATACGAATATATAACATATAATTCAGTTATATATATACACACACACATATACATTCTTTCATATTCTTTTCCATTATGGTTTACCACAGGATATTGAATATAATTCCCTGTACTATATAATAGGACTTTGTTGTTTATCCATTCTATATATAATAGTTTACCCATCTGCTACTCCCAAATTCCCAATTAATCCCTCATCCAAATAATAATATATTAACACACTATTGGATCTTCCAGTCTAATATTATGATAAAGCTCTCCTCTTATTTAGTTCTTTGCTCAGAATTATCTTGTAATTCATAGCTTATAAGTCTTCCATATCCATCAATAAATTACATTTATTTATAAGTATTTTGTGTTTTCATATTATTGAAAATGGTACTATTTTAAAGATTTTATTTTCCAAGTATTCATTGGTAATAAATAGAAATACAATTAATTTTTGTATACTGTAACATAACTAAATTCACTTATTGAGTTATTTTGTGGTTTACTGTATTTGTAGATTCCTTGAAATTTTCTACATAAAAAATCCTATCATTTGAGGATAAAGCACTTTTTTCTTTTCTGATCTGTATGACTTGTGCTCATTTTTTTTTTTTCTTTCACTGGTTAAGAACAGCAGTATAACGTTGAATAATGAGAATAGATGATGAATGAGAGTAGCACCCTTGCACTCTTCTGGAATTTAAGATTAAGTTTACCATTATCATGTCAGCTGAGATTTTTCTTTTAAGACATCCTTTATCCAAGTGAGGAAGTTCCCCCTAATTTCTAGTTTGCTGACAGTCTGCTACCATAAATGTGTTGAACTAGAGTTTTCCTGCATCTATTTAAATGATCATATAATTTTTCTCCTTTATTCATTTGACAAATTACATTGAGTTCTGAATATTGAAACAATCTCACATTTTTGGAATAAACTCTACTTCACCAGGTTGTATTATCCTTTTCAAATATTGCTGATTTCTTTTGCTAATATATAATCTATCTAATGGAGAAGGCAATGGCACCCCACACCAGTACTCTTGCCTGGAATATCCCATGGGCAGAGGAGGCTGGTAGGCTGCAGTCCATGGTGTCGCTGAGTCGGATACGACTGAGCGACTTGACTTTCACTTTTCACTTTCATGCATTGCAGAAGGAAATGGCAACCCACTCCAGTGTTCTTGCCTGGAGAATCCCAGGGACGGGGGAGCCTGGTGGGCTGTGGTCTATGGGATCGCACACTCTTAGAAGGTTTGGTCAGGTTGGTGCTACCTTATTTTCTGAAAGTGTCTATGAAAGTTTCCTCCTTACATAACTGATTACATATGGATATGGTATTTCATTTCTGGGAAGGTCTCTAATTATGAATTTAAATTATTTAACAAATATTCAAAAAATTTTTGTCTCTGACCTTAAAATGTGTGTCCCTCAAGGAATTAGTTTGTTTAATCAAATTTACTGTCAGAGTGTTTTTACATTATTCATATTATTTCTTCAGGATCTTCTAAACACTTGTAGGATTTATGGTAAAGTACATAATTACTGATATTTATAATTCTGCTTCCTATTTTTTGACTATGTCATCTAGGGGGTTATTAATTTTATTAAACTTTTCAAAGAAATCATTTTAAATTTTTTTAATTATCTCCACTTTATTCATTTTATTTATTTCTAATCTAAATTTTTTCTATTTATTTTGGGCTTAATTTACTTATTTTTACCTAATTTTCCAAAATGGATTTATTCTAAACTTTTTTACTTCCTTATATAAGCATTTAAAATTTCAGCAATTCTTTAGTTATATTCACACTTCTTGATATAGAACTTTTCCCTTATCACTCAATTTGAAATATTTTAAATATCCCTATGATTTTATGATATACTTAGAAGTGTGTTAATTTCCAAGTATTTAAGAATTTTCTAGACACCTTTGCAATGATTTCTAATTTTGGCCAGAGCACATAAATTATTTGAAACTTACTCAGACATATTTTACAGTCCAGCAAATGATCTATCTTTATAAATGTTTCCTATCCACTTCAAAATAATTTATATTCTGCAGTTTGGGAAAGCAGCATTCCACATATGTAAGTATGATTAGCACCTCTTAATGATAGTATTAATTCTTCTATATTCTTACCAAATTTTTTGTCTGTTCTATCAATTAATGACAAGGAGTATTAAAAATCACAAACTGTAACTGTAGTTATGTATATTTTAAGCTCTGTTTTAGCTGCATCCATACTTTTATAATTATATTTTCATGATGAATTGATTCTTTAAGTTATTTAAACAATCTCTGTATCTATTGTTATATTTAAAATCCTGAAATGTACTTTGTGTAATATGTTAACATGATCATTATAACTATCTTTTGAGTGGTATTTAATGGGGTTACCTTTTTCTATTCTTTTACATTCAGCCAATCTGTTTCCCATATTTGAAATGCATCTATTATAATAGCATGTAATTATATTTTGCTTTTAATTCCCTATTGTCAATCTCTGCCAGTTAGAGTGTTTACTCCTTTCATACTTAATACAATTATTGATATAGTTGAGTTTTTAGCTACCATCCTGACATTGGTTTACGATTTCTCCCATCTGTTCTTATCATTTTTCCATTTCCTATTTTCATTTGGATGAATTGGTCCATTCTAAGTATTTATTTTTATCTACACTATCTCTTTTTAGTGTTTCTCTCTCTCTTTTTTTTATCGGTAAAGGTGTTCTGTATTGCTTTAGGGACTACAATATGCGTTCTTAATTTACCAGGGTCTGTTTTAAAGATTTAAAAGCACATTATGCTACTTCATGTGTAATGTAAGGGTCTTACAAATATACCTCCCTTTTTCTTTCTTGGTCCATTGTCATAGGTTTTACTTGTACTTAGCGCTGTAATATCCACAAACCTCTTACTATTAATTTGCTCTACATAGCAAATTGGCTCTGAAATTAAGAGGGGAAAAAAGGCAGTCTGAAAAAAAGGGGGAGCAGTCTGATATATTTATCCACACATTTGCTATTTACAATGATATTTCTTTTATGTTTATCTGTGTTTCTATCTGGTATCATTTTTCTTTAGTGCAAAATACTTCCTTTGATATTTATTATGTGCTATCCTTATGGCAGAAAGTGAAGAGGAGCTAAAGAGCCTCTTGATTAAAGTGATAAAGGAGATTGAAAAAGTTGGCTTAAAGCTCAACATTCAGAAAACGAAGATCATGGCATCTGGTCCCAACACTTCATGGGAAATAGATGGGGAAACAGTGGAAACAGTGTCAGACTTTATTTTGGGGGGGGTTCCAAAATCACTGCAGATGGTGACTGCAGCCATGAAATTAAAAGACGCTTACTCCTTGGAAGAAAAGTTATGACCAACCTAGACAGCATACTCAAAAGCAGAGACATTACTTTGCCAACAAAAGTCTGTCTAGTCAAGGCTATGGCTTTTCCAGTAGTCGTGTATGGATGTGAGAGTTGGACTGTGAAGAAAGCTGAGCATCAAAGAATTGATGCTTTTGACCTGTGGTGTTGGAGAAGACTCCTGAGAGTCCCTTGGACTGCAAGGAGATCCAACNTATGGCTTTTCCAGTAGTCATGTATGGATGTGAGAGTTGGACTGTGAAGAAAGCTGAGCATCAAAGAATTGATGCTTTTGACCTGTGGTGTTGGAGAAGACTCCTGAGAGTCCCTTGGACTGCAAGGAGATCCAACCAGTCCATTCTGAAGGAGATCAGTCTTGGGATTTCTTTGGAAGGACTGATTCGAAAGCTGAAACTCCAGTACTTTGGCCACCTCATGAGAAGAGTTGATTCACTGGAAAAGACTCTGATGCTGGGAGGGATGGGGGGCAGGAGGAGAAGGGAACAACAGAGGATGAGATGGCTGGATGGCATCACCGACTCGATGGATGTGAGTCTGAGTGAACTCTGGGAGTTGGTGATGGACAGAGAGGCCTGGCGTGCTGCTATTCATGGGGACACAAGGATTTGGATATGACTGAGCAACTGAACTGAACTAAACTGATCCTATATTGATAAAATTGCTCTGATTGTGTTTATTTGAAAGGCTTCTATACTATATTGCCCTATTTCTTTTTATAGTATTAGAAAAATAAACTAGGCATTTAGTATACAGTATCTACCACACAATTGCACTCATCTTACACGCTAGTAAAGTAATGCTCAAAATTCTCCAAGCCAAGCTTCAACAATACATGAACAGGCTTCAACAATATGTGTACTGTGAAATTCCTGATGTTCAAGCTGGTTTTAGAAAAGGCAGAGGAACCAGAGATCAAAATGCCAACATCCGCTGGATCATGGAAAAAGCAAGAGAGTTCCAGAAAAACATCTATTTCTGCTTTATTGACTATGCCAAAGCCTCTGACTGTGTGGATAACAATAAATTCTGGAAAATTCTGAAAGAGATGGGAATACCAGACCACCTAACCTGCCTCTTGAGGAATCTGTATGCAGGTCAGGAAGCAACAGTTAGAACTGGACATGGAACAACAGACTGGTTGCAAATAGGAAAAGGAGTACNGGACTGCAAGGAGATCCAACCAGTCCATTCTGAAGGAGATCAGCCCTGGGATTTCTTTGGAAGGAATGATGCTAAAGCTGAAACTACAGTACTTTGGCCACCTCATGAGAAGAGTTGATTCATTGGAAAAGACTCTGATGCTGGGAGGGAGTGGGGGCAGGAGAAGAAGGGGACAACAGAGGATGAGATGGTTGGATGCCATCACTGACTCGATGGACGTGAGTCTGAGTGAACTCTGGGAGTTGGTGATGGACAGGGAGGCCTGTAGTGCTGCGATTCATGGGGTCGCAAATAGTCGGACATGACTGAGCAACTGAACTGAACTGAAGGTAAAAAGTGAAATGAAGGAGAAAATAGGGAGAGTTGTAGGAATGTGCAGAAGAGGCAGAGACTCCTTCACCCAGTCTTGAAAGAGTCAGGAAAAGTGTACAATAAAAGTGATATTGTAACTATCTGAAAAATGAAAAGAAGCATATTGATGAGTAAAAGTAGAAATCAGTTTTTTTTTTACGCTAAAGAAAATATGATTGGCCAAAATCCTACACTGCATTTAGATTGTTTCCTTTATTCCTCCCTTCTTTTAATCACCTATTTACTATTTTAAATAGCAGTATATTTGAATATTTCATGTTTGTACTTACACAGTTTACTCATGATAAAACTCCTATAATTAAATATTTGAGGTGAAAGGTATGCACAATTTTTATATTTTAATCCAAGCTAAATGGTAACATTTTTTCTAGAATGGTTATACAAACTTGCAGTCCCACCAGCAGCCTATGAGAGTAACAGGCTTTACATTCCTGGAACTTACTGAAGTCTCAGGTTCCTCATTATCCTTTCCTCCTCTATTATTGTTGGGGCCACCTGCAGATCTCCATCTTTCCCAATTCCCAGGAAAAGTCCAGACTAGAGGTTGGAGGCTTCCAAGATTCCTTCAGAGCATCATTCTTGACTTGTGATACAGATAACTTTTTCTGCCAGGCCAACTCCATCTTATACCCTATATAAGTTCTGGCCTGATATGCATCCTTGGTCCCCTGCTCTGATAAATAGCTTAGAATCTCAGTTTCCTACAAAATGAGCTTCCTACCTTACTTAAACTTTCCCCTCCTAGGAACTGAAGGTTTGCCTCTGGACCCCATTCCTTTGCCTGTATCCACCATGGAATGGTGAACAAAATCTTCTGATGTCAATTATTTCTAGTATTTTTTAATGTCACCCACCCTGAAATCAAAGTCACTGTGCTCCATTTACTGATAAATAGGCTTCCTACAGGCCATCTCCAAGTACTTCGACTACATTCACATTTTTTTAAAAAGCTTTAAGTCATAAAAATCTTCATCGCAATAGCCAAATTCATTTTACACCTTCAATCATATCAGAGATATTCATACATATTGAACACAGAATAAAAATTTACAAGACAGACTAACCTAATTTCAACCAGCTCGAAATTCTTTGTTGTTACAGTGAAGACTATCTTTGCTTGCTGCAAGTGAGTTATCAGAAAAAGAAATTCACTTTTAATGATCTCACATTTCATATATTAAAAAAAATAGCACCAGCCTATTCCATGTAAGAAAAAAAAATCCTTCAATGATAAAAGATGCAAGAGAGGTTATATTTTGCTTGATTGTACATATTTTGGATATAAAAGCATACATTTGCATTTTATTTTCTTACTTTAATAGTGCAAGATTTATAATAGTGCATCATAAATCAGTGAAGACTTGTGCCTTTACTGGGTCTACCTATTAACAAAGTTTTCTGTGGAATACAGGTACATACAAGATGTAGACCTCATTAATCCTTAATATATCCACAGAGAAGGTAAGGGTTAGGTGAAGTGAAGTCACTCAGTCGTGTCTGACTCTTTGTGACCCCATAGACTGTAGTGTACCAGACTCCTCTATCCATGGGATTTTCCAGGCAACAGTACTAGAGTGGATTGCCATTTCCTTCTTCAGGGGATCTTCCCAACCCAGGGCTCGAACCCAGGTCTCCCTAAAGCGTAGACAGACGCTTTACCGTCTAAGTCACCAGGAAAGTCCGCCTACACACACATTAGCTAACTCTATGCAGTATTCTTATTTTAGGGTTTGAATATATTTTGTGATATGCAGATATAATCCTAATTTCCTCTTATTCCATTACTTTGCCCCAGAGCCATATGGAATATCTGAAAAAGTCAACTAAGAATAGTAGGGAAACACATTTTAGTGTTATCTCCACCGCACACACACACACATGTGTGAAACACCTATGAGCAGGATCATTGTTAATCTGTTCATAACACCAGCAACAGGCATAAGATTCAGTGTGCATTCAGAGGATGGAAGCGTGCCAGCACTCTGTCTGGCATCTTCTGGTGACCTTCTTTAGCCAGACCAGAGGATACAGTACAGAAACTTCAAGCTAGGAATTGCTTTTCTTGATTGCTTGCCACCAAAAGCAACCTGAAATATGAGATAGACACCTGTGGCTCAGAGGTTAAAATGTCTGCCTGGAATGCGAGAGACTCGGGTTCGATCTCTGGGTCAGGAAGATCCCCTGGAGAAGGAAATGGCAGCCCACTCCAGTACTCTTGCCTGGAGAATCCCAAGAGGGAGGAGCCTGGTAGGCTACAGTCCATGGGGTTGCAAAGAGTCGGACATGATTGAGCGACAAACTACTAAGTACTACTACAGATTTCTTTGACAGGGAGCATGAAAATTTACACTGTTAACTTTATTCCCTCTATTTAGGCCACATATCCGAACCTCTCTTTCGAGTCTCATCTCAATGTTGCTTCTTCCATGAAAACACTTTCTGATCTCCCAGAGCAAATGCAAAGACTCTAAAGGTGCTTTATATAAATAAGAGTTGATAAGGCGGAGGACTTGGAGAGACCTACAGGATTAGAAAGGGCACTTCACTCAGAGAGAGTCAGGAAAACTTTTCTGGGTCAATGATACCTAAACTAACATTTCAAAGATAAAAAGAGCTAGGCAGACAGGTGAGTTAGTTCTAAGTGTTATTTAGAACCTTAATTACCTTGATTTGTTAAGGAAATTGCCTTAAGAAATTACCTCAATTTCTTAAATGAGTATGTATTGTGCACCAAACACTGGGTTGAGTATTTTCAAAGCTTTAACATGTATTCTCTGCTTAATAACTTTCTTTTACTCAGGATAAAAGCTGTGGATTGTCCTTAACTTGTGTTCTCTTTCACATACCACTTATAACTCATCTTGCTGACTTTTTTTTTACATTAATTTTATTGGAATATAGTTGCTTTACAATGTTATGTTCATTTCTACCGCACAGCAAGATGAATCAGCCATAGTTATACACATATATCCCTTCCTTTTTGGACTTCCTTCCCATTCAGGTCACCACAGTGCATTAAGCAGAGTTCCCTGTAATATACAGTATAGTCTCATTAGTTATCTACTTTATATAGGTAGTCAATAGTGTACATGTGTCAATCCCTATCTCCCAAGTCCTACCAACCCCTGTTTCCCCCAGGTATCTATATGTTTATTCTCTACACCTCTGTGTCTATTTCTGCTTTGCAAATAAGATGATCTATGCCATCTTTTCTAGATTTTACAAATATGCATTAATATATGATATTTGCTTTTGTCTTTCTGAGTTACTTCATTCTATATGACATGCTCTATCCATGTCTGTCTATCCAGATCTATCCAGATCTATCCATGTCTCTACAAATGATCCAATTTGTCCTATTAAAATAAATCCAGGGGTGGGAGGTGGGAGGGGGGTTCAGGATTGGGAACTCATGTACATCCGTGGTAGATTCATGTCAATGTATGGCAAAACCAATACAGTATTGTAAGGTAAAATAAAGTAAAAAAATTTTTTAAATAAAAATAAAATAAATCCAGACTGGAATCCCTCTCACCACCTCAGCTGCTTCCACGCCAACCTAAGCACCATATTCCCTTGACTGAATCACTGCAATAGCCTCCGAATTCATCTCCGCCTCTGGCTGCTGAGATGTCCTACACTTCAACTTTAAATATAAGTCAGATGATGTCACTCCTCACTAAAACTCTATACGGCCCAACCCCCTTCCCCTCAGAAGAAAGGCAAAACCCCTTCAAAAGCTGGAAGATCCCACACAATCCGATCTCTGCCTTTCATTCCCTATCTCATCTCATTTCCTAAAACTTTTCCCATCATGTCCACTGTCCCAGTCACAGCAGCCTTACTATATTTTTGCAACATGTCAACTCTGCTCCTGCCTCAGGGCTTTGTATTGGCTGTCTTCTGTCCCTGAACAGCTCTTTCCAAAACATACACTGGCACTCTTCCTTACTTCCTTTGCTCAAATGGAACTTTCTCTGTGAAGCCTGTTCTGATTCCTGTATTTAAAATGGTACCCCTCTCCCCAGTCCCTATTTCCAAATTACCTCTGCCCTGCTCTTTTTCCTCCCATATCATTCATTAGCTTAATCACGTATGACACAATTCATTTCCTTATTATGTCTATTGTTTAGTTTCAATCTTCTTTCCCTAGAAACTGATCTTATGAGGTCATATGTCTTTGTCTATTTTATTCAAAAATATATACCAAGCATCTGTTTTAGTCTTTAGTATAGAGAAAAGTGAAAGTATTGGTCATTCTGTCATGTCTAACTCTTTTCGACCCCATGGACTGAAGCCTGCCAGGCTCTCTGTCCATGGAATTCTCCAGGCAAGAATACTGGAGTGGGCTGCCATTCCCTCCTCAGGGGATCTTCCTGACCCAGGGATCGAACCGGGGTCTCCAGCATTGCATGCAGATTCTTTACTGTCTGAGCCTTAGCATAGAGAAGGCACTCACCAAACATTTTTTCATTGAATAAATTAAATTATTTAATCATTTAAATAAGGCCTTGAAGTAGGAACTCTAAAAGGATTATTCTAAAAGGATCATTAAACTACCTTATCCACTCTTGGCCAGTTACTGACCAAGTAAAGATTCAAATACAGTTAGGCTCCAGAGGTCAGACCCTTAGCCCTGGCTCCCAGTTTGTTACCCATCCTCAGTACTATCCTGTGATCCCTTTGGGACAGGGATGATATGTTTCTACATATCCAGTTATTGCTTCAGTGATATACACAGTACTTTGTAAACAGTAGGTGCTCAACATTTACGTAACTCTGTTTGGCCAGCTTGTCCCAAGCAACATGACCTTTACTGCTACAATGCCTACCTGCACTGACTCTTGTAACATCTGCCCTAAGAACATACTATGCTCACCTAGGAGTCAGAGGAATGATGTGAGTAAACCTAGGCCCAGAGAGGTCCAGTAGACTACCCAAGGCTATACTTAGCAAAACAGTCAAGACCGATATCCGGATCTTGAGACGCTGCGGTCATTTCTCCACTTGTGAGTTGAATTTTTAAATACAGACATATCTATACCCTTCAAGTGCAAGTTATTAGAGGCAGGGACTTTTGATCTCTTCAATGTGCCTTGCAACAGATGTACCCCAATGGCAGGTACACCAGGTACCTAGGTACCTTGTTTATTAATAAATAAATAATTATTTCCAGCAAGGCCCAAGCTGGACTGGCACGAACACGAGAACCAACACAATTTATCTGGATGGTCAAGCAGAGATAATGAGGGGAAGTAAAATATGAAACAGACTCAGGAAAGCAGCTAATAAGCAACCA
This sequence comes from Neotragus pygmaeus, assembly GCA_006410875.1. Taxonomy (NCBI): domain Eukaryota; kingdom Metazoa; phylum Chordata; class Mammalia; order Artiodactyla; family Bovidae; genus Neotragus; species Neotragus pygmaeus. Next base: position 2,040,064 of record SJYV01051165.1, read on the forward strand.
ATTTCACCTTTAAAAGAAATCACAGTTTCAGAGTTGGAGTTGGAAGTTAAATAAAATTTGGAAAATTTTTTTATCAATATTCTCCATGGTTTTCATTTTAATTTAAAGGGGAAAAAACAGCAAGGCCTTGAGCAAGACTGAGAGACTGCTATGTGATCAATTCTTTCCTTGTACCCATTGTAAAAACAAAACCATAAATTACAGTAATTCTTATTTTTGGCTAAATGATTTTCAGCAGCATGGCTGGATGGTGACAGCCCAAATAATCATGGATTCATCATTTCTCACAGCCCAGAATCACAGTACTAGAGCTGTTCTCCTTTGTCAAAAAACTGTGGCTCTCCCAGAGTAAATAATGTTTAAAAAAAAAAGAGAGAGAGAGAAAGAGGGAGAAAACCTGGTAAATAATTCAAATTTTTCATTTGTGTTCAAATGACTTTTCCTCCCTTTCTACATGCGGCTTTGGGATATCAATATCTTGTGATTGATAAGAAATGGCCTGATACTCTATAGCTTTTTAGCTTAATTTTCCCTTCTAAACAATGTCTTTTGATTTCTGCAAAACTCGAAAGTTTGCTTAGGACCTATGTTTATCTCACAAGCCTTTGAGACAGTGCCAGTGACCATAAGCAGATACTCCTTGCCTAAAAGGAAAATGTTACACAGTTTTGTAGCACAAGTGACTAAATTAAATTTGAAAGGAGGGAACAGAAAAAAAAGGCATTAAAAGAGAAGGTGACAGAAGCTGGCCCCCATTTCATCCCTGCAGTCCTTTGATCTGGGATACTTTTGCACAAGGGAGCCATGTTATATAAACTGAAACCATGACTCTCAAATGTTACAGACTTCCGTTTTTGATTGAAACCAATATGAATGCTTGGGTTTGTATCATACAGCAGCCCCAAAAGTTTCTTCTTTCCCTTATTTTAATCTCTTTCCCTCCCCTTCTCACAGACAGAGATTTATTCTAAGGAACTGGCTCATGTGATTTGTGTGGGAAGCCAAGACCAAAAGCCACAGAACAGACTAGAAATTCTAACGTAGGAAGCTGGAACATTTCTGAGGTAAAACTCCCTCTTCCTCAGGGAAATCTCAGTTTTGTTCTTAAAGTTTTTCAACTAATTGTTATGAGGCCCACTCCCACCACTGAGACCCACTCCTCTACAAATTTCCCTGGTGGCTCAGACGGTAAAGCATCTGCCTGCAATGCGGGAGACACGTGTTCGAACCCTGGGTCCCAAAGATCCCCTGGAGAAGGAAATGACAGCCCACTCCTGTACTCTTGCCTGGAAAATCCTATGGACGGAGGAGCCCGGTAGGCTAACAGTACATGGGATCCCAAAGAGTTGGACACAACTGACAACTTCACTTTCTTTTCTTTCTTTTCCTCTACAAACTAACTATAGATGTTAACCACATCCACAAATTACCTTGATGGCAACACCTGGAGTAGTATTTGAGGAACACATCAAATTAACCATCACTTGGAACTCAGAGTTTAGTGGAAGAGATAGACGATGAATAGAAAACTACATATGATGTCAATCACAGCTATATGATGAGTACAGAGGAGTTAGACTAATCTAGGGATCACAGAGTCTTCCCTACAAATGTCCAGCAGAGACCTAATAAGTGAGCAGGAGTTAGGCCAGAGAAAAGGAATGGTATTTCAGCATTCCATAGGGCTTATTCAAAAGCATGAGTCCAGAATGAACCTGGCATATTTGAGAAATAGAAAAGGGGCCAGGGCAGCTAGAGCCTAATAAGTTTTTCACCCCAGTGTCCTTAGTGAACAAAAAAGAGTAATTTACAGAACTAAAAGCTTTGGTTTCCACTGGATTCGGGCACCTAGCCTGGTGTGCTTAAGATACCTTTGGGAGAAACAGACTTTTTCTTCTTCTCTTGATGTTATGATTAAAATCTTCTTGTGGTCCTATTACATGTAGAATAAAGTGTTTGTCCTCCAAGAGTTTTTAGGATCAAAGAGTACCCTGCACCCTTGACAGCAACTCCTGCTACTTTTCTTCCTAACTACCAAACTCCCATTACATCTTTAGTTCTCAAACTGGCCAGTACTAGTTCAGTCTCAGGGCCTTTGAACTTGCTCTTTCTTCTGCTCTCATCACCATTCCCCAAGATTTCACACAGCAGGCTCTTTCTGAGCTTTCAGATTTCAGCTGAAAATACCACCTTCTCTGTCCTATTTTCTTTTTTGAGATGATAACTTTCAAGATTTACTCTCAGCAACTTTCAAATATGCAATACAGTATTACTAACTATAGTACCGACTGCTGTACACTGCATCCCCATGTAATGGAATGGGGATGGAAATTTGTTCCTTTTGTCCCCCTTCACCTATTTCGCCAAGATGCCCCCTTCCCTAGTTTGGCTTCAGGCAACCCACTTGTTTTCTATGAATTCATTTGTTTGGTTCTTCCTCCCTTCCTTCCTTCATTTATTTGGTTCTTTCTCCCTTCCTTCCTTCACTTATTTCTTTTCACATATAAGTGAGATCAGTTATTTTGTCTTTCTCTGACTTATTTCAGTGAGACTAATGCCCTCAGGTTCAAATCTAAGGTCATGGAGGAACTCTGTCATGGAATCTGTCCCATTTTTGTCATCATCATCAGACTCTACTTATCCCATTTCTTGCCTTACTTTTTATCTCTATTCACTTGCATGAAAATTTCATAACAGCAGAGATTCTGAGAGTAAGCATTTAATACATAGTTCTGAAAATGTAGATATAATACTTTTGGTAAATAACCTTTACCTATATTCATCTCCACAATGAAACTAATACTGCATATTTTGTCTGTCAACAAGACCACCAGACTATGCAACGGCATATTATTTAACACACTTGCAAATTGTGGAGGGACACAAAAGTGATTCTTTTGGATACAACTAGAGACTAAACTTTTTGTGGTTTGACTTTGGAATATTTTTGTATTTCTGGTTTTTGCTTGGCTTCTTTATCAGCAAATCCATATCTCTCAAATTAAGAGGGGAAAAAAAAGGAGCTAGAAGGGACATGATTTAAAAATGTCCCAGACAAGCTATTGCAAGGTAATGAGATATGAAGAAAAACTGTTATAAGACTGTCTGATTATAGAGCAGGAGACCCATTCTAGAATTATACCCATTTTTTCAGTTGAGGATGAATGTCACAAGCTCACAGTATAACAAATGAGTAAGAACACCACAAATTGTGGAGTGAGATGACTGATGATCCAATCTTAGCAACTTGCTCCATTTTTATAAAATGGGTAGACAAAGGCACTTAGCAAAAAAAGGCCGTGATGAGAATTTAACTGGGACACACAAAATCATATATCACTAGGTCTGCCACACAGTAAGTGCTAAAGTAATCATTATTATTATAGTACTAATAATTACTATCACAATAACATGCAAAGAGTAAGCACAGCATTTTACACTTTCATGCTTTTCATACTGACAGTCAGTGTGTGATCCATTTAGGTGATACTCAAGGAGGTCTCAGAGAAGGCAGTGGCACCCCACTCTGGTACTCTTGCGTGGAAAATCCCATGGGCAGAGGAGCCTGGTGGGCTGCAGTCTCATAGGGTTGCTAAGAGTCAGACACGACTGAGCGACTTCACTTTCACTTTTCACTTTCATGCATTGGAGANCATGACCTTGTCACGGGTGGGATTCCTCACGCTGGCTCCCGGCACTCTCAGATGGCTGCTACCCAGGCGGAAACCTTTTCAGCTCCATCTGAAGCAAATTGACAATGAACGCCTGCATGACTTGCACCCTGCTTGATGGCTGTATGTCTTTCTCTGCTGACCCTACGTAAGAGCCACCACTGGCTCAGACCATGGAGAGAGCCCCTGCTTGTCCCAGAATGCCATCCAGAATCCCCACATGGTGTGTTTGTGCATTTACCGGTATCTTCTGAGGCAGCCTCTAGACATCAGGGAAAACTGCCAAGGTAATTATTTCAAGGTAACAATGATCTCTTTTGTAGGGCTTTGGTGACAAAGTTGCTTAGGTTCTAAGTAATCCACTCACAGCCATGTTTTTCCCCATAATTTTTGAGTGCTTAATTTTTCAGAATGCCAGTTTTGCCAGAAACGTGTATTATGTGTAAGTAATACATTTTATAACAAGTGCTAGAGAGGATGTGAAGAGAGGGGAACCCTCCCACACTCTTGACAGGAATGCAAACTATGGAAAATAGTATGGAGATTCCTCGGAAAACTAAAAGTGGAGTTGCAGCATGATCCAGCGGTTTCGCTCCTGGGTATATTAATACACCTGTGTTGCGAAGAAGAACCAGTTCTGACTCCATTTGGGAAATGTTTCTTTGACTTGCTTTTCGTTGCTGTTGTTACTATAATCATACATAATGACCTGTCTCAGAGGACTGTTTTTCTTAAGAAAAAGAAATGCAAAAAGGAAAAATGGTTGTCTGAGGAGGANAGCAGCAGCAGCAGCAGCAGCAGCAAGGAGGTCTGGGAAGGAACCACTGAGTTATAGACACGGACATAATGAAGACTGAGTAATGACTTTAACTCAGCAAGTAAAAGCATTCCAGGAGCCTCCAGCCTCAACAGGTCTAGAATAGTTCCAGAACTCAGAATGCCTCTATACTTGAAGTTGTTTTCATCTCAGTAGAGAAGACACAGGCAAAGACAAATGTGAATTCCAAGATGAGAGCTGTCCTGAAAAGAATGATATCTACTAACTTTAAAAAGAAGTGAATTTTTAGATGTAGAAATGAACATATGGATACCAAAGAGGGGAGGAGGAGTAAGATCAATTGGGAGATTGGGATTGGCATATACACACTATTGATACTATGTATAAAATAGCTGGCTAATGAGAACCTGGGCTTCCCTAGTGGCTTAGATGGTAAAGAATCTGCCTTCAATGCAGGAGACCTGGGTTCGATCTCTGGGTTGGGGAGATCCCCTGGAGGAGAGTATGACAACCCATTCCAGTATTCTTGCCTGGAGAATCCCCAAGGACAGAGGAGTAGTCCATGGGGTCGCAGAGTCAGACACGACTGAGTGACTAAGCACAGCACACACAATGAGAATCTACTGTCCAGTACAGGGAACTCCACTCAATACTCTGTGGTGCCCTAAATAGGAAAGAAATCCAAATAAGAGAGGATATATGTAAACATACAGCTGTTTCACTTTGCTATATAACAACTAACACAACACTGTAAAGTAACTATACTCCAACAAAGAATAACAATGAAGAGAAAAGAAGTCAACTCTCCCTGTTTCTTGGCAGAGTCACAATCTGTCTAATGGGTGTGCCCATGGCTGCTATAACAAATGGCATGGCACTCTCCTGGCATCGTCCTTCACTTGATTCAACAGTTGATTCCTTGGTTCCCTCCTCCTTATTGATTTGCCTTCCTTTTAAAATCTGCCTCTTAAAAATGTCTGGTCTGTATGCAAGACCACAGAACCAGGACACTTGGCCAAAGACGGGAATGTTGGCCTGTCCCTGCCTCAGCTTCCCCAGAGCCTCACTTTGGTGCCCCCTCGTGAGGTTAGCCCAACCCCTCTCCTCCCTACTCTTAGAACTGACTGCTATAGAGATGCTTATAACTGACTGCAAAAACAGAGAGACCACAGCCTTATAATTCTGAAACAATTGGCTTATTTGTTTGTGTGCCTGGCTGGCTCTTGACATAATATAACTTCAAAGTTTTTGTTAACAAACAAACAACAACAAGAAGTGGCAATGTCCCTTCTGGTAGAAAACCATGGCATCTTGTTAAATGTCAGAAATGTTTGGGAAGGCCAGGCTTAATGAAACTGAGTTCAGCTGAGTGCCTGGTATCTTCTGGAGCTGTTCTAAGAACTGAGGATACAACACAACATGGTATAGTTCCTGCTCTTAAACAAATCCTGCCTTTTAGGAATGACAGACCATGAAACAAGCAATTGCTTTACAGTGTCAATAGTTAGAGCATTGAGCGATGGAAGCAAAAAGCCTAGGTGCCCTAACCCAGATCAGAGGCTGGGGTGGGGAGGTCTATGAATGGCTTCCTGGAGGAAGCAGGAACCAACCAGGATATAGAAATCCTTCTCAACCTACAATGCCTGAGGCTGACCTGTGAAAATAAGATTAGGAGCTGAGACAAGAATGTAGAACCAGAGACATTAACTGATTCACTGGGTCATGTGAAGACACATAGGGGCTTAAAACAGGCTCACGTAGAGAAGACTTCTCATTGGTTTTTCTACCTCTTTTGACTCTGAGAACAGCATGATCCACAGAGGGGACTGATAGGAGGTCAGGGCAAGTATAGTCATGTACCTGAGATGGTGGGTTTACACTTACTGAAGTCTGTTCCCTGCTGGAACAGACAGGGATACTGAAATGGAAGTCAGCAGAATTACTAAAAGCCTGGAAAAAATAAGTTTCTAAGACTCAAAGAGTCAGAGAAAGTTCTCAAGGCCATGTGTCACCAAAACTTCAAGCATCTGCTGAGGCTCTAAATCATAGAGTGTGTCTAACTTAGAAGATACAAAGATGGGGGGAGAATTTTATATGACTTAAGCTGAAAAAGAAACTGAAGACCAGAAAGGAGTTTGGATATATTGTCAGGCTGGATATTCCTTCTTTCTTGACTTAAAATTAGTATTTTATTATATATTATCTCCTTTACCAGAATACACTTAAAAGTGTGTGCCAGATGATTTCAATGAAAGATATTTTGCTTAAAAAAGTAAGAGAAGTTGTGGGTAGATCTCCACTGGATCCATGCCTAGAGAGACCTGTCCTCTTAAGAGGCTCAGAGGATTCCCGAAAGCCCCAGGACCATTTACTTATGATCTGTCAGGCTTCCCAGGTGGTGCAGTGTTAAAGAATCACCTGCCAAAAATGGATAAGGAAGTTGTGGTACATATACACAATGAAATATTAATCAGCTATAAANGAGGCTCAGAGGATTCCCGAAAGCCCCAGGACCATTTACTTATGATCTGTCAGGCTTCCCAGGTGGTGCAGTGTTAAAGAATCACCTGCCAAAAATGGATAAGGAAGTTGTGGTACATATACACAATGAAATATTAATCAGCTATAAAAAAGAATGCATTTGAATCAGTTCTAATGAGGTGGATGAAACTGGAGCCTATTATACAGAGTGAAGTAAGTCAGAAAGAGAAAAAGCAATACAGTATATTAACGCATATATATGGAATTTAGAAAGATGGTAACAATGACCCTATATGCAAGGCAGCAAAAGAGACACAGATGTAAAGAACAGAGGAGAAGGCAAGAGTGAGATGATATGAGAGAGTAGCACTGAAGCATTTATATTCAGTTCAGTTGCTCGGTCGTGTCCGACTCTCTGCGACCTCATGAATTGCAGCACGCCAGGCCTCCCTGTCCATCACCATCTCTTGGAGTTCACTCAGACTCANTGGAGCCTATTATACAGAGTGAAGTAAGCCAGAAAGAAAAACACCAATACAGTATACTGACACACATATGGAATTTAGAAAGATGGTAATGATAACCCTGTATGCAAGACAGCAAAAGAGACATAGATGTCTAGAACCGTCTTCTGGACTCTGTGGGAGAGGGCGAGGGTGGGGTGATTTGGGAGAACGGCATTGAAATATGTATTATATCATATGTGAAATGAATTGCCAGTCCAGATTCGATGCATGATACAGAATGCTTGGGGCTGGCGCACTGGGATGACCCAGAGGGATGGTATGGGGAGGGACGTTGGAGGGGGGTTCAGGATGAGAAACACGTGTACACCCGTGGCGGAGTCATCTTGATGTATGACAAAACCAATACAATATTGTAAAGTAATTATCCTCCAGTTAAAATTAATACATTTATATTTTTAAAAACTTAAAATAACTATCTTAAGCAAGAGACAAGTACATATCTCTCATGAGTAAGTCCAGGTAGGTGGCACAGGGCTAGTGAGGCATTCCATGGCTGCTATCATGGATATCATGATGCTCCTTCGTGACCAATAGGCTCCTGATGATCAAGCAGATTGATGCTGTCCAAGCCAATATATCTGAATATCTAAGGAGAAAGGAGAATTCCATCCTAAAAGTTGCACTAGTCACTCACATCCCATTTGACAGAATTTCATCACCCTATCCCACCGAGCTATGAAGGAGCCAGAAAGTAGAATATTTACTCTGGTCAGCCATGTGCCTTGCAAAATAATCAGGAGTTCTATCTATCTAGAGGAAAGGGGAGAATGATATTCAAGGATAACCGGTAACTGTTGCCACTGAGAATAAGTGTGAATTGCCATAGGAAAGCAGTGATGGGTCATGTCCTAGGGCACTGTGGAGATAAAATTCTCCAAATGCCCATGATCCTCTTGGAGGTCCCCGTGTCAGTTGTCTAGATTCCATCCGTCCCCACACAAAATTCTAAGTAGCCAGAGCAGCGCCAAAGATGTTAATCTAAATTATATTGTATTCCAGCAACTGCCCATCTCTGTGTTTCATTTTCAACATTCCCAACCCTGCAGAGTTAACAACAATGAAAGATCCTTTCATCGTGATTGAATAGATGCTGCAGATTTCATTCTCTACTTTGTGATGAGAATTGTCAAATATGAACGTCAGAAAATCTGTCAGAAAAAGCCCCTGGACCCAGACTTAATATTTACCATCCCCCTTGCATGAGTCTATGACACCAGCTATCTTATCCATTCCCCCCAGAGCTTCATCCTCAAAGACATGTAGTCCCAAGAGAACTTGTGTTGATAACTTGAATAGCTCTTTTACTATTTAATAGCATGAGTTACAGTTGCCATCCTAAAATAGAGAAGGAGGAAGCCTCACTTCCTCTTGCCTTTTCTTGGCCAATAACCAATACCAAGTGTCCCATACGTCTTCTGCTTGCAACCCTCTTGCTGGTACTAATTTTGGCACCAATTAAGATGAGCTTCCCCGGTGGCTCAGAGAGTAAAGAATCTGCCTACAATGCAGGAGACCTGGGTTCAATCTGCGGGTTGGGAAGATCCCCTGGTGAAGGAAATGGCAATCCACTCCAGCATTCTTGCCTAGAGAATCCCATGGACAGAGGAGCCTAGCTGACTACAGCCCATGGTCTCGCAAAGAATCAGACACAACTGAGTGACTCACACTTCACTTCATTTCACTTCAAGGTGTCATAAAGAAGTATTGGGAGGAAATGTCTTTTCAGGTCATGCCATTAACCTCTATAACTCTCTACCCTCTTATATCACTTCCTGACCTCCAAGTCACCCCCTTGATCACCAAAGATTTGTGGATAGTTGTAGGTCTCCTAAAAAGGATGTAAATTTTTGTGTTTGTTATGTATTTTCCTTGAAAAGGAACCTACACTTTTTATTTTTAAGAGACATCATGCACATGAGTGTGTGTGTGTGTGTGTGTGTGTGTGTGTGTGTGTGTGTGTTCAGTCACTAAGTCCAGTCCGACTTTTTGCAACTCCATGGACTGCAGCATGCCAGGATTCCCTGTCCTTCCCTATCTCCTGGAGTTTGCTCAAATTCATGTCCATTGTGTCAGTGATGCTATATAGCCATCTAATCATAATTTTTCCCAAAGATAGTTCAGAATAAGTTCCCTAGATATTAAAATTGTCCTTAGTGTTTTTCACCTGTTCACAGCCTCCCATCTTTCACCTTCTTCTTTAGCTACTTCACTGATCCCTGGGGTTCCATAACCTCTTCGGCGTTTCACTTTAATCCCCTTACAACTTAAATTCCACAATCCATTCTGTCAACAGCTCATCACTCATTTGTCAATTCATTCAATCAATGTTTACTGAGCATCAACTATATGTCAAGCAGACAAATGCAATAAAAACAGATATTTCCTGCCCTAAGAGATAATACATCTGATGAGAGAAAGAAAGAAATGACAACCCAGTCCAATCTTATTGCCTGGGAAATCTGATGGACAGAGGCTACAGTCCATGAGATTGCAAAGAGTTGGACATAACAACTAAATTACAGCAACAATGATCCTTTTAATGTATTGTTAAATTTTGTTTGCTAGTACTTTATTGAGGATATGTACTGCTGCTGCTGCTGCTAAATCACTTCAGTCATGTCCGACTCTGTGCGACCCCATAGATGGCAGTCTATGGGACCGGATGCCATGATCATTTTCTGAATGTTGAGCTTTAAGCCAACTTTTTCACTCTCCTCTTTCACTTTCATCAAGAGGCTTTTTAGCTCCTCTTCACTTTCTGCCATAAGGGTGGTGTCATCTGCATATCTGAGGTTACTGATATTTCTCCCGGCAATCTTGATTCCAGCTTGTGTTTCTTCCNTGTTGAGCTTCAAGCCAACTTTTTCACTCTCCTCTTTCACTTTCATCAAGAGGCTTTTGAGCTCCTCTTCACTTTCTGCCATAAGGGTGGTGTCATCTGCATATCTGAGGTTATTGATATTTCTCCCGGCAATCTTGATTCCAGCTTGTGTTTCTTCCAGTCCAGCGTTTCTCATGATGTACTCTGCATATAAGTTAAATAAGCAAGGTGACAATATACAGCCTTGATGTACTCCTTTTCCTATGAAAGAAAGATTACAGGCCAGTTTTACTTTTGAAGAGATGTAAAAATTATAAACAAAATGCTAGCAAATCAAAGTCAATAGTACATAAACAAGGTAGCACGTATTTTGACTATGTTGTATTTGTCTCTTGAATGCAAACTTGCTTTAACATTAGAAAATTAATATAATCTATCATATTTTAAAAGCTTAAATAAAAATCCCCAACTTTTCAGTAATAAAAAATAAAACAATTCTATTTTTTTTCACTGAGAAGCTAGAATCACCGTTTACTTTGTACTCCTATTTGCGTGTTCCCCACCCGGCATTTTCCCATTTTGATCAGACTAATTTTCAGCCAGAAACATGAGGACCCGTATGAGGCATGCCAATAAGGCACATGTATGATTCTTCTCACCACAGAGAACAGGTCCAGATGAGCATTATCCCCATTTAGTCTTATGATACTTAAAAATCAGTGACTACCGAGGGCTTACTGAATACGGTCCATTAATACGTCTTGTAAGATAGGATAAATTGATCCAAAATACGATCTCTGCCTTCTAACCAAGAAAGACAAAATCTTAAAAAAAAAAAAAAATCTTCAACTCTTGTAGACTGTAGGTGTTAGCCCCCCAATTCAAAGCCAGCCTCAGTGTCAAGTGGAACTAATTAGCTCTTCTTTACTCCAGTGCTTCCTCATTTTAACATACTTTCCCTAAAATCCCTTTTGGATTCTTTAGCCCTGAATTACCCACCAACATGCTTATTGCCTTCACATGTCCAGTTTAGACAAATCAAATTAGATGTCAAATATTCTTTTAATTTTTTAAAAGGTTAAAGATGATTACCTCAGCATTTTTATTCATTGCTGAGGGGAAGACACTTTGCTTTTTATATTAAATTTGGTGAACAACACAATAGTAGACTCTCAAACTGAAGAAGAATTTTAAAAGCTATTTGCTCCAGCTATCCCTTTGACTGTTCCTAAACTCTTTCCCATTTAGTGTTCTCAAGCCTTTACTTAAACACATCAAGGACTGTTGAACTTGCTTGTACAGAGTAGNAACTGAAGAAGAATTTTAAAAGCTATTTGCTCCAGCTATCCCTTTGACTGTTCCTAAACTCTTTCCCATTTAGTGTTCTCAAGCCTTTACTTAAACACATCAAGGACTGTTGAACTTGCTTGTACAGAGTAGAACATTAAGAAGTATCCACTAATGATGATGATGTTGATAAGCATACTCCAATAAAAAAGTGCATTTCTTCATTTCTTTCTTTCTTGTCACCTGTAGTAGTTTTGGGGTTGTAGGTAGGTTGGGGAAGGGAGTTGCATTTCAAAACGCATCCTCCACTCTAATGTGCCACAGAAATTCAGTGCACTGTCCCCAGAGAGGACATGTGATCTGTATTCAAAATAGAACACTAATAGGCTCACTTCCTAAAGATTGCCAAAGGCCAAAGAACTGACTTTTATCACCAGGGAGGTAATATTATTTACCTACCCTTAGTAAGATATGTGCTTCAAATTACTTTTTGTTTTTTCCCAGAAGGACACAGGTTCTTTTAGCTATCCTTTTCTACCCAATTCTCCTTGAAATCACAGACACAGATTTTAAGATAGTCAGCCTGTGTTTGCAATGTAAATTGTGCTGGAAAAAGCTAGAGGCCCTCATGGGAATTAAGCTCCTGAATTTTGTACCAAGAGTTGACATTAATAAATGACCAAAGACTCATATGGTGATTCAGCTTTGGACTAAATGATTTACTACTGCTTTTGTTGATGTCAGTAAAATCTATGAATTGTAAACGTGCTATGATGGGGACAGCTGACATCTGACTGGCAATTTATTCAAATTCCCTGTGCTTCTTTCTGTTGGTATGTTAAGTCTGAATTTAGAAAGATAACTGCTTCCAGTTAAACGGAGTATTTTCTCTCTTGCCACTGAGGGTAATAAATTAGGGAGTATGTCTAAACAATCCACATAAATGCAAGATTAATGACCACTAAATACAAACAGTATCACAAAACACTGTTAGTACATGTCTCAGGATCCCCTAAATGCTCTGTGTTATCACCTGCCTGTGATGTGATGAGAAGCCTCTGGTGTTCAAATGAAGTATGGAAAAGAAAGAACTAGAGGTAGAAAACAGGAGTGGCTAGGATGCCCAGAGAAGAAGTCTGATGAGTAAATGTCTACTCTGCCCGTGCTGCCACCACTGCTGGGCTGGACAGATTTCCTCATGGTTCTGGCCACATGTTTTGGGAAGGCTAAGTGTCCTCTGGATATGAGTTGGCCAAGTAGAATAGAGGAAACAAAGTCTATCAAACCTGATACCTGGAAACTTTGATTTATTAATGGAATATTCCATTCTCAGGGAAACATAACTTTGGCCTTGATCTAATTGACTATTTTCATTGTCTTTAATGCTGATGTTAAGTATACTACAAAGCTATTGGTGACGTTTTAGTCATAGGTTAAATGCCAAAGATGTATTTTTTAAGAACTGGTCATTTTAACAGGTACCTTTCAGAACCTGGGTGATATACAATTTCCCTCATGTGTTTGTTTCCTATTAAATTGTCCCAAATGGGTTACATATAAAATCATGAGCTGTGGCTAGATAATTGTTCACATTTTTCGGTCAGTTTGTCATATACCAGGAATTGTCTGAAATGTTCTACATATTTGAATCTTAACTCTCACAACACATCTATGAAATACATACTATTGAGCTAGTAGTAAACAATCTGCCTGCCAGTGCAGGAGGTGTAAGAGACACAGGTTTGACCCCTGGGCAGATAAGATCCCCTGGAGGAGGGCATGGTAACCCCCTCCAGTATTCTTGCCTGGAGAATCCCATGGAGAGAGGAGCCAGGCAGGCTACAGTCCATGGGGTCGCAAAGAGTCAGGCATGATTGAAGCGACTTAGCACTAGACAGGCCCATTATGAAGATGAGAAAACTGAAGCTTAGTTTACATAATTTGCTTGAAGTCACATAGTTGGTCATGATGACTCTTGACTTGACCTCAAGGAATCTGACTGCAAAACCCTACCTCTTAACCACTGTTCTGTGTAAATGAGCAAAGTCTCTAAAATGAAAGAAAATATCTTTTCCTTAAAATGGAAAAAAATGAATTCATTGTTCATAGGCTGTTGATAGACCTATGTAAGATAACGTATGTAAGACTCTTAGGACACACCTGGTCCTTAGTGGCTTTGAATAAATTTTATCTTTCATGATTATTGTGTCTTTAACATAAATATCAGGTGTATCACATATTGCTCACCTTATTCTCATGGGGATTTTGTTCATGGAAGGTGGCATAGAGCCTTTGGTGCATAAGCACGCTAATTGCAGGCTTTAGAACCAAACCTGGGTGGCACTTTGCAAATGGGATTAAAGCCCTAGCTTGTAGCTGCCAAGTACCCAGCAGAGCAAGGATCTCAGTGTTTGGCAGATTTTCTGTTCCAGCATCCTTTCTGAAAGCAGGGTTTTCCCAGTGATGTATTTTATAAACGTATCAAATTGCCACTTGTTTCTTATGCTTTTCTGATAAGAGAAACATTTAGAATCTGTGCCCTGCCACCTTTAAACACTAAATATTCAGCTTTTAAAAAACACATCCTACCTCTTCCTTCAGAGCACCCGAGATGATTATGGAGTCAGGCATCTTGGCCTCCTTTGGTTCTCTGTGTGCAGAGATCTCTAGGCCCAGGGAGTGCTTTGGCCTTTGGTATTTAGAGGGGTGCTGTACAGTCACTTTCCTTACTAGCCTGGAGAACCTCTGCTCAGTGCTTATCATGGTCTGAATATTTTGTGCCCCCCCCCAAATTTATAGGTTAAAGCCCTAAGCCCAATGTGTTAGTTGTCAGAGATGGAGCCTTGGGGACGGAGGAGAGGAGAACAGAGTTAGATGAGGTCATGGTGACGGCACCCTCCTGATGGGGTTGGTGTCCTTCTAAGAAGAGGCACCAGAGAGCTCAGTGAGCATGGGGCACTGTAGACAATAATGGTGTCCATGCTCAGGGAAAGAAAACACAGCCACCTCCCTGTGGTCAGTAGGCTTCTTTTGAGATTAGCAAGAGAATGAAGAGTCTAGCATGAGGTTGAGGGTGAGCCTAAAACCATCAAGCACTATCATATTTCATAGAGCAAGAGTTGCTAGACCTACATTTTTGAAATTTTTCCATGAGTTCTTCCAAGGTAAATGGCTGATTTTGCCTCAGGATTGTTGGGGTTTGTATAGAAAAATCTAATGTGATGACAGATTGAGAGTAATGGGAATCGTCTACTGTATATTTTAGTTGAAATGCAGTTGACTTATAATGTTGTATTAATTCCTGCTGTACAGCAAAGTGTCTCAGTTATACACATCTACTGTATTGTTTTAAAATGCACTTTGTTGCTTGTGGTCCAATTTATGTAGAAGCTAATATGATTGGCTTGGCTCCTTGGCAGAGGATCTGCATTCTCAGCATCACTTCAGCAAAAGTTGTTAAGGTAATAATGTGAGGGCCTTTTGATCTTTCTGATTAACATGGAGCTTAGCTAACCTGATGATATGACTGCCTGAAACTGGGTTTGGGTCTATTAATACAGCATAATAAATTCAAATGGAGCTTCCTTGGGCTGTCTAATCCAAGAAACAAAGTTCTCATAAACAACTTTGCTTAAAGAAATAAGTTTAAGTGTATCATTTATTTTGATTTTTTAAATTAATCTTCATGTTGCTTTTCCTGATTAAGAAGTGAAACCCTGGGGTACTGCAACTGTGGGTGATTTAGCAACCCATTCAATAAATGTGTAATAAACACCAGATATGTCACAGGCTAGTATCAGACTATATTTTGGGGGCTCCAAAATCACTGCAGATGGTGACTGCAGCCATGAAATTAAAAGACGTTTATTCCTTGGAAGGAAAGTTATGACCAACCTAGATAGCATATTCAAAAGCAGAGACATTACTTTGCCAACAAAGGTCCGTCTAGTCAAGGCTATGGTTTTTCCTGTGATCATGTACGGATGTGAGAGTTAGACTGTGAAGAAAGCTGAGCACCAAAGAATTGATGCTTTTGAACTGTGGTGTTGGAGAAGACTCTTGAGAGTCCCTTGGACTGCAAGGAGATCCAACCAGTCCATTCTGAAGGAGATCAGCCCTGGGTGTTCTTGGGAAGGACTGATGCTAAACCTGAAACTCCAGTACTTTGGCCACCTCATGCGAAGACTTGACTCATTGGAAAAGACGCTGATGCTGGGAGGNGACTCAGGTTCAATCCCTGGGTCAGGAAGATCTCTTGGAGTAGGAAATGGCACCCACTCTAGTATTCTTGCCTTGAGAATCTCATGGACAGAAGAGCCCAGTGGGCTACCGCCTATGGGGCAGGACGCGACTGAGCATGCGCGCACACACACACCCTGATACGCCAATGTGAGGCCACCCGGGCACTTTCAGGGCTTGAAAATAAACCAATTTCATGATGGCAAATGCCACTGGGAATCTCCACTTTAAAGAAGGAAGAGTAACACAAAACAAAGTGAAGGAAATTCTCTGCATGTACATACTTACATATATATATATATATATATATATATATATACCTACATATACAAATCTATACAGATATAATTTTCTTATCATCTTACTTATTTTCTCTCTAAAATCTTTAGCAATATGGGAAAAGAACATAGTTCTGTATATGTCTCCCTTTCATCGGGGTATAATTAGTCAAGGATTAAAATTCTCAAAATGTCCCATTTTTTTTTTTAATCTTTGAATCTTTTGACTCAATTCTTAAGATATTCTTGATTCATTTCTAGACCGGACAACTCCTTGGGAAGTATAAAAATCAGTCAACTTGGATTTTTTTTTCTTTAAGCACTTCCATTACTACTCTTTTGTTTTAGTATTATAAGGTGATGGTATTTGAAAGCATAAAAGGGAGCTCTGGTAATTAAAATAATGAACTGGCAAGCACCTAGAGAGCTACAATATACCAGGACTGCCATCTGATATAAAACGAATCACACTAGCATCATCTTTATTTCTAGAAAAAAAAAATAGTGAATATTAGATTTGTTATATAACTGCCTATAAAATTTTAAGAAATTAAAAAAGATTTAACTACAAAAGGTCTTCATTTCTTCTTAGTTTCTCCTGGTTGGTAAGTTATAGTTTTGTCTTACTTCTCCCTTGTTCCCCACATGTATTCTTATGAGCCTCTTAATAACACAGTTTGATGTTCAACAATTGAATAAAGCATAATTTGAGTGGGAATTCCCATTAACATCCACCATTCATTTACAGAGTCTGTTTTCCATTATCTCCCTATTACCCTCATGTACTGAGCTGATAATGCAGTACAAAATGTGCAATTATAAGTGCCCGTGGTGAATACTGCATTTGAAACTCAAGAGAATATTATTGCAGAAATTTGCATGTGGCAGTCTGGTCAAAAAAGGTTTCTGATTGTCTTCAAAATGTGTAAAGACAATAATTTTTTAAATCTGATTTTACATTTTTTCAGCCATATCCCCACATCTTCCACTCCCCCACCTCCTTTTAGAAACTGCTTTGTGGTAAAACAAGGCAACTGTATTTCAAGGCGAGATGCTCATAACAAAGTCTTACATACTCAGAGCATCATGGTCTTACCCACTTAGGGGTAAGAACAGCTCTTTGAACTCCATCCCAATTGAATAAGATATCCATAACGAGAGCTAAATTACTCAAAATTCTATAAAGAATACCCCTGATCTACTCTATTGGTACAAGACAACTTTTTAATGGCAGCCAAACTTGAGTTTTAAGCTCTTCCTCCCACTAGAATGATGAATCAAAAGGAAAATCAGTTTAGAATCAAGGCAGAGAAAGAAAGCTATAAAAAAAATAGACTTGTCTACTCTGTGCTATCAAGAGCTGCCCACTGGCTACACTACCATGTTTCAAGCATTACTCTCTGTAGAAAGAGATTTAAGAGACAGTCAAATGAGTGTTTCCTATAGAATTTATAGTTATTGAAAAATGTCAGCCTAGCTACCAGGCTCAACTGATTATGGTAGGTGAGGTTCTGTGTGGATTTCTCTACAAAAAAAGAAGCAGTGACCTCATATATCCTGAAAACTCTGCCTCTTTTATGTCAGCAGACATTTGAGCACTGTACTCTGCACTAGATTCAGTGTGAAACCAAAGAACGAAACCTGGATTCATGGTTCCCACCACTGCAGAGCCTGTCTACCACCTAAAACACTTAACTTTTAGAATAAAATGTGAAAACTTAAACAGATCTAATACATACAACAAATATGCATGTGTGTATACACACACACACACACATCCCATCTCTGTCATCTTTCCTAACTTTAGCCAGGGACAAGCAGTTTCTATAAAATAACTTTTCTCAGCTTATTTCTAGGAACTAGACACGAGCTTGAGACATAGATTTAAATACTGAAACGCTTTCAACATAAAGTAGTGACCAAAAGAAACAGAGCATTTTTTACATAGATCCTAAGGTGATAAACTCTCATTAGAATTTAGGAGTTAGTAATCATATTCAAACAAGATATAAGGGATGCATTAGCCAAAATTAATCAGATCATCAGGACATTTAGAACTCCTACTTCAAGGCAATTACAACAAAATATATTCATCAGCTACTAGTTAATTAAATGGAAATCAAATGAAAATATACTTTTCTGCCAGAAGACTGGAATCCTTGGCAGTGATTAACTGTATTGACCAAGGTATTTTTCATTAGATCTTCCCAGGAAGGGATGATACAAGCAGTTAATAAAGAAAAAATGCACAGATATGGGTGGATAGTTGTGGTGGGGAGAAAAGCATGTGCCAGCACCTCCTCCATCCCCCTAAGCCATTCAGGTCCTAAATATCAAAGGTTCAAAGTAGATTTAGGCTCCTCTAGGTTTGCTCAAATTTTCTGTTCTCATTGGTTTATGACTCTACTTTGTACCACCTCCTCTGTAGCTCTCATCCTTTTTTACTTTCACCATAATCCTACCACTTAGCCTCAAACAGAAAACCACAAAGATTCCTTCATTTTCTTAAAATAAACACTATCCCAATACTCCTGAACGTAATAACCTTTTGATGACAGTTTGGGGTAACAGGGAGCTTTTAGCAAGGCACAGTGATGATGAATACAAGTTTGAAGACTAGACTTTACTTCCCTGAAATTTCCAATCTATTCCAAACATAGACAAAATAAATTGTTCAGCACATAGGATCCTGTCTCCTGCCAAATTTCTCAAGCTCGTTCTCCTAACTCCAATCTCTTGCTTTTTCACCCTTCCCAGACCCTCATTCTCCCATTCCCCTTCAACAGAGCTGCTATGAGTAATAACAAAAACTTCCTGAGACTTGATTTTACAGGATCTAACTTTCAGAACACACCCTAGCGGAGGGAAAACTCCTTCCATTATCAAAAATCAATTATTATGGTATTTGCTCTAACAAAAGTTATCCTTCCTAACAGGAAGTTTATCTTCCTTCAAGATCAAGAGGTTCATATCACTGCCTTGTTTTCAAAATAATGTATTTTCTCTCCTTTTTTCATCATTCATTCTTTCAAAAAAGTGTTATTCAACACCTACTATGTAAACCACTATGCTAGGCTTTGGGTAAAATGAAATAGTTGAAAATAAGTGATACAACACAATATTATTGTATCAAATACTTAAATATTTTTTTTCCTGATCTCTAAATCATTATGAATATCCCAATGCGTGACTCAACTAATTTAGAAGCTTATTTTGGCTAATGACTAGTTGAAAAGTGGTTATTTGAATTTAACTGGTTCATTTTCAAAATAAAGAATCCTTTGCTTTCAATCAGCTGTTTTTAAATCTCTTGAAATGCCAGGTACAGCTTGAATATAACTGAAAAATATTATTCTATCATATAACATATGCTTATGTCTAGGAGGCAATACAAACTTACTTCTTAATAGGACTAACAGCACAATGAAGATTTCTGGCCATGTCCTTCTGTTTTATGGAGAACTTCATCAGTCTCCATTCAAGTCATTTATTTTTTAAGAGTTTTGATATCGGTTCCAAACACTAGAGAATAAGTACCTAATAATGAATCTGAAGAATTAATATGATGCTTCTAAGGAACTGTAAATGCAATACTTAACAAGTATTTCTACCTGAAGGTGTACCAGTGGCCTTTTTTTGTTTCGGCAAATGTATCATGAGGAATGGACCCCAAACAATGATAACAATCTTACTTTCTTCTTTGGAGAAATAGCATAATAATCCTCTCAAGTTCAGCGTGTGCACTAGTCATGACCCAAGTGAGAGGAATATGGTAGAGTTTGTATCAGTTTAGTCAGAGTGAACCCCACAGCTTGGAAAATTATACTTGATCATAATGATATTTGAGCTGAAGTTTCCAGGTATCCACACTTAAGCGAATGAGTCACTGCTTGGGTAGCGCACTTTGAAGGTCCTGAATAGCTGCAGAAAATCCCGCTCATTGCTAGAAACAATCAGGTTTTATGTCATGCCATTAAATTACATTTCTTTCTATCAGATGTCAGGTTAATTTCCTCCCGAAAGGGGTTCTCCCTCCTGGAATGATTTCATATCTTGTCCCAAGGAAAACAGGAGACAGAAAAGCATTTGAATGTAAAATTCTGCTCTGGAAATGACTGCCGGGGGAGAGATGGTATATAACAGCAAAAAGAAAGCCTTGGCTCAGGGCCCTTGGAGTAGTAACTTTCTTGACTCACTTGCCCTAACTGACCATCTCTAGAAATGAAATCAAACGTAGTGTAAGTCTAAGCTCAGCCATGCTACAGGTTCCAAAGGGCGTCATTATGGGATTTCTGGAGCAAAGCCAGTCTCAGCAGATGGTGATGTAGGTGAAATTCAGTTTCTTGTGGGTCCACCTTCCTGTCTTTAGTTTCCTTAAAATCCTCTCCTCCTAAAATGCCATATCCTAAAAGCCTCATATCAATAACCTCAGATATACAGATGACACCACCCTAATGGCGAGCAGCAGCTGTGTGGTCCTAAAGCAGTGAGCGGCCAAGAGGAAATACCACACGTCCAAGGTCAGGAGCATCGGCCATGAGGATGTACTCCAAGTCCAAGGTCAGAGAAACCCCAGTAAGATGGTAGGTGCTGGGAAAGGGTATCAGAGGGCAGACCAACTGAAACCACAATCACAGAAAACTAACCAATCTAATCACATGGACCACAGCCTTGTCTAATTCAACAAAAACTATGAGCCATGCTGTGTAGGGCCACCCAAGAGAGATGGGTCAAGGTGGAGAGTTCTGACAAAATGAGGTCCACTGCAGAAGGGAATGGCACACCACTTCAGTATTCTTGCCTTAAGAACTCCATGAATAATATGAAAAGTCAAAAATATAGGACACTGAAAGATGAACTCCCCGGGTCGGTAGATGCCCAATATGCTACTAGAGATCAGTGGAGAAATAACTTCAGAAAGAATTAAGAGATGGAGACAAAGCAAAAACACGACCCACCTGTGGATGTGACTGGTGATGGAAACAAGGTCCAATATCCTTTTCATGATAGGGGACTAGAATGCAAAAGTAGGAAGTCAAGAAACACCTGGAGTAACAGGCAAATTTGGCCTTGGAGTACAGAATGAAGCAGGGCAAAGGCTAATAGAGTTCTCCCAGGAGAACACACCGGTCATAGCAAACACCCTCTTTCAACAACACAAGAGAAGACTCTACACATGGACATCATCAGATGGTCAACACTCAAAATCAGATTGGTTATACTCTTTGCAGCCAAAGATGGAGAAGCTCTATACTGCCAGCAAAAAAAGGACTGGAAGCTGACAGTGGCTCAGATCATGAACTCCTTATTGCCAAATTCAGACTGAAAGTGAAGACAGTGGAGNTCAAAATCAGATTGGTTATACTCTTTGCAGCCAAAGATGGAGAAGCTCTATACTGCCAGCAAAAAAAGGACTGGAAGCTGACAGTGGCTCAGATCATGAACTCCTTATTGCCAAATTCAGACTGAAAGTGAAGACAGTGGAGAAAATCACTGGACCATTCAGGTATGACCTAAATCAAATCCTTTGTGACTATACAGTGGAAGTGAGAAATAGATTTAAGGGCCTAGATCTGATAGATAGAGTGCCTGAAGAATTAAGGACAGAGGTTCATGACATTGTACAGAAGACAGGGATCAAGACCATCCCCAAGAAAAAGAAATGCAAAAAAGCAAAATGGCTGTCTGGGGAGGCCTTACAAATAGCTGTGAAAAGAAGAGAAGCGAAAAGCAAAGGAGAAAGGGAAAGATACACCCATTTTGAATGCATAGTTCCAANAAATAAAAAAAAATTATACATACAGTCATTATGCACAATAATTTTCCTTCTTTTTGTGGGGAGCTTCCCAACCCAGGGAATGAACCCAGGTCTCTGGCACTGCAGCAAGATTCTTTGCCAAATGAGTCACCAGGGAAGTCCAAGAATACTAGAGTGGGTATGCTGTCCCTTCTCCAGAGGATCTTCCTGACCCAGGAATTAAACCTGGATCTCCTGAATTGCAGGTGGATTCTTTACCAGCTGATCTACCAGGGAAGCCCAATAATTTTCCTAATAATCTTCAAATAAAGTTTTAACCTTTAAGAAAGACTTAAAGTTTAAGGGTTAAGAGGATTCCAATCCTCCTCAATTAAACCACACAATTTCTGATTATAAGAGGCTCCATGTTCAAATGCTTCATCTGGCATTCTCTCTTTGTCATTGTTTAGCTGCTGTCATGTTTGACTCTGCAGTCCCATGGACTGCAGCACTCCAGGCTTCCCTGTCTTTCACTATCTCCTGAAATTTGCTCAGACTCATGTCCATTGAGTCAGTGATGCCATCTAACCACCTCATCCTCCGTTGCCCCCTTCTCCTTCTATCTTACCTCTAAGAAATTGAAAACTAGGTATATTGTCTAGAAACTGGGGATAATCGTTCCTAATATCGCTTTTGTCTTCCTATGGATTAGAGCTTGCAAATGTTGTCTGTTGCCCTCTTGTGCCTTTCTGCCATAGTCCTGCCCCTTGCCTTCTGCTCATCTCCCCCATCCTCTGCATAAGGGACACAGGTAACCTAAGACAGAATGATAACTGTGACAGAATTTAATGGTCGTTAGGCCAAAACCTTCCTCAGTCCATATTCTTTTACTGTTGTATCAGATGAGCTGAAAGGGAGTATTAAAAATGATCCAAAGAGTTTCCATGGCCATGGAGCCTGCATGTCCAATTTCAAAATCAGAATTAACGTTAAACTGATATATTGTCTGAGGGTTTAAAGTTGTTGTTTTTTTTTTTTTTCCCCTGAAAAACTGAGCTAAAACATTGATTCCTAACATAAAGCTCCTTGACTTCCTCCCTCCCAGATGTCTATGAAGAATAGGGATGTATGTTATTAACAGTGTGGTTTTTATAAAACAATTCAGAAATAATATATTCACCAAAGGCTAACTAAAAATTTAAGTTTCTTTCTTTTTTGTTATAAGTGTTTGTGTTAGTTCCTAATCAGGAGCTCTAACTAAAAATTTTGTTTTAGATGCTAAAGGTGCAAAACTAATTAGCAATTCATGATGTTTCTTTCATGGATTCAGCTACCACCTATACTCGTAGGACCACAAACCCTTGTATTTTAAAGTTAATCTTTCTCTCTCTCTCAACTTCAAAATCAAATATCCAAAACCCTTACACCTATAGACTGCCATATGTTCTACTGTTGCTTCAAACTAAACTCATTTCTCTCTTCATTCCTAGCCTCCTCTTGACTTTCCTATTTTCATGAACCCATCACCCTCTTAACAACTGCTGAGAAAGGCACTAGAGAATCACTTTCTTCACAGCAGCACTATTTACAATAATCAAGACATGGAAGCAACCTAAATGTCCATTAATAAATGGAGTGAATACAGATGTGGTACCTGTATACAATAGAATATTATTCAACCATAAAAAAGGAAAAAAATTGCATCATTTGCAGATTCCAGGATGGACCTAGAGAGTATCATACAGAATGAAGTAAGTCAGAAAGAAAAAAAAATTGTATATTAATGCACATATGTGGAATTTACAAAAATAATATAGATGATCTTATTTGCAAAGCAGAAATAGAGACACAGACATAGAGAACAAGCACATGAACACCAAGGGGAAAAGGAAATATGTAGATGAATCAGGAGATTGGGATTGACATATATACACTACTATGTATAAAATAGGCAACCAATGAGAACCCACTGTATAGCACTGGGAGCTCTTCGTGTACAGTGGTGACGTGAATGGAAAGGAAGTTCAAAAGGGCAGCAATCAATGCAGAGAAATAGAGGAAAACAATAGAATGGGAAAGACTAGAGATCTCTTCAAGAAAATTAGAGATACCAAGGGAACATTTCATGCAAAGATGGGCTTGATAAAGGACAGAAATGGTATGGACCTAACAGAAGCAGAAGATATTAAGAAGAGGTGGCAAGAATACACAGAAGAACTGTACAAAAAAGATCTTCATGACCCAGATAATCACGATGGTATGATCACTCACCTAGAGCCAGACATCCTGGAATGTGAAGTCAAGTGGGCCTTAGAAAGCATCACTACGAACAAAGCTAGTGGAGGTGATNAACAGAAGTAGAAGATATTAAGAAGAGGTGGCAAGAATACACAGAAGAACTATACAAAAAAGATCTTCATGACCCAGATAATCACGATGGTGTGATCACTCACTGAGAGCCAGACATCCTGGAATGTGAGGTCAAGTGGGCCTTAGGAAGCATAACTATGAACAAAGCTAGTGGAGGTAATAGAATTCCTGGGGAGCTATTTCAAATCCTAAAAGATGATGCTGTGAAAGTGCTGCACTCAATAGGCCAGCAAATTTGGAAAACTCAGCAGTGGCCACAGGACTGGAAAAGGTCAGTTTTCATTCCAATCCCAAAGAAAGGCAATGCCAAAGAATGCTCAAACTGTCGCAGGATTGACTGCACTCATCCCACACGCTAGTAAAGTAATGCTCAAATTTCTCTAAGCCAGGCTTCAATAATACGAGAACTGTGAAATTCCAGATGTTCAAGCTGGTTTTAGAAAAGGCAGAGGAAACAGATCAAATTGCCAACATCTGCTGGATCATAAAAAAAGCAAGAGAGTTCCAGAAAAACATCTCAGTTCAGTTCAGTCACTCAGTTGTGTCCAACTTTTTGCAACCCCATAAACTGCAGCACATCAGGCCTCCCTGTCCATCGCCAACCCCCACAGTCCACCCAAACCCATGTCCATTGAGTCTATGATACCATTCAGCCATCTTATCCTCTGCCATTCCCTTCTCCTCCTGCTGCCAATCCCTCCCAGCATCAGAGTCTTTTCCAATGAGTNCTCCCTGTCCATCGCCAACCCCCACAGTCCACCCAAACCCATGTCCATTGAGTCTATGATACCATTCAGCCATCTTATCCTCTGCCATTCCCTTCTCCTCCTGCTGCCAATCCCTCCCAGCATCAGAGTCTTTTCCAATGAGTAACTCTTCACATTAGGTGGCCAAAATATTGGAGTTTCAGCATCAACATCAGTCCTTTCAACCATTTCTGCTTTACTGACTATGCCAAAGGTTTTGACTATGTGGATCACAAAAACATGTGGAAAATTCTTCAAGCAATGGGAATACCAGACCACCTGACCTGCCTCTTGAGAAATGTATGCAGGTCAGGAAGCAACAGTTAGAACTGGACATGGAACAACAGACTGGTTCCAAATAGGAAAAGGAGTCCGTCAAGGCTGTATATTATCACCCTGATTATTTATCTTCTATGCAGAGTACATCATGAGAAACGCTGNCACAGGAGAAAACAAATTAGCTAATCTAGAGAGTGGCTTGAGGTGTGGACTTGCAGCTCCTCTGCCCATGAGCAGTTCAAGGTTCATTTTGCTGGGAGCGAAAAGAAGGGATAAAAACACCCACTTTCATATTCACAGACTGTTCCAGGCACTTTCAGGTGATAACTGGTTTAATCCTGCAACACCCCACACAGCAGGTGGTGTGATTAATTCATGAGACATATGAGGAAACTGAGGTGCAGACAGCAAGGGCCTTGCTGAGGGCACACATGTGATAAAAGGTGGAGTTAGGCTGTCTTTTCAGGACAGAAGTTGTGTGGTGTTTGGGGGCAGGATAAAACTGATCTGGGGGCCCTGGGAGCAGTCAAGGCCTTCAGCTATCCAAAGTGGGAAACTGGGGGCTTGAGAAGTCAAGGGGTATGATAAATGAGTTCTCACTCTAGAGGACCCTTGAGAGTCTAATAAATCTATGGCCTGCCTCTCCTAAAGTACTTGAGTAGTTCCCGTCTCTCTCTTTCTCTCTCATACACACTCACAGAAATATACACATGTCCCCAAAAGTTAATTTCCCCGGCAGTAATTTCATAGAACCTTACCAGCAAGATTGTGTTTTGGCTTCTGTCTTCCTGGACAGGTGCAGAATCCACAGTATATTACAGACAATGCAGTCCCTTCCTGTCATTAGGCCACATTGATGTCAAAGAGAAGGCTATTTTGCTCTCGATGGTTTTGTCCATAAGGTGGCACCAATGAGTCCTGACCTGACTCAGTTGCCCCACTTGTACAGAAGCCACGAGGCCAATTTGACTCACTCAGGTAGTGTTTTTCAGAGGGGCAGATGTTATAAAGTTCACAGCCTATCTCAAATTGAACCCGAATTTCCCTCCCAGCTTGGTCTAACCGTCTGTGGGCCACCGAAGACAGAGCCCAGCTTCAATTCTTCTCTGAGTATCTAATGGCAATGCACCCCAGCCCAGTCCTAGCTCCACTTCACGTATCTGTAAGTGGGAACACTCTTCTCTTCCACAGATTGCGGACCTTGTAAGTACTGACCAGCCGTTTGGTCTAAGCGTGGAGGAATATGGGTTTAAGGGCAGAATTTATGATGGTGTCTTGGGCTTGAACTACCCCAACATATTCTTCTCTGGAGCCATTCCAATCTTTGATAAGCTGAAGAATGAAGGTGCCATTTCTGAGCCTGTTTTTGCCTTCTACTTGAGCAAGTAAGTCTGAGATGGACAATCATTTTCTTCAAATTAGTAGTAAGATGATTTCTGTTGCACAAAAATTATAGAACACTTGATAAAGAAGTATACTGAGAGATAATCTAACCCAGGATAACTGTGGACCCAGGGCCCAAATGGCTTCACCCCTGGCTTTTATAAATAAAAGTTTATTGGAACACAAGCCTACTCCTGGGCTTAAGACTAGTAACATGGTCTAGGGGGGGTGAGTAAGGAGGAAGGCTAATGGAAGGCAATAGGAAACAAGTTGAATGAAAATGCATTAGGATTTGCTTATGAATTTGATAAAGAAGAACGGAGAAGGATGGTGGTTATCTTTCCTTCCTCATTATAATTTCACTGGGAACCCAGGACCAGCTACTCAATTTGTAGGAGCCAATGAGAAAAGAAATTGTGGGACACAAAATGTGGGACCCCTTTTTCAAGAAATATGAGATGTTTCAAGACAGGGAGAGCAGAAGTGGGGTTCCTTCTCAGTGTGGGGCCCTTTGGACAGTAGAGGTCACAGGCCAGTGCATCCAACTCTGGGTGACCTGAACCTACACCCTTAGAACTCCCAGGCCTTGATTTTCCTGAAAAAATGACAAGGTGGACAAGGGGAAAGCCAAAACACTTCAGCACCCTGTCCTCTGAGGGTGTGTGAGGACTCAGGTCGCTGGAGGTCCAGGGCATCTTCAGAAGACATAGTTGTTGGAGCCCAGCCAGGTGACTCAGCTTCTAACCTCCTCTTTGCCACTCATTAGCCAGTTGCAAACCTCAGTTTGGATTTCAATCTCTCCTAGATGCTATTTCTGCATCTGTACTTGGAAATCTTATTAGGGCTTTGATGGGTAGACAACCACAGCTCTCAGACAGTGCTGTTGTTACTGTCCTCCAAGGATCCCCCCCCCACCCTTCTCTCTACAGAGATGAGCGGGAGGGCAGTGTGGTGATGTTTGGTGGGGTGGACCACCGCTACTACAAGGGAGAGCTCAACTGGGTGCCATTGATACAAGCGGGTGACTGGAGTGTACACATCGACCGGTAAGCCTCTCTCTCTGAGGGTCAGCCCAAGTGATGGTCCCACTACTGTACATGGACACAGGAAGACACACACAAATGCACTCTCAGACACCACCTTCAAAGACACAGACAGACACAGAGACACATGGAAACACACAAGCAGACACATATAAACCTACACAGACACATAAAAATATACATAGCTAGTCAGAGACACACAAGCACACACAGAGACACATACAAACATACATACAAACAAACACACAAGCACATAGATACACAAACAAGCCATGGGTTCATAATCTCCAGGTTTTCTGAGCAAGAATCTGACAAGGATCCTAAAAGGGTCCAGAGAAGTCTGTGCAGCTGGGAGAAGGCTGCACCCACTGCCCTTTGAGGTAGGGAGCATGGTTAGAAGACTACATTGTGGTGAACAGAGGATATGGGAGAATTTCACCAGCCTGAACAGAGTTATGATAAGATGACTGACTGTCCAGGGCTACCTAGGACATAGGAAGTTCTCAGTACAGATAAATGTCATTTTAAAAACAGGGACAGTCCTGAGAAAATGGGGAGAACTGGTCTTCTTAGGGAGCAGCTACCCAGCAGTNAGAAAGTGAAGAAGAACAAAAGAGCCTCTTGATGAAAGTGAAAGAGGAGAGTGAAAAAGTTGGTTTAAAGCTCAACACTCAGAAAACTAAGATCATGGCATCTGGTCCAATCACTTCACAGCATATAGATGGGGAGATGGTGGAAACAGTGGCTGACTTTATTTTGGGGGCTCCAAAATCACTGCAGATGATGACAGCAGACATGAAACTAAAAGATGCTTGCTCCTTGAAAGAAAAGCTATGACCAACCTAGACAGCATATTAAAAAGCAGAGACATTACTTTGTCAACAAAGGTCTGTCTAGTCAAGGCTATGGTTTTTCCAGTAGTCATGTATGGATGTGAGAGTTGGACTATAAAGAAAGCTAAGTACTGAAGAATTGATGCTTTTGAATTGTGGTGTTGGAGAAGACTCTTGAGAGTCCTTTGGACTGCAAGGAGATCCAACCAGTCCATCCTAAAGGAGATCAGTCCTGAGTGTTCATTGGAAGGACTGATGATGAAGCTGAAACTACAATACTTTGGCCACCTAATGCAAAGAAGTGACTCATTGGAAATCTTACCCTGATGCTGGGTAAGATTGAAGGCAAGAGGAGAAGGGGATGACAGAGGATGAGATGGCTGGATGGCATCACCGATTCAAAGAACATGAGTTTGAGTAATCTCTGGGANACAATACTTTGGCCACCTAATGCAAAGAAGTGACTCATTGGAAATCTTACCCTGATGCTGGGTAAGATTGAAGGCAAGAGGAGAAGGGGATGACAGAGGATGAGATGGCTGGATGGCATCACCGATTCAAAGAACATGAGTTTGAGTAATCTCTGGGAGTTGATGATGGACAGGGAGGTCTGGTGTGCTGCAGTCCATGGGGTCGCAGAGAGTCAGACACATCGGAGCAACAGAACTGAACTGAAAAGCCTTTGTGCTTTCATCTGTCAAAGCCTTGTTGTGGTGAAGTGGCTTGCATAACTCAGTACAGCTATGAGTCATGTTGTGCAGGGAAACCCAAGACAGATGAGTGATAGTGAAGACTTCTGATAAAACATGGTCCACTGGAGGAGGAAATGGCAACTCACTTCAGTACTCTTGCCTCCAGAACCCCATGGATAGTATGAAAGGCAAAAGCTATGACAATGGAAGTGAGTTGCCCAGGTCAGAAGTTGTCCAGAAAGCTAATGGGGGAAGAGTAGAGGGAAATTACTAATAGCTCCAGAAAGAATTAAGCCACTTAGCCAAAGCAGAAATGATGCCCAGTTTTAGTCATGTCTGGTGTTGAAAGTCAAATCTGACCCTGGTAAAAACAACATTGAATAGGAACCTAGGATGTTAGGTGCATAAATCAAGGTAAATCAGACATGGTCAAGCAGGAGATGGTGAGAGTGAACATCAACATTTTAGGAATCAGTGAACTAAAATGGATGGGAATGGATGAATTAAATCAGATGACCAATTATATCTACTACTGTGGGCAAGACTCCCTTAGAAGAAATGGAGTAGCCCTCATAATCAACAAAAGAGTCCAGAATGCAGTACTTGGGTGCAACTTCAAAAACACAATTGTCTCAGTTCATTTCCAAGGCAAACCATTCAACATCACAGTAATCCAAGTCTATGTCCAACCACCAATGCCAAAGAAGCTGAAGTTGAGTGGTTCTACGAAGACCTACAACACCTTCTATAACTAACACTAAAAAAAGATGTCCCTTCATCATAGGGGATTGGAAAGCATAAGTAGGAACTCAAGACATACCTAGAATAACAGGCAATTTTGGTCTTGGAGAACAAAATGAAGCAGGACAAAAGTTAACAGAGTTTTGTCAAGAGAATACACTTATCATAGCAAACACCCTTTTCCAACAACTGAGAGATGACTCTGCACATGGACACCACCAGATGGTCAACACCATAATCAGATTGATTATATTATTTGCAGCCAAAGATGGAGAAGTACTATAAGTCAGCAAAAAAAAAAAAAAAAAAAGACCAGGAGCTGACTGTGGCTCAGATCATGAACTCCTTATTGCAAAAGTCAGGATTAAATTGAATAAAGTAGAAAAAAACACTAGGCCATTCAGGTATGACCTAAATCAAANAAAAAAAAAAAAAAAAAAAAAAAAAAGACCAGGAGCTGACTGTGGCTCAGATCATGAACTCCTTATTGCAAAAGTCAGGATTAAATTGAATAAAGTAGAAAAAAACACTAGGCCATTCAGGTATGACCTAAATCAAATCCTTTATGAGTATATAGATTCAAGGAATTAGATCTGGAAGAGTGTCTGAAGAACTATGGGCGGAGGTCTGTAACACTATATAGGAGGTAACAATCAAAAACATCCCAAAGAAAAGGAAATGCAGAAAGAAAAGTGGTTGTCTGAGGAGGCCTTACAAATAGCTGAGGAAAGAAGAGAGGTAAAAGGCAAAGGAGAAAGGAAAAGATAAACCCAACTGAATGCAGAGTTACAGAGAATAGCAGGCAGAGGTAAGAAGGCCTTCTTAAATGACCAATGCAAAGAAATAAAGAAAGAAAAAAAAAAGAATGTAAAAGACTAGAGATCTCTTCAAGAAAATTGGAGATACCAAGGGAACATTTTATGCAAAAATGGGCACAATAAAAGACGGAAATGCTATGGACCTAACAGAAGCAGAAGACATTAAAAAGATGAGGCAAGAATATACAGAAGAACTATACAAAAAATATCTTAATGACCCAGATAACCATGATGGTGTGGTCACTTACCTAGAGCCAGACAACCTGGAGTGTGAAGTCAAGCGGGCCTTAGGAAGCATTAGTATGAACAAAGCTAGTGGAGGTAATGGAATTCCACCTGAGCTATTTCAAATCCCAAAAGATAATGGTGATAAAAGAGATAAAGTGCTGCACTCAATATGCCAGCAAATTTGGAAAACTGAGCATTGGTCACAGGACTGGAAGATGTCAGTTTTCATCCCATTCCCAAAGAAGGACAAAGCCAAAGAATGTTCAAACCACTGAACAATTGTGTCTATTTCACATACAAACAAGGTTATGCTCAAAATCCTTCAAGCCTGGCTTCAACAGTACATGAACCAAGAACTTCCAGATGAACAAGCTGAATTTAGAAAAGGCAGAGGAACCAGAGCTCAAATTGCCAACATTCATTGGATCATGGAGAAAGGGAATTCCAGAAAGACATCTACTTCTGCTTTATTGACTACGCTAAAGCCTTTGATTGTGTGGATCACAACAAACTGTGGGAGAGTCTTAAAGAGATAGGAGTATCTGACCACCTTACCTGCCTCCTGAGACACCTATACGCAGGTCAAGAAGCAACAGTTAGAACTGAACGTGGAACAATGGACAGGTTCACAATTGGGAAAGAAGTACAACAAGGCTGTATATTGTTACTCTGCTTATTTACTTTATACACAGAGTACATCTAGTGAAATGCCAGGCTGAGTGAATCACAAGCTGGAATCAAGGACTCAAGACTGCTGAGAGATATATCAACAACCTCAGATGTGCAGATGGCACCACTCTAATGGCATAAACAGAAAAGGAACTAAAGAGCCTTTTGATGAGAGTGAAAGAGAAGAGAGAAAGAGGAGAAAGCTTGAAACTCAATATTTAAAAAAAAACTAAGATCATGGCATTTAGTCCTATCACTTCATGGCAAATAGGAGAAAAAGTGGAAGAAGTCACAGACTTTATTTTCTTGGGCTCCAAAATCACTAAGGATGGTAAATGCAGCCATGAATTTTTTTTAAAAGACACTTGCTTCTTGGAAGGAAAGCTAGGCAGTGTACTAAAAAGCAGAGATATTACTTCTCTGATAAAACTCTGTAGAGTTAAAGCTATATCCAATATAGTCCAGTAGCCATGTATGGATGTAAGAGTTGAACCATAAAGAAGACTGAGCACTGAAAAGTTGATGCTTTGGAACTGTGGTGTTGGAGAAGACTCTTGAGTGTCCCTTGGACCTGAAAGAAGATCAAACCAGTCAATCCTAAAGGAAATCAACCCTGAATGTTCATTGGAAGGACTGATGCTGAAGCTCCAATACTTTGGCCACCTGATATGAACAGCCAACTCATTGGAAAAGACCCAGATGATGGGAAAGATTAAAGACAAAAGGNAAAGGAAATCAACCCTGAATGTTCATTGGAAGGACTGATGCTGAAGCTCCAATACTTTGGCCACCTGATATGAACAGCCAACTCATTGGAAAAGACCCAGATGATGGGAAAGATTAAAGACAAAAGGGGAGGGGTACAGCAGAAGATGAGATGGTTAGACAGCATCACTGACTCAAAGGACATGGATCTGAGCAAACTCCAGGAGACAGTGGAGGGCAGAGGAGCCTGGCGTGCTGCAGTCTATGAAGTCCCAAAGAGTGACATGACCTAGTAACTGATCAAAAAAATGACCACAAAAGCATTCAAGAGCCAAAATAAATCTAATGATGGATTTTACGGATCCCCTGCTCCCAAAACATTACATCACAGGCCTTCCAAGGATTAGATAAATCATGTCTGGTAGAATGCAATTGTAACTATACAAATGTGTGCAAGAGGCACTTGGTTCACACTTTTTTTTTTTAAGTCCCTCCCTCTACCATTTTCTAAATGTGCATTTCTTTTATATTTTAATATTTTTGGATGGTGCCCATTTTTAAAGGCTTTATTGAATTTGTTACACTATTGCTTCTGTTTTACATTTCAGTTTTTTGGTCGTGAGGAATGTGGGATCTTAGCTCCCTGACCAGGGATCGAATTCACACTCCCAGCATTGGAAGGCAAAGTCTTACCCACTGGATTGCAAGGGAGGTCCCTATTTCATTTATCAATGTGCATTTCAGTTGAACATGGGGATCTCCCATTTTTACTGAGGACTGGCCATGTACCAGGCACAACATTTTCTAAATATAGTCTTGCATTTCATCTTCACAACAGCCCCACCAAGTAGGAATCATCATGTCTGTATGACAAGTAAAGAAACTGAAGTGCAGAGAGATTTAGTAAATGACACAGGGAGCTAGGCAGGGTTGGTCTTGACTCCTCAAGTCTTTCTGTCTCCAAAGCTCTGCTCTGTCCAGTTCAACACTTCACCTCTCATCTGGCTCTGGGGATGTCTCAGGACACACGAGAAGGAACCACAAGGCCTCGTGGGACTCTAAGCTTCACCAGAACTCAGATCATTTCCTCTTCACATTTACTTCATACCAAATACAATATGGTATTTCTTATACTGCACAGCTCACTTTATTTATTTAATAATTTTTATTGGAGTATAGCTGATTTACAGTGTTGTGTTAGTTTCAGATGTAAAGCAAAGTGTTTCAGTTATATATATACTCACTGTCTTTTAGATTCTTTTCCCATATAGGTCATTACAGAGTATTAAGTAGAGTTGCCAGTATTAAGTACCAGTATGCTATTTGGTAGTTCCTTATTGGTCAAGTCTTTATATCCTCAAATCTTATTTTACTGCAGAGAAAGAAGGTTGAGAGGGGACATCAAACAAATGATGTAATGTTCCATTCTGTGGGAATATTCCCACTCACGTAATCAATATAGACTGTGACAGTGAACACACCCTTTACTGTAGAAACAAATCCTCAGAAAGAGAATTGTGGTCTCTGGAGGAAAAAGATGAAGATTTTTGGAGTCACACAGACTTTATAACCTAGCTTGTAACCACATTTGGCATCTTCTGACTCAGGAACCTGAGTCTATTACTCAAGGTTTCTAAACCAATGGATACAAAGGCCTTTTCTTATCTGTGAAATGAGGTTAGAACACCCTTCATTTATGAGTGAGAGTACATTAAATAATGTCCCTTTGATATCTGGAGGAATAAATAGGCCTCCAATATGTCCCTTCCTCTCTTATTTCTTCTGCAAACCCACCCCTTGAAATCTGCATTCACCCCACCTGACAGAAGTCTATCTTCTAATTAATGCAGACCTCGATGGAATGAAACAGTTCCTGTGTCTTCTCTTGGTGCAGAGGTGAAATAGCAGCTGTGATTCACAGAAGCAATGCTGTGAATTATCTGGAAATACCTCAGAAGGTTTGTGAGTGTAATATTCTAGCTGGATTTTCCCATAAGTCAGAAATCATTAATCTTATCAGATTCCTCTCTCCTCTACTGCACTCCTTTTATTGATTAAAAGAAAAAAAGTCTACTGTCCTTGTATGACAAAGCAGAATTGTGATACATGCTGCTGAGTTAACAAGTTTCCAGTAGTATCACATCAAGCTGGGCATGAAAAATAAGAAATAGGAAACTTATCAGTTAAGGCCTTGAGATCAACTTCATTGTCTTTGGTTACCCTCCTGTGCTTTTTGGAAGGTCTGTAGTTTGAAAAGTAATTTGGCAACCCTACCAAATTTACCAAAACCCTAGCAAAAGATGAAAAGGTAAAAGTTACCTACCTTGGTAGGTGTTCAGAATCTAACTTGGAATACTATTTCAGTGAAATAAAATTATGTCTGAGATTTGAATCACAATTAAGATAAAGACATAATTCCTATTTTATTAATTCTGTTTGGGTTTTGAAGCATAAAAGCTCAGCAAATTAGAAGACTTAGGTTTAGGAGCATGCAAGAGCTAGGAAATTGTCTTAATTATTTCTCGGATTTGACTCACTGAACAACCGTGTCTTTTCAGTTTCTTTTGGAATTAGTATAACATTTGCTGTCTTGGCATCAGAGATGCCAACATCAACCACCCTGACCCTCAGACTCAGTATGGGGCACAGTAGTCAAATTTCATTTTATATGATCTACATATTTCCAAAATTAATTATCCCATCTCTATATGATCAAATGACTCTCAAGTGTCTTAGATTAGAACTTGCTTAAAGAGGCCTACCCTGATAAACAATGCTTTTATTGGGGGAGAATTAGGAGTTATGATGAATGTACTAGAAGCTTCCATTTTCTGTGTTCTTTGCTGTTATCTGGGTACTCAAAATCTGGATTACCTAGTGCTGTCCCTCTTCACTGTTGTGATGGCACCTCGCAGTGGTAATTTCAGGTAGCATTTCCATTATGATGTCATGTTATACAGCAGAAAGAATTTTGCAAATGTAATTAAAATCCCTAATCGGTTGACTCTGCGTTAACCAAAAGAGATCATACTTGGTGGGCTTCTCTTAGTTGGGTGAATAAAAGAAGGCAGACAACGCAAAATGAAGAGAGATCCTTCTGATGGCCTTGAAAGAGTTAACTGTTATGTTGTGGAAAAAAAGTCGTGTAGTGGGGACAGAGTGCAGCCTCCAAGAGCAGAGAACGGCCCCAGTTGATCACCTTAGAATGTGGAAACCTCGCTCCTATAACCACAAGACGCTAGATTCTGCCAGCAACAAAGGAGCGTGAGAGAAGACTTTGAACCCCAGATGAGAACCCAGACATAATCTTCTGAGACTACCAGAAAAAATCCCAACAGATCCCTGCTCAAACTTCTGACTCACAGAACTGTGAGCTGAGAATTGGACACTGTCATAATGTACTACTTCTGTGGTAATTTCTTATGTATAAATGGAAGACTAATACAGAGCTCCCTGTTTTATATATTGACATAAAGGGACTCAGTGTGGTAACTGCGCTGCATAATCTAGCACAGGAAAATTCTCAAATGAAAAAACTAAGAACTAGATAGAAAGTTCTTTACAAAGTCAACCTTAGAATCCAGGATACTCGAATCCAGATTCATTCTGTCTCACACCTAACGTAAAACATGCCAAATGAACAGACATTGACCCAGAACTCCCCTGTCTCTAACTAGTGTTCTCTTCCATTGAGCAGGAATTGCTACCAGTGATGAGAAATGCAAATAAGGCCAAAGAAAGACGTAGAAGAGCTCATACTGATAGCTCAGTGAACTAGTGTGTAACTTCCTGTATAAAAAGCTTCCATGAATCAAAACAGATAGGATGTACAGGCAATAATTAACTTTCATACATGAGTTGGGTTTAGATAATGCTCTGGAATGCATGCAGCTAACACCCCAAAGCAATCTGTAGGCTCAGCTGAGTGAGAGATGAAAAGTTAGAGTACCTAAAATATGCTTTCAAATAGTTTATCTTTCAAATAAAGACCAATATTAATCTCAATCTGTTTCATTTTGAGGCTCACTCTGGTAGTGGTTATGGGCATGAGCTCTCAAGCCAGGGACCTGAGTTTGAATTTTGGGTCCACTATCTTCTAGGTGTATAAATTTTAATTCATCTGTTTTAATTTTCTCACCTATAAAATGGAGATGAGTGTAAGTATCACATAGGGTCTATTTAACTGTGCTAATGTACAACCCAAAACAATGTCTAAAATAAGGTCAGCACTTGCACATGTTAGCCAGTCCCTAAATATTTGGTTTGAAAAAACAAATGTTCAGGCACATCAATTTTTCAAGTTCTTCTGTTATTGGGATTCTGACACATAAACTCAACCATAGTATGTATTTCCTTCAGTCATACTTCATTTTAAGTTGAAAATGAAATGTGATATTTTACAAGTGCCAGTTTTGCTTAATTAAATTTTAAAAAACCATGCTTCAGTAAAGCAGTTCAGTGATTTCAGATGGCACTCAAAGTAGATTAACAATTTCACACCAACATTTTATAACATGTTTTACTTGTTAAAGAATATTAGTGAATTACCATAGTTTTGGGAGATGTTACCAAGATCATTAGCACAAGAATTGTTCATCATTTCCCCCAAAACTGTGTGTTCTAGAAGTTCTCTAAAATTAGACTGGTAAGATTAAGTTGGTAAAGACACAAAAACGTACATAGATGGACTAAAGAAATATGGAAAGGTTTGTAGGCAGATGATAACATATTCAGAGAGCTCAAGATTACCTAGGGAGATATTCAAAACATTTAACCCCAAGATATTATGATTTATTGTCTGTAAAGACTTACCCACGCCTACTAGTAAAATATCAGCCTTATCTGGTAATCGAGCAAAGCACTCTACTGAAATTTAAACTCAACTATGGTGATGGGTATTTGTTAGTGGGTTGTAGTTAGATTTAAGCTAAATGATAGAAAACTTATCTATGAATAAATGGACAGGGATGCAGGATGAGAGCTGAGCATACATTTCCCAGAAGGGATTTTGACAAGAAATATCATAAATGGCTACTATGAAGGATTTTTATGAAACTCCAAAGTTGAAGTCTGATATGATGGTTGAAACGGTTCTCAATCCTTCTGCATGTTTGCAGAGGTGCTATGAATGAATTTCCAGACAGACTTGTGCATTCTGCATCTGGGCCCCTACAAAGCATGGAAATCAGACTGAGCCCATCACATATAGAGGACCAGTGGCACTCTGCTATTAGGATGCATAATTTCTCACTCCATTTATGACAAGTGACACAGACAAAGTGCAGTGTGTTATTGCCAAGTGAAATAACGTCTACTGGTTCACTGCCTATAAGTTATCCAATAAAATTCTGCTCTTCTGAAATTGAGCTGTCAACTATCTACACAGAATGAGCTCCTCTATGACTTAGGATGATCAAGTTATCTGTGAGTTTGTTAATCTTTGTGTGTGTTATGCATACAAAGGCAATGTTTCAGTCTTAATTCAACTGTTGCCAAATTTCTGGCTGCAACTCAATGGAAAGGACTTCTCCCGGTGAGAAAACTATAGCAGTTAAAAGTAGATTACATTCATTATTTCATAACAGAAACATACAGGACAAACAAGGAAGACATTTGTATCTGGATTATCAAAATATAAGAAACTGTATCATGTCTCTATGTCAAGAACAGAGTCTCAATTATATTCAGCATAATGCAAATTCTAACACAAAGATTAGGTCCTTCTAACTTAAGCAGGTAATTCATCCCCATATGTTAAAACAAGACAGCTTTTATTGTTGGGCTTATAGTACACAATATTATTTATCTGTCCTCCACAGAATGGTTCTTCTAAAGAAGTTACCTGTTGTGAAGCCACAAATACCAGTTTATGGGAAGTCATTCCTGAGAAAATATTAAATCCTTGCCCACAAGCTGAAGGAAATATCACCAAGGTTCTGAAAATCTAGCAAACCCAAAGGGATGCCAGAAATATTTTTTGTTTCAGGTTCATCAAGCGGCATCAAAACACCACCTCATATTACAAATTCAGTTTCAGTATCCTCACCGTACTTACTAGTTCACATTAAGAGACTTTGTCTCAGTTACCGATAGATTCTGGCACTTAAGATAGAACCTGACATATAGTAAATGCTCAGTAAACACCGAACCTGACTTTGTTCCAGGCACTTTTAAAGGCAATTTACATGGATTAACTTCCTTTCAACCACCTGAGTAGATACTAGTCTTATTCTCATTTTATGGACAGAGAAACTGAAGCCCTGGCAGTTTCAGCAATGCCTCCAACATAATATAGCTAGAAAGGAAAGAAAGCCAGGATTTCCATGCTGGCCCCTCTGCTTTCCCTCCAGTCAGTGTATTCAGGCTGAATAAATCAGAGAGAAAGGATTTGTTGAAAAACATGGGTCTGTAGAGCAATTCTATCAAGAATCTGGACACAGAAATAACCTATGTTGTTTCAATCCTCTCTACAAAATGGAAGATGCAGGTAGAGACCACCAAGGTTTATGAACAGCATCATGAAAATCACCCCTGTGCTCTAAGAAGGCTTCTAGCCCCGAGAGCAAGCTCAACCTTTCGTCGCCTACTATCTTGCATTGTTTCTCACAGATGACTCTTCACAGGCTTCAGCAGAGGAGAAATGATACTGAACCAGGATATTATAATAACTACAATTTATTAAGCAAGCACTGCAAGCCAGCCCTAGGCTAGACACTGTCCCTATGCTATATTATTTAATTTTCCCAACAACTCTATGGGATATATATATTTTGCCCCATACGAAGCAGACTGAGGTTAAGAAATCTGATACGGGAAAAAAAGATTTGGGTAGTCTACTGTATTTCACAAGCCCCTGGTTTCTCAATGAGGTTTTTGAGTTCAAATCTCACCTCTGCAGCAACTAACAAAGTAATGTTAATAATAATAATAATTTATCCAGACTTTCTCAAGATTGTTAAAGGAAAATACATGCAGAGTGAGCAGATTAGTCACTTAAGATACAGAGGAAAAGAAGGGAAGACTTTCCCCTTGTTAATTCAAACCAGAATTTGACTGAAGAATTGGATCAGATTCGGTGTTTGGAATTCAGAATGGGCAAAGAAATTTATGGTCAAAAGTCCCTTCATTCTCCCTGCCCCCATTCCAGTGGCTAGCCAGGACTGCTGTGATAATGACCTTCAGAGGAGTTTGTCGACTTCCCTCCTGAGAGTGCATTCAAAAAAGGACCTCAGGGAGCAGTGTTTGTTTAACAGCCTGACTCTCCAGAATGCACATAGAAATCAATGACAGATAAGCACGCCTTAGCACATCTTAATGGCATGAAATTTCACTAAAAAGTCTAAATGAGCAAAGACTTCAATTTCCCTAGTCGAGACTAGGCTGAGAAGGAACACAAGCAAGAAAAACTCCCAAAGTGCTCTAAGAACCAGGCTGACTCGATGGGAGATCTATTGTTTCCAAACCATTACAAAGGTGGAGGAGAGGAAAAATCGTTAGTGAGACCTCTTCATGACCCCAGCGGATGCTGAGTCTCTGTCAGAGGCTGAATGAAATTCTAGAGGAGAGGGAGAGAGAGAAGGTCATGCTTATGCAAACTCCTGTCCCTGAGAGCCTTGCTGATACAGAGTGGAAAGGAGGGGCAAGGCGAACAGGGATGGAGAAACGGGGAAATGAAGACACAGGAATTGGGGGATGGAAACTTCTGGGGTCTCTGAACAGGATGCATCGGTAAGAATGTAATAGCTCAAGGGTCTCCAGAGTGCGAAGGGGAGGGTAATACAGGGAGTCAAAAATTGTAAGATGAGGCATTTTAACCATTTTAAATTCTGGGAACTCATTACTTTTATCAGTGCATAATTCTAGGAGTCAAAGAGTACAACTATCTTTTTAAGCAGTCCGCTTCTGTCCTTTCTTGCTCTCACTTCCCAGTTTTTAGAGTAATTATTTTCAACTTCTCTAGCTGTTTCTTCTGATATTTACCATCTAATTTCTGCATAAGCTATCGGTTTGGCAATTTTGTGATTTTACAGTGACAGACATTATCTTCATTTCCTCCTTCTAAGTAACGCAAGGTTATTGTCTGCTCAGTGTCCTCTGTGCTGATCATCACTGCCTCCCCAAACTCTGTCAGAGCTGCAAACCACTTCCCAACAAGGTCAAACACATCCACACTTTTATCTACTTTTTTCCCTGGGGACACCGCTCATGGAGCCCAAGTCACACGCTGCAGTGTGGGCTGGG
The DNA here is from genome assembly GCA_006410875.1 of Neotragus pygmaeus. Taxonomy (NCBI): domain Eukaryota; kingdom Metazoa; phylum Chordata; class Mammalia; order Artiodactyla; family Bovidae; genus Neotragus; species Neotragus pygmaeus. Next base: position 2,080,631 of record SJYV01051165.1, read on the forward strand.
TCCCTTGTTGACGCGCTGCATGGCAGGGGTAATGAGCCTTCTCTTCTTTTTCCCTTCTCTCTGCTCTTGGGAGCCCTCTATTTTCTGGATCTCACACTTTATTATTTATTCTTTTATTTGCCCCTATTGACAGAGTGAGGCTGTAGCAGTGAATTCATGGACTGCTTGTCTGAAAATGTTATTACTCCACCCTCGCACTTGATTGTCTGGCTGAAAATGTGATTCCAGTTAGAAGCCATTTTGCTCAGGATAGGAAACATTTCTCTGTTGTCATGCTATTGAGAATTTTGATGTCATTACCACTCCTGATCATGTGTGACCTGCTTCCCCCACCCTCGTCAATCTGGAAGTTTTAGAATTCTCTTTGCAATGCTAATATTCTGCATATCCCTGATATGGCATGGGTTTTCTCCCTGCATTCTGCTAGGCATCCAGTGGGCCCTATTCATCTGGAAACACATGGCATTCCAAGAAGGGAAACAAATCATTCTATCACATACAGGGTGGAAAATGTTAAAAATTCTAGATTCCACTAGCATCTTTTAGAACCTAGTTTCAGGAGTGAATTCCACCTCTGAGCCGTGTTCCATTTGCTAGAGGCTGGGCAGTAAATTAGAGAAGAGGGCATTGAACTGGAACATGAGCACCAAGAGGACACCTTTGGGGGTCCTCCATCCTGGAGGCCTCCTACCACACCTTGCTTAAAAAGAGACAAGAGGCATAATCTTACCACTTCATCTGCTTCTTATGAAAGCAAAACTGTGTTACCTGGAAACAATACAAGGAGGCTTCACTTTTGAGGATAAGGATTCTCCTGAGATATCCTATAGGCAAGAGAAATTTTGTTGGACAAATACTTGATTTTCATTTTCAGTCCATTTTGAACCAGGGAATGAAGAGTCAAAAAAAAAATGCATGAGTAAATACTGTGAAAATCCATAAAGTGTGTATTTAATAGAAGACTTTATTTCCCCAGATTGGCAACTACAATCATTCTATGAGATGACCTTATTCTACTAATAGCATTAACAAGAAAAATCACTAAAGGAAAATTAAGGTGAAGATTAGGGTAATTAATCATTCCATTAATTTGAACAAAATAGTCATTTGTCTTAATAATTAAGATATGTAAGGATAAAAGATTATTTCTCCAAATTGTACCAATCAATGAATCAAAATTTCCCTACACTTTACCAAAAGAGACACTCATTATGAAAGTGATTAGTCAAACTCAATAATCTTATTTCTCACACACACACACAAAAAAAGTCTAAAAACCCAGAGAATAAAAGCTGAAGTTTGAGGCTGTTGCCATAATTTTCATTTCCAATGGAAGAATCAGATAAATTATTTTGCATTGAACACAAACTAGTTAGCTAATTGAGTTTGAGTTTTTCTCACTTCTTGAATTGACTATTACAGCTTACAAGACAACTAGCTTTATTCTCACCATTTACTGTACGATAGACTAATTAAGAGTTCCCAAACTCTAAGAATGTATTTTGAGATTTTCATTCAAATGTATAATTGAACAGCTGTTCTTACCTCTAATCATGTGTGTTTGTATTGCATATACTTGTATTATAAATGCACAGTACTTTATACTAGTCTTCTCACAAAAAAGTAAGTTGGAATTGATTCTTAAGTACAATATATAAGTTATTTTGAGCTCAGTCAAAGGTGAGCAAATGTGTTAGAAAGTGGTTGGGCATCATCTGACACCTTCCCTCTCAATGTCAATAGCCCAATTCCAAATTTAAAATTCCACACAATCTGCAGAAATTGGCCAGGCCTGGAGGCAGTTATATGGTACATGAAATGTTGACCATGCTACTAAACTCAATTTTCCCTATTTTCTGATGGAGTATCTGATCATCCTGTGGTGTATTTCTACACCAGTGCTAAAATATTATTCCAAAACACATGTGAGTAAAATATACATGTGAAGTTACTTAAAAGAATTAAATGTGCATTTTTAGAAGGACAGACATTTTCAAGCTCCCATTATCTGACTATCACTGCACTAGGTTTAAGGAGAGAGAGGAGTGATAGACATTATAATCCAATAAATTCACTGATGAAACAAAGCACATAAAAGAATTTCACAACAATATAAGCTATTCAATGTCTATTCCCCATATAATATTCTTCTGTACTATAAAACCTTGACATTACAATTCATGTTCTCTTCTCATTAGTACCTAGTAAGTACTGTAACTGGAATATCATAAATGCTTAAAAGATTGCTAATTGATGATGAACAAATCAATAAGTAAATTAATAAATCTGCAAATGAACCAAATGCATGATGCAGATTGCTATGAGAGTTAGATGGAGAAAAACATTTTTATAGTCTAGAGGGGTAGGGAAACTATGTATGACAGGCAACTCTCTTCCCTTCTTCTAAGGGAAGACATAGGGAAAAGATGGCCATCTATGAATCAGGAAGTGGGTCTTCACCAGACAACAAATCTGCTGGCTCCTTGATCTTGAACTTTTCAGCCTCCAGAACCACGAAAAATAAATAAGTGTTGTTTGTAAACCACCAGTCTATGCTGTCTTTGTTAGAGCAGTCTGAACAGACTAAGACATGGATTTACTTAAATCTTGGAAAATTAGGAATACTCTGCTTAGCTTGAAAGAAGGCAGAGATGATATTAGCAGACTTGTCTTCCTGAGAAAATATCCTCTGTTGTCTTTTCCAAACAGTCACACTTCTTCCACTATTTCATGACCTTAATGTTGCCTTTATAGACAATAATTAATTACTTGAGCTGGGTTGAAATCCTGCTTCCTCATTTCTAGCTGTGTGAGAATAACCAGCTGATTTAATTTCTGTCTCAAATTGTTGTCTATATTTTAGGAGTTGTAATGGATTTTGATGAATTGTGAGGAATAAATGGCATATGGTATGAAGGGTTTAGAGTAGTTTTTAGTGAAAAGTGAAAGTGAAGTCGCTCATTGTATCAAACTCTTCAGGACCCCATGGACTGTAGCCTACCAGGCTTCTCCGTCCATGGGATTTTTTTAGGCAAGAATACTGGAATGGGGTGCCATTGCCTTCTCCAAGTGTTTAGTACATAGGGAGTACTAAATAAGTGTTAGCTATTTTGGCAGAGATTGCCAGCTCTTCATTAAAGTCCACTCACCCCTTTCCATACCACAGCATGAACTATCCTACATACGATAGGATACTTGAGCTATGACTGGAAAGAAGCTATGCCCTCCAAGACAGTCTCAAGCCTTTTCGCACATTGCTCTGACCAAGTGACCAGTTCATAACTTATCACTGAAAAGAATTAGTGAAAATACACTTTCTCATTACAATTAGAGAAACTTCTGAGTTTTTCCTGGGATTACCACCAACTGGAAACAGCCAATGAAATAAAATTTAGGTATCTTTTCAGAGAGACAGCACCAAAGCCGCTGTGTTCATGTGTGTGCTAGGACAAGTTTTGAAGTGAACACAATTAGAGAAATATATTCAGTGATCATCATGTCAAGACAGCAGGAACTAGATCTTTTCATGTGAAAAAGACTTGTTTTGAAAAGATTAACTGTATAAAAACTTAGATTTTTCTTAACTGGAACAATTTTGAAATACCCTTCAAGAACACTTACCATACTGTCAAGCCAAAAAAAAAAAAAAAAAAGGCCACCCGTAATCGGTAAGATTGTTGAGAATTTGTATGTATTAGCTGTAGGGGCTGCCATAATAGCATACCACAGATTGGGTGGTTCAACCAATAGAAATTTATTTCTGGAGTCGTCAGGGTGATTTCCATTCTGGAGTCTCTTTCCATGTTATGTAGATGGCCATCTTGTTACCATGTCTTCACATGGTCTTCTCTCTGTACATGATTGTATTCTCATGGCCCCTTCATATATGGATATCAGTCATATTGGATTAGGACTCATAATTACAACCTCGTTTTAACTTCATTGTATCTTTAAAGACCCCGTCTCCAAATACAGCCACATTCTGAGCTATTAGGGGTGAGGACTTCAAAATAAAAATTATGGGCAATTCAGTCCATAATATCCCACAACCTAGAAAAGGCCAAATTCAAAAAAATTGAAGTACTGCACTTATCAGTAAAAGCATCTTCCTCAAAACTGTCGAGTATCTTTTCAAGTATGTTTCAGAGAGTAATGCACCTTATACTCTTACAGTAGTGGGTAGAATACCACCATCACTCCCTGGTGCCAGTACCTAAACTCATATCCTAGATAACATATCTATGAAAAATGCCCTTTTTGAAGCTATAGATACAAACGATACCCTCAAAAAGAAGAGTTTATCTACCAGTTATAACCTTGGCACACAAATTCTTGGTGCTCTCTGCAGATGTTTCACCTGTCACACACGACAACTTGCTCTGCTCTAAGAAAGAAGCTGTACATATCATGAGGTTTTTTATCTTGAAATCAGATAGCCAACAGTCCTGGGAGTGTCATCTGCTGCCCTGAAAATGGGCTCCCTCATCTAAACTAGGTTTTGTTTGGGAGTAGGCTGATTACAAAGATGTCCTCGGCACAGATGTCCCCTGGCTTACAAGAGCATGAGTCTTGAAGAGCTTGATTGAAATTTGGGCAGAAATTGCATGTTTTTATGAGAAAAGTAAATCATATTCCCAGAATAGTCATAAGGGGTGGAGTTCATTTATGTCTTGGCTCAGCTGGCAGCTATCTGGGCACTTAAGAATGAGGTAAATCATCTCACTGGAAGCTCTGCAGTGACCTTTACAAATGCTGCTCTGGACATCTGTAGATTCCACTGGCCAACTTGCCACATTTGGAGAGGAGATTAGAATCCACAATTTGTGAAAAACTTTCTAATGCTGCAGGAAGTGTTTCAGCATGCTGAGGTTGGAAATGATAGTATCTAGTCAATTTTTCAGAAGTCTGCAGACACTCTGAAATACTATAAAAGTCTGATCAAAATTACTTCTGCTGAGATGGAAAAGGGATTCACAATTTTTTTCCTGAAAACATATATAGGGGCCAATGATGAAACTTCTGGAAAGATACCCTCATTGTTTTGAGGACAGGGGAAATGAAATCATGAATTCAACTCCAAAAGAAAGTGTCTTGGAAATCTTTCATGATTTCTAAGCATTTCATGAGACAAACTACCCTCAGATAACAAAGAAAAATATGAAAATGAATATTCAGTTTACCTTGTATGCCTCTGTAAATTAGAGGTTTTAGCTCTTATTCTTATGAAAAGAAAAGTCAAAATCAAATAAATATCAAAGATGCCTGCATATTATTGCTATTTTAAAAACTCATCTTTACAATTTTACCATCTCATAGAAACAAACTAAACAAAATTGGTATTATTGCAATTTAGATCTTTTTCAACATTTTTTCAGGAAGTAGGTATATTTTTAAGAAAAAAGGAGAGTGAAAAATTATAATTCTTTTCAAAAAATTATGTCTATTCTTCACTATGAAATAAATTCCCAATCAATGGCTTTCATTGCAGTAATATTAATTGTGTTTTAGGGGCAGAAAACCACCCTCATCCAATGGGTGGCATGTGCCCACAGAGACCCCAGAGTTACTATGGAGCAGGAAGTATGAGGTGCCTCCTCTATCACCCTTTTGGGATTAAAGGATTTATTGCAAATATTGTATCCGAGTATCATCATTATATATTGAGTATGTCAGAGAATAACAACTTGCCCTTAGTTCTAAGAGTTTCAAATGAAAAGAAACTGACCAAGGAAACAAACTTTGGAAGGACTGATGCTGAAGCTGAAACTCCAATACTTGGCCACCTGATGCGAAGGGCCGACTCATTGGCAAAGACTCTTATGTTGGAAAAGATTGAGGGCAGGAGGAAAGGGGGTGACAGAGGATGAGATGGTCAGATGGCGTCACTGACTCAATGGACATGAGTTTGAGCAAACTCCAGGATATAATGAAAGACAGGGAAGCCTAGCGTGCTGCAGTCCATGGGGTCACAAAGAGCTGGACAAGACTGAGCAACTGAACAACAAGGAAATCCTTGATCTGGAACCTTAAGCGTTATGCCCTAGAGAGAGGTATGGAAAGAAGTGAGCATATTTTGCCAGAGGAAGTATAAAAATCATTATGAACAATGGACAGAATACAGTGGTTTTTAAAACATGACATTTTCCCCCACATCAACCCAAGATAAGTCCTCAGTTGGCCTAGCTTCTGGTTACTGTCAACAGTTTAGAGAGGAGAAAACTAAGTGTTTCTATTTGTAATTTCACTGTCTCAGTTACCTACTGTCATCAAAATGCACTATAGTAATAATAATAAACAATCATGAAACCCCAGTGGCATACAGCTCCAAGTCTTTATTGCACATGTATCCAGGGTTAGCTCAGGGTCAGCTAAAAGTAATTAATTTTTAAAATCAATTTTTTATTGGAGCATAATTGATTGACAATATTGTGTTAGTTTCTGCAGCACAGCAAAGTGAATTAGCCATATATATATTGATGCATATATCCACTCTCCTCCAGACTCCACTTCTACACAGGTCATGAGACCGAGTCCCATGTGCTCTACAGCAGGTTTTTATTTATCTTTTATATACAGCAGTGTATATACCTCAAGGAAGGCATTTAATCTTCGTTGCAGTTCACATGTCTAGCATCAGCTGGTGGTTGGATGAACTAAGATGGCCTCTGCTTTACACGTTCCACTTTGCATAACTCTCTTCTTCTATCAAGCTAGATCAACCATGTTCTAGTGGTAAAGTCAGAGACATAAGAGGAAGGGCAAGCATACTCAAGGCCTCTTTATTTTAATGCCAAGAATGGCATATTTTCACCCCCACCTCATCCTCGAGGACATTCATAACTAAGGAATATAATAATGTGTGTATTCAGTCATGCACAACTCTGTCACCCATGGACTGTAGCCCACCAGGCTCACCTGTCAACTGAATATTCCAGGCAAGAATACTGGAATACCCCATTTCCTACTCCAAGGAAATCTTCCCAACCCAGGGACTGAACCTGCATGTCTTGAGTCTCCTGCAATAGCAGGTGGATTCTTTAGCACTGAACCATCTGGGAAGCCCAAGGAAGTCTTAGAGAAGATATACTCCATTTCTGTGAGAGTAACTGCTATGTCACGTGGCAAAGGACATGGACACAGGGAAGGAAAAGATGCTGGAATTGTCAAAGCAGATCCCTACCCTTACCAAGGCTGCATGCAGTGGAGAGAGGAACTTTCCAAAAGGAATCGAAATTGCCCAAGGAGGTTTAAGTTCAATTCAGTTGCTCGGTCATGTCCGACTCTCTGTGACCCCATGAACCGCAGCACGCCAGGACTCCCTGCCCATCACCATCCAATAATCTCATCTTCGGTCGTCCCCTTCTCCTCCTGCCTTCAATCTTACCCAGCATCAGGGTCTTTTCAATTGAGTCAGCTCTTCACATCAGGTGGCCAAAGTATTGGAGTTTCAGCTTCAGCATCAGTCCTTCCAGTGATCACCCAGGACCGGTTTCCTTTAGGATCGATTGGTTGGATCTCCTTGCAGTCCAAGGGACTATCANTCCACACAGTCAAAGGCTTTGGCATAGTCAATAAAGCAGAAGTAGATGTTTTTCAGAAACTCTCTTGCTTTTTCCATGATCCAGCAGAAGTTGGCAATTTGATCTCTGGTTCCTCTGCCTTTTCTAAAACCAGCTTGAACATCAGGAAGTTCACGGTTCACGTATTGCTGAAGCCTGGCTTGGAGAAATTTGAGCATTACTTTACCAGTGTATGGGATGACTGCAATTGTGCAGTAGTTTGGGCATTCTTTGGCATTGCCTTTCTTTGGGATTGGAATGAAAACTGACTTTTTCTAGTCCTGTTGCCACTGCTGAGTTTTCCAAATTTCCTGGCATATTGAGTGCAGCACTGTCACAGCATCATCTTTTAGGATTTGAAATAGCTCCCCGGGAATTCTATCACTTCCACTAGCTTTGTTTATAGTGATGCTCTGGCTCTAGGTGAGTGATCACACCATTGTGATTATCTGGGTCATGAAGATGTTTTTTGTATAGTTCGTCTGTGTAATCTTATCCACTTTTCTTAATATATTCTGCTCCTATTAGATCCATACCATTTCTCTTCTTTATCATGCCCATCTTTGCATGAAATGTGCCCTCCGTATCTCTAACTTTCTTGAAGAGATCTCTAGTCTTTCCCATTCTATTGTTTTCCTCTATTTCTTTGCATTGATCACTGAAGGCTTTCTTATCTCTCCTTGCTATTCTTTGGAACTCTGCATTCAAATGGGTGTATCTTTCCTTTTCTCCTTTGCTATTTGTTTCTCTTCTTTTCACAGCTATTTGTAAGTCCTCCTCAGACAGACATTTTGCTTTTTGTCTTCTTCCTTGGGGATGGTCTTGATTCCTCTCTTCTGTACAATGTCACGAACCTCCATCCATAGTTCACCAGGCACTCTGTCCATCAGATCTAGTCCCGTATATCTATTTCTCACTTCCACTGTATAGTCGTAAGGGATCTGATTTAGGTCATACCTGAATGGTCTCGTGGTTTTCCCCACTTTCTTCAATTTAAGTCTGAGTTTGGCAATAAGGAGTTCATGATCTGAGCCACAGTCAGCTCCCGGTCTTGTTTTTGCTGACTGTATAGAGCTTCTCCATCTTTGGCTGCAAAGCATATGATCAATCCGATTTCGTGTTTTGGGGTTTTTTTCGTGTATTTGGGTTTTTTTAATGAAAGGGTCTAAAACCTTCATCAGTTTTCATAAGATACTGAAAAGAACAGCACACACAGAATCAGAACACACGCTGGCAGTTCAGCCTCAATCATCTGTTAGAGCTTGGACGTAGTTCTGCACCATCTGGGCCCTAAACAACTTGTCTGTAAAGGGAAAGGTTGCTTCGCTACTCGGCATTTATTGAGTAGGGCCTTGCATTAGTCCTCCTTTCATAGAAGGCCTCCGTGGACATATAACTTATATGAGAGCTAAACACAAACTAATATTTTAAAAGTCAGAAGAGCTAGATAAAAGGGCAGACATAAAACCAGGCAATTAAAACCTGCATCGACCCTTTATTAGCTGTGTGAATTGAGCAGTTTACTTAACTTCTCTGTGTTAGTTTATCTATAATATGAAAACAATAGAGTACCCTTCCGGCTGTTGTGCAGAGAGCTGAGAGGCAGAAATCAGAGGACACCTACTGGAACTTTCTGTTCTAGCAACAAACCGAAGCTATGATCCCGGGAGAGGCCACCAGTGCCCCAACATTGAGATCTTTTCATGCCCCACAGCCTGCTTCTTCTCATTACCCCTTCAATCCTAGTAGCTGTGTATCAGAACACAGCTAGGGGAAGGCCAGTTCCATGACCATGCTCACTGACAGAAGATAGCAGCGATGGAAAAAGGTCTTCTGCCTCACTCTACCTTCCAAATCTCAAGTGAGTGCATGACATTAGCGAAAATAAATTATATTCAGAGGCACAGATGCAAAGGAGCCTAGGAAATGCAGGGTTCCTCTTTTACCTCTCCAATCACTGCAGTAGACCAGAGCACACACTCGCCACAGGCAACACACTCATCTCATCATATCAGGTTGTCTCAGGAGAACTGGAAGGAAATGAAGCCTTATTTCCTTTGAGGCAGAGATTGTGGGAGAGTTGGACTGTGAAGAAGGCTGAGCCCCGAAGCATTGATGCTTTTGAACTGTGGTGTTGGAGAAGACTCTTGAGAGTCCCTTGGAATGCAAGGAGATCCAACCAGTCCATTCTAAAGGAGATCAGCCCTGGGATTTCTTTGGAAGGAATGATGCTGAAGCTGAAACTCCAGTACTTTGGCCACCTCATGAGAAGAGTTGACTCATTGGAAAAGACTCTGATGCTTGGAGGGATTGGGGGAAGGAGAAGGGGACGACAGAGGATGAGATGGTTGGATGGCATCACTGACTCGATGGACCTGAGTCTGAGTGAACTCTGGGAGTTGCTGATAGACAGCGAGGCCTGGCGTGCTGCGATTCATGGAGTCGCAAAGAGTCGGAGATGACTGAGTGACTAAATTGAACTGAACTGAACTGAAGGCAAGGGGAGAGAGAGATGACCCAAAGGAGAGGATGGCTTTCTATAGATCCCACAGAGCACCATCACTGCCACCTTGGGAAAAAGAGCTAGAAGACGCTCTTTTAGGCTCCACTTCATCTCTGAGAGACATTAAGCCAGTTTAACCTCATTAAAATACTAACAGTATCCTCAAAGATGCTGGTGAAAAATTCATGAGCTAGTGGATTTGAAAGCAATTTTGCAATAATAGCTGAACTATTGAATTCCACTGAAGAATAATCTGAATTTCCAAGGTCAGGGAATGTACCCTATTCTTTGATATTACCATGCATGGTGCCTGACCCAGAATTAGATGTCAATACATATTTATAGGATGTACCAACCAGAAAGTACAATTCTGCTGTGAATTACAGAGTTAAATGGGGCTTGAGGAAGGGGAGGAAAGAGAAAGCAATTCTTTTACAAAAATCATAACAGGACATCTATTGCCTCTGTGGAGAACTAGACTTCACCTTAATGATAGAAACATTTCTAAGTATTCACTAGTCTTCCTAATGAAGCAGCTGTTCTAAGGAAACAGGATGTTATTGGCTTTTCAGATTAAATCACTATTCAAAGCACATAGGCTTCTTATACTTTCTTATGTACTCCCTTATCTCATAAATTTATGAACCTCATCTTCATAAATGATAGCCTTCAGGGTTAAACAGGATAGGCATAACACTGGTGGGTTCATCTGCTGCTTTGTAAGCTATTATATTACCTATACATGAAAGACAGGAGAGGCAATTTCCTATTTTTTTCTGGAATCAAACAACATCCCAAGTAAAGAGCAATAAATAGAGTAAAGCAAATACTTCCTGAATCTCTGACGTGCCACTCACTCTGCTAGGCACAAGACATAAGAACACTGTTAAAACAGACAGAGACTTCACATTAATTTACCTATGACAGGTCCACAGTATCATCGTCACAGCTGCCACTCATCCCCCTCTGAACCAAATATTTTCACCTCCATATTAGGCAGTCTCCTGAACCATCCTGTAGGGCTGTTGAGATAACAGGACAAAAGCAAAACGGGAAAAGTGGAAAACACTTACTACCTTGGGAGATTATTATTGATAATACTTAGCAATTAGTAGAGTTTTATTTATTGGAATAATCAGTTAATACTTGAAGACATAAATGTATTTCAAATAAAAATTTCAATACATGAAAATGGCTTTCACCTTGATGAATCAATAATTGAACACAGTAAATATCAATGTACTCATCTCATAGGCTAGTAATGTTCAAAATTCTCCAAGCCAGGAGTCAACAGTACGTGAACCATGAACTTCCAGATGTTCAAGGTGGTTTTAGAAAAGGCAGAGGAACCAGAGATCAAATTGCCAACTTCTGCTGGATCATGGAAAAAGCAAGAGAGTTCCAGAAAAATATCTATTTCTGCTTTATTGACTATGCCAATGCCTTTGACTGTGTGGGTCACAATAAACTGTGGAAAATTCTGAAAGAGATGGGAATACCAGACCACCTGACCTGCCTCTTGAGAAATCTATATGTAGGTCAGAAAGCAACACTGAGAACTGGACATGGAACAACAGACTGGTTCCAAACAGGAAAAGGAGTGTGTCAAGGCTGTATATTGTCACCCTGTTTATTTAACTTCTATGCAGAGTACATTACGAGAAACGCAGGACTGGAAGAAGCACAATCTGGAATCAAGATTGCCAGGAGAAATATCAATAACCTCAGATATGCAGATGACACTATTCTTATGGCAGAAAGTGAAGAACTAAAAGATCTCTTGATGAAAGTGAAAGAGGAGAGTGAAAAAGTTGGCTTAAAGCTCAACATTCAGAAAACTGAGATCATGGCATCTGGTCCCATCACTTCATGGCATATAGATGGGGAAACAGTGGCTGACTTTATTTTGGGGGGCCCCAAAATCACTGAAGATGGTGATTGCAGCCATGAAATTAAAGATGCTTACTCCTTGGGAGGAAAGTTATGACCAGCCTTGTTGTTGCTAAGTCACTTCAGTCATGTCTGACTCTACGCGACTCCATATAGACAGCAGCCCACCAGGCTCCGCCGTCCCTGGGATTCTCCAGGCAAAAGCACTGGAATGGGTTGCCATTTCCTTCCCCAACTTAGACAGCATATTAAAAAGCAGAGACATTACTTTACCAACAAAAGTCCATCTAGTCAAGGCTATGGTTTTTCCAGTGGTCATGTATGGATGTGAGAGTTGGACTGTGAAGAAGGCTGAGCACCAAAGAATTGATGCTTTTGAACCGTGGTGTTGGGGAAGACTCTTGAGAGTCCCTTGGACTGCAAGGAGATCCAACCAGTCCATTCTAAAGGAGATCAGTCCTGGGTGTTCATTGGAAGGAATGATGCTGAAGCTGAAACTCCAATACTTTGGCTACCTCATGCAAAGAGTTGACTCATTGGCAAAGACCCTGATACTGGGAGGGATTGGGGGCAGGAGCAGAAGGGGATGACAGAGGATGAGATGGCTAGATGGCATCGCCAACTCGATGGACATGAGTTTGAGTAAACTCCGCGAGTTGGTGATGGACAAGGAGGCCTGGCATGCTGTGATTCATGGGGTTGCAGAGTCGGACATGACTGAGTGACTGAACTAAACTGAAATATCAATGACATCTCAGAGGATAGCAAGGAAAGCAAATAAGTACAATAAAAAGTAAAATTCAGAATAAGAAACTCTACTAGAATTTATACTTGAAGTCTAGCTATCACCTTACTGGACTTCAAGTATAAATTATAGAAATGATTTTTTTAAATTAGCAACAGGTACTACAAGTCTCTTTAAAAGTAAAGGGAATCTTTACAATAACTTTTATGGAAATTTTTCATTGCTTAAGCTAATAAAGACTATCAGATAAAATATCTCTAGAGAAAGAAAATCAGATTATATGCATTATAAACTTTAGACTTAGAGATGGAAAAGTCAAATCTGGCTTATCTAAAAAAATTAGAAATCGAGGAGCTGAATTTTGAATTACCACGGTTTGGACTATAGTGTCTCATTAAATTCCTGTTCTTAAAAAAAAAAAATTTTGCAAAATATAACTTTTCAGTCTCTGAATGCCAGACTCCATATTGATTGTACCCTACAAATCTTCCAAGGTTATGATGCTTGCAGAGGAAATAATATTACTGACATCACCAAGAGTAGGTATTACTTTAGATGCAAGAGCAAGGACTTTCACATGGAAGAAAAATAGATTAGTTTGCTATCATCGCTCTAATAATAACAAAGGGTGATGGAAAAAATAGTTATTATAGTGAGAACTTTCAACCACAGTCTAAGATATCAGAAAGGAAAGCTGAACTTGAGAAAGAGTGCTATTCAAAGATTATTGCTTCACCTCTATTTTATTTTTATTTTGCCTTAAGAATTCCACATATGCCTATTCTCTCTCCTCTTAAAATCTTCCCTTGCCAACTGCATCAAGAGTGTCTGCAAAACAAACAAAATAAAGTGTCTGCAAAACAGCATGTAGTTTTCATGGGTCTCCCTTCCTTGCTGTCTCGTTTAAAGAATCTACTACCAGGAGGAAAATAAAAATCAACATAGGGATATTCCAAAGTTTCTAAATCTAACAAAGTTCTCAATAAAACTAATCTCTATTCCCTAAGACTCGACTCTATATGCTGACAGTGTCTGAAGCCTCACACAATTCCTTTCTTTCCTTTGATCTCTGAGATAGGAATTCACCAACTTCTTTCAGTTTTTTGTGAGGATGTTTACCAATCATTTGCTTATCTGTCCTCAGAACTATGCCCCACCTTTTCCCTAGTCTACTTGGAATTGCACAGGTGGCAACCCCCTGCCAGCCGTATTTCTGGGTCCCCTTGCTTCCTGCCTCCTGGTGGGAAGCAAGGAGGAGACTGAAGGGCAGGAGGAAGAGAAAAAGAAAGCCAGTGATCTCCCCCCACTCCCCGGCAGCAGGCACCTTCTCCGGCAAGGTTACATCTCTCTCTGGCTTGCCTGTGTGGCCCCAGATCCCAGCAAGCAGACCTATGTGTCCCCATGTCCCCTGGTGGACTGCTCCCCTCTCTTCCCCTCCAACCCTCGGCTTGGTAGCAGCTTCCCACAGTGGCAGTTTCTGAGGTTCCCTTGCCTCTGGTTGCAGTTCCTAATACTTTCTTAAATGTAAGTAATAGATTCCTTTTATTAAATTACTTGGCATGATTTCTTGTGAATGGCAGGCAGAATCCTCCCTGATAAAGGAAGATATGCTGGTGATCTTCTTTGTGAAAGGCCTCCAAAAGGGTCACTGAACTCCAGGATACAAACATTTTTCAGATCTCTATTTCTGATTGCCACTGCAATCATTCGGAAAACCCGCGAAAGTCAGAGTAGGTGTTACTTCCAGGAAGGTCAGAGGACCCAGACTAGAGCTTCAACTTTCTCTCTGCGCAGTGCTGGTATCAGTTAGGCAGACTCTCAGATTGCATCTTACTCTACAATATGTACACTTCAGTTCTCTTAATTTCATACAAAGTGACATGCAAAACTAGTTCCAAGCTTCGCTCCATCCCCAGAATGCATGAGCACTGCCTCTTGATTCTTCCTATGTAGCAACTGCAGAGAACCCACCATGTTCGGATGACGAGCAAGGTAACGGTTTCACTGCTTCAGAAGCTTTAGATTTATCCTTTCCCTCAAATGTTTCTTCTGGAGCTTCCCTATAAGTCAATAGCAAACTTATTCTATGTGTTCCTCAGGTCCAAATCCCAGTGTTACCCATAACACTATTTTCTGTCACACCCTAGATTTTACCCATCAGCAAGTCCAATTGGTAAGACTTCTCACATCTTCCACCCCACTGTAGTCCAAGCCAATCATCATCTCCCCCCTGGATGACTGCACTAACTCCAAAATGATCTCTGCTTTTATTTTCACAATCCTAACTCCTATAACCTTTTTTCAAGGATTGGGAGCTCATGTACACCTGTGGTGGATTCATGTCGATGTATGGCAAAGCCAATAGAGTGTTGTAAAGTAAAGTAAAGTAAAATAAATAAATTAATTTAAAAAAAAGAAACTCTTCCAAAATGCCAACTGTACTACATTACCCCTTTGCTTAAAATCCTCAGGTAGCTCACCAACATACTCGGAGCAAACTCGATGTCTTTATCAGGAGAACCACAATATTTGACATAATCAGGCCACCCCTCTCTCCATCCTTACACCCTACCACTCTCCCTCTTTCTATCACTGCAGCACAGGCATCTTCACTGATCCTTAAACATGCAAGGAAGCTCCTCTATTCTACTATCATCATGAGAACCTCTTCCTAAATAAAAGAACAGAGATACAAAACAATATGATCATTCATTAGAACATAAAAGTTAAGAGGAGGAGAAAATTTCCAAATGTCCTGGGTAGCTTTCATCCCCCTAGCCTTGGAGAAGATCAAATAGCTATAGAAGTGGTCAATATTGAGTCCCTGTGTTTCGAGACTTCTGTTCAAGCTCTGCCTCCTGTCCTCCGGTCAGAATCCTGGTGTTCCATCTAGATCCCTCTAAGTTTTATCTCTGACTCAGCTTTACCACTCACCCCAGCTTGAGTATGACTCTGTCTCTCTTATGTCTTTCATGCCTCTCTTTGCTCCATAATTTGTGTCCTGAGAGCAAATCATATCTAATTCCAGCCCTGAAAATAACAGATTTTAAATAATGTAAGTCTCCATTTTTTGCACAGAGATAAAAGAATGAGGACCATGCCACTGAATGGCAGAGAAGGCAATGGCGCCCCACTCCAGTACTCTTGCCTGGAAAATCCCATGGACGGAGAAGCCTGGAAGGCTGCATGCAGTCCCTGGGGTTGCTGAGGGTCAGACACGACTGAGCGACTTCACTTTCACACATTGGAGAAGGAAATGGCAACCCACTCCAGTGTTCTTGCCTGGAGAATCCCAGGGATGGCGGAGCCTGGTGGGCTGCCATCTCTGGGGTCGCACAGAGTTGGACATGACTGAAGCAACTTAGCAGCAGCAGCAGCTGAATAGCCAAAATAAAAACAAGAAAACATTATCAATACAGACCTATAATGAGAGTTGTAGGACACTGCTTTTGAAATGACCTACCTTGAGTTAAACCCCATGAAAATACAGAATTATATGCCCCTAAGTCGTGTTTTATGAGCTTTAAAAATCATTCCCTGAAGTCACTGAGATGGGGTAACATTTGAACCCTCTGGGCTGAAAAAAATATTCAGGAAAGNAGGACAGCTCTATGCACCCTTGGGGGCTGTCCACGTGCCCTGCCTGTGCCCTGGCCGCCCCACCCGCCCTCTGCTCCTGCCTCTGCAGCCCCGACGCCCAGCTCCTGCGAGGCTGACTGTGCGTGCCCTGTATACCACACCCAGCGGCCTCACCTGCCACGCTCACCTGCCACCCCTGCTTGTGGACTTCGCTGACCTCTTCCTGCCTTTCCCCCAGCCCCCCGAGGGGGCCCAGCTGGACTTCTTTGAGGAGCTCTGGGGCTCCTGTCTGCCAAAGGGCACCGAGAGTCGCTTGTGGTGCCCTCTCGGGCCAGGGGGGCTGGAGGCCTTGGTGTCCCGCCACCTGGAGCCCTTTGTGGTGGTGGCCCAACGCCCCGTCAGCTACCTTATAGCCATCCGTCTGCCCCCAGACTCGCGGTTGCTGCTGCGACTGGAGGCAGCCCAGGCGGATGGAGTGCCTGTGGCCCTGCGGACTGATGACTGGGCCGTGCTGCCCCTGGCGGGGGACTACCTCCGTGGGCTGTCAGCGGCTGGCTGAGCCTCGGAGCCAGGCTGGGGGTGGTGGGCCGCAGGACTGTGGCCTTTGCAGGCTCTTGCCCAGGAAGGGCTGCTGAGAACCAGGACACAGCGCTGTGGCTCCTTTCTTTAAAACACACAAAAAATTACATTCGCTAACAGCACTGACTGGTTTGTTTCCTTTTGGGACTTGGTTGGGGGCAGGCATCTGGGATGGGATTCAGAGGCTCTAGGAGAGCTTCCAAGCTATGGAACCTCCAGACTGCAGGGCATCAAACTTCCTTCCTGCCCAGATATGCCTAGCATTCTCTAGAATCCCTGCCCAGGGGGTAGAAGAAAAAAGAGCCACATCTTTGCTCCCCAGAGAGGGAAAACTCTTGCCCCAGACCACCCAGCAACTTGGGAATGGAAATGAAGCTGAGCTTGAACCTGACCTGTGAGCCAGTGCTTTTCAACTCCAGAGCTTTGCAAGGTCCCTGCACCCGGAGCTTAGTTTAGCTAGGATGGTGGGCCAATGGGAGAAGCAGTGAGGAAGCTGCAGCAGCCTGGTGGTCCCTGCCCTAGGGAAGGGGTTCCTAGGTTGTGCTGATTGGAGCAAACTCGGAAGGATCTGCTAGTAAGGTTTGGGGGCTGATGGAACGGACCTCCCATGATCTGGGCTGAAATTAGGATGACTTTGCCTCACTGCAGCCTTCCAGGCTCCTCAGTCCATGGGATTCTCCAGGGAAGAATACTGGAGTGGGTTGTTATGCCCTCCTCCAGGGGAAATTCCCAACTCAAGGATAAGCCCACTCTGCTTAGAATCTTGCCAGGTAAAGAGACAGTTCCCCTAGTCCTTTTTCCAAATATGCAAGATACTTAGAGTTCAGATGTATTGAGGCCAACTCTGCTACTAGTTACCAAGGTGTTTTCCACATACATTGCCTCACTTCATCCTTGCAACAGCTCAGCGGGGCCCCATAGATGAGGAAATCTGTAGGCTAGAGGGGTTGAGTGATTTTCCAACAGTCACCCAGCTGGTTGGTAATCATGTTTTGTCATCGTGGAGCAGGTTTCCATTACCACAGGGCTGCGTCCCCACCCCTCCCTGCCCTGGATGTCCCCCAGAGGCTGCAAGAGCAGCATTTGTGAGTGCTGGGTGGAGAACGGCCAGAGGCTTGGGCCTTACTGCTCTGGGGAACGGGGCTCTTTGGCCCCTGCCTCTTGGGCACCCAATCTTCCCCTCCTGTTTGGGGTGGGCGAGGGAAGGAAAGAAGGGCTCAGGACAAGTAGGGCTGTTGCAGAGCTGGTCAGGAGGAGGTCTGTCCCAAGCTGGAGCTGCTGCAGTAACTTGACATGTGATCTGGGCAAGCCATTGCCAAACCAGTAAGTGTTCAGTTCCAGGAAACAGAAGCCAAGTCTGCAAATGTTAACGAGTGTCTGGAGTAGGTTAGAGCTCGGACTAGGGGAAGAGACTGGAAGTTGTCTATAGGATTTTTGAAACACGTCAATTCTGGGGAGAAAAGAGGTGGAAGGGAAGGGACTATGCTTTGGCATTTGAATATAAAATGGGAAACAAATGGAGAAATTTCACAAGTTCCGCAAGACAAAAGAACAAGATCAGAGGACCCACGCTCCTCCCCCACTCAAACAAATCCTTCCAAGTGTCTGGACTTTTTAGTGTTGACAGAAGAGGGCGCACTAAACTAGGGCTCTTAAAAAACACCAGCCCCACAGGACAGAAGAAAAAGATTAACAGGTTCATACAGAGTTATTGCAAAATATGAGAACATGAATTTCATGAAATATCTATGAAGCCCAATTCACACACATTCCTGAACAAAAACAGCTAGGAAGCAAAAGAAATCTGTACTATAACACTCAGAACTAAAACAAGCATTTGAAGGCATGCAAAGCTACCTGAGAAATTTAAACACCCAAGACGAAATGAAGAGAGAGTTGATTGAACTGCAGGCAGGAGGTAAGCAGCTGGAGTTCATTCCGTGTGGACAGAAACTCCAAAAGATCAATAGGACAGTTGAGAGAGGAGGCTGGATGGGCCCTGCCCAGATAAAACATAAAAGAGGTCACATATTTCTCATCCTTGAAGTCAAAGGGACCTTCCTGACTAGAAAGCTCCTTGGAGATCAAAAGGAGAGTGATGCCAAGGCTACCTTCCAGGCTACCCACTGGAATCCACTTTGGCTGAGATGTGAGTGCACACAAGAAAGGATCCTGATATATACCACAAACAGACTTAGAACCACACAAATCAAAATGATCAATCAAAGGAAACCCAGAAGAAAGTCCCCATAAAAGCGATTCAAACTCCCACCAGGTGCAACTGTCTCTCTGAGCCCACCTGCCTGTCTATGCACAAGTACCATTCTCATTTCCTCCTAATAAACACTTCACTTGTTTCACTACTTTCTCTTTTTGTGGGAATCCATTGCTGCAAAGCTAAAGGGCCAGGGCCTTGTCACTGACCACTGGGATTCAGCTCTCGCTGACATGGCCCGACCTCAGTCTCTGGGAATTGAAACCCTGCTTCAAGCCACTGCAAGTGGAGGCCACCTGAGATCAAACTCAGGAAAGAAACGGAAGAAACAGACAAAATTAACGAGAACTAAAGATTACATTATAAGATGCTTGCAGAAGAACAGACTCAAGTAAAAATATAATAAGTGGCATTGAAGAAAGAAAAACAAGAGAATGAAAATGAGATAAATACATAGAAGGGGTCAGAAGGAAGTAATGGAAACAGAAGATAGTCAAAAAGGAAACACATTTGTATTATTGGAGTCCCTGGAGAAAAACTAAACAATGAACCAGAAAGTGTTAGTCACTCAGTTGTGTCCGACTCTTTACCACCCCTTGGATTGTAGCCTGCCAAGCTCCTCTGTCTCTAGGTTTCTCCAGGCAAGAGCACTGGAGTAGGTTGCCATTCCCTTCTCCAGGGGATCTTCCCAATTCAGGGATCAAACCTGGGTCTCCTGCACTGCAGGCAGATTCTTTACNCAAGCTTCAAAAACTTCCCTCTTCTTAAAAAGAAGAGAAATATGGCTTTGCTCCTTGAAGAACAGCTCAGCTCAGTTACTCTGAGGATTGCTACCCCAAGGCTAAGTCACGGATTCCTTTACACATGCTTTGTTGTTGCTTTGAGTGGTTTGGGCTATGGTTTGGGTTTTCCTTTGTTTGCTATGATCTATAGGATGGGAACACAATATCTACCGCACAAAGGGGGTTGTTGCCCCCGACACAAATGAATTCTCAGTTTCCCTCCCTTTGCCTTGCTGCAATACCAATGAGATCTTGAGACCAACCAGGTTTCTAACAAAATATATAGTCCTAGCCACAGAGGATGAATATTCGAGATCTGATGGAAGCAGATCCATCTTTATGATTTAAAAAGTAACACTTAAGGTTTTGGCAATATCAAATAGCACTGGACATTTAATTTCTCAATGCTGACATTTTATCTTTGGGGAGAAGCAAATTTTATAGGGTTCATCTTTTTCTGAATAAAAAAATTATGTTTGGGTTTTTAATATGAATTACTTACTTCCAAAAGAGATCTTTAAAATGCTGACCAGAGATTCTAAGAACACTTAAATTCTAAGGGCTGA
Source organism: Neotragus pygmaeus (assembly GCA_006410875.1). Classification (NCBI taxonomy): domain Eukaryota; kingdom Metazoa; phylum Chordata; class Mammalia; order Artiodactyla; family Bovidae; genus Neotragus; species Neotragus pygmaeus. Next base: position 2,101,049 of record SJYV01051165.1, read on the forward strand.
ATGGGTTCCAGCATTCATTAAAATAATAGTGAAAGAAGATGGGCTAAAAAGACTACTTTCTTCTATCTGGAATTGTGTACAAACCTTTTAAAGTGAGGGAAGCAGGGAACACGGGGGCTTAAGAATAATTCTCAATTTGGCAACAGAATCTCCTTCAGACAAGAGACAGTAGTCCAGAGTATATTAATGAATTTATGAAAAGAAGTTACATCATTGTGGTTTGGGAGATGATTTTAAAGCTTAGCAAAATGTAAAATTAATTTTTGATTGTTGTTTCACATTCCTCTTCAAATCCCTACTCTGCTACTTAAAGAAAATCTGTGCTTCCTTCAGCTGGATGTATGTTGCTCCTCTTTCCAAACATTTATTCTGTTTGTTCAAATTGAAATTAATTCTTCTAAATATTTATCAAGCCTCTCTTATATGGCACAAACTGCTAGGAACTTGGAATTCAAAGTGGAATAGGAAATGGTCTTTCCCCTCAATGGATTTAATACGTCAGATGGCCCACATCAAAATGAACTGCAACAGACCCAAGCATGCATGGAAGAGGCACCTGTACTCCCGAGTTCACTGCATCACCGTGCATAATAATCAGGATAAGAAACAATCTAAGTGAGTCAGATAAATGGATAAAGATACTTATATAATTCAGCCATGAATTATGAATGAATTAGACCATGAAAAAGGAAATCTGACCCTAAGGCCCATACATGTCCTAAATGCTATTATGCTAAATGAAATAAAACAAAGAGAAGCTCTGTACAGTATCACTTACAAGGAGGATCTAAAAAAGTCAAACTCATAAAAACAGAGTAGAATGGTGGTACCAGGGGCTAGAGGCAGGGGAAACGGGAAGAGTTTGCTTCAACTCGGTTGCAACTAGTCAATAAATAAGTCCCGAAGATCTCATATGTGGCATGGTAATTACAACCAACAGTACTGTGTTATAAATGTCAAAGATGCTAAGAAACCATATCTTTTTAAAAAAATCTTTAAACCACTTTTTAATGTTTTAAACAACTGTCCTCAATGATAGCGAAATATATTTTATATGACAAATAGAGCATAGATGGGAGGTGATAAAAAATAATACCTGAGCTCATTTATCATTAAAACATATGAGAAAGTGTTGCATAACAAAGTTTAATTCACTGATAGTGTGCAAAGATTAAAAAATACCATCCCCGCTCTCCAGAAATTCACAATTTGTTGGGGGTAAAAAACTAACTAGTTCTAAGCAAATTGTGACAAGTAATTTTAAGTTCAAAAATTAGAAACTAGATCTTAATAGTTCTCATCACGAAAAAGAAATGATTATGTGACACAAAAGAGCTGTTAGCTAATGCTACAGTGAGCATCATATTATGATATTAAAAAAGTATCAAATCAACACTTTAACTTACAATGTTATATTTCAATCATATCTCAATAATTATGAATTACATATTTTAAATGCTTACCTAAAATAAAAATATACCCATGGATGGGTGAATAAATGGACAAAAAAAAATATGGGATATACATACAATGGAATATTATTCAGCCTTAAAGAAAACGCTGTCATATGTCATAACATGGATGAATCTTGAGGCTATTATGCTAAGTAGAAAAAGCCAGTCACAAAATGACACTCCTGTACTGCAGGATTTCACTTATCTAGGTATTCAACGTAGTTAAACTCATAGAGACAGGCAATAAAGTGGTGGTTTCCAGGGGCAGGGGGAAGGGAAGTGGGGAGTTGTTACATGCAAGTAGAGTTTCAGTCACACAGGACTGGGGTGCCTTGGAGGTCCGTGGCACAATGATGTGTCTGTGGTTGAGAATTTTGTGCTGTACACTTGGAAACTTGGGAGGGTGATTTCATGTGATGTGGGGGTTTTTGCTACAATAAAATATAAGACATAACTATAACAGAACAGGATAGCACTGCTATAAGGTTGGAGCATCAGGCCAATGGAGGGAGCAAAAGGCTCCACCTGGGAGATCAAAGAGGGCTTCCTGAGGAGGAGTGATCATAGCAGTTCACCAGGCATGTAGATGGGAGGGGAAAGGGCCCAGGCCAAAAGGTATGACGCAGGGAAGGCCTTGGATTGCTGTAAGGAGTTCCAGAGGCTAGCACAGAGCTGGCATCAGGCACTGCCAAAGAGGGGTCTGCTGAGTTGGAGAGGAAGCAAATGTGGGACCAGGTCACTGAGCTGAGACATTCTCATCATAAAGATCGTCCTTGAGACAGCACAGATCCTGGGATCTACGCTTGAGCTGCCATAACAAAATATCACAAATAAACAACAGACATTTATTTCTCTCAGTTTTGGGGGCTGAGAAGTCTAAGGTCAAGGTGTCAGCAGATTCAGTTCCTGGTGGAGGTCCCTCTGCCTGGCTTGCCAACTTCTCACTGTGTCCCCACATATCACAGAGAGACAGCTTTGCCTGCTCTTCCTCTTCTTCTAAAGACACTAGTTCCATCATCACAACCTCGTCAAAACCAAACTACCTACAAAAGATCTCACCTCTAAATACATCACCTTGAGGGTTAAGGCTTCAACATATGAGATGGGGGTATAGGACACAAATATTCAGTCTGTAATACTTGGCTTCATGGACAGCAGGCAGCTGATACAATGTATGTACAAGAAAGAGCTCTACTTGCACATTTCAGAACAGAAACAGAACATGACTCCGAGATCAGTGTGACAAGTAACACAGGACCAAAAGGACACCCTGGGATGCTAGTGTTGTCTGGGGGTAAGAATCTGTGTTCTAGATTCTGACTGAGGCGGAGTCAAACCCTGGCTCTGCTGGCTCTTAGCAGCCATGTGACCTTAATGTTTCGGATCCTCCAGCTCCTCCTCTGTGTGACAACAGTGATGATAATAATATCTACACCATAAGGGATCTTGGAAGACCTAAATAAGAAATGCTAAGGACAGTGCCTGCCAGAAAATAAACACTCAATAAACATTACTGTGGTTGCTTTTATTACTATCTGTTCCAGATATTATAGGATTTTCTCTAATGGCTCAGTTGGGAAAGAATCCGCCTGCAATGTGGGAAACCCCTGGTTCAATCCCTGGTTCGGGAGATCCCTTGGAGAAGGAAATGGCAACCCACTCCAGTATTCTTGGCTGGAAAGTCTCAGGGACAGAAGAGCCTAGTGGGCTACAATCCATCTACAGTCCATGGGGTCACAAAGAGTTGGACACAACTTAGCGACTGTACCACCACCACCAGATATTATAAGTCACTAACAGAAAAGCAGAATTAAAGATTATGTCACAAGTTGACATTTGCAAGCATATTACTTGGCATCCATCATATTTTGGAAGCTATCAATGAAGTAAACCTAGGCAAGGCATTTGGACACATGTACACACACCCAAACACACCCACACATACCCCAACAAACAAACTTGTGAGCAGCAAAATGAAGTGAATCCACCCTAATGCAAACTGCCTTAATAAATTACATATTTGCAGAAATTTTCACACATTTATATGTAACACTTTATTAAATATCTTTAGTATTTCTGTTAAAAATAAAGTGTTATCGCTGCTTAGACCTTATAAATGTTTAAGAGCTTCAGTTCATTTAGTTCATTTTTGTTTTTTTTAATTGGCACAAGTTTATTTTCCCCTTCTTAGCTAAATCCAACAAATGCATTATCCAAAGTAATTTCATTACTAGAAGAATCTTCATAAAGATGTTTCTGAAGTCCCATGGTTTTATACAATCTGCACTTTGTTCAGCAGCTTTCAGGACAAAAACATCTCCAATTTTAGGGCCAGAAACACTTTAAAAGCCTTTTCCCGCCTGTGCTTCTTCTCATAGATGAGTTATGCTTCTCCATGGGTGAGAGGTCTGTTCAAACTCCCAACCCAATTTGAGACTCAGACAAGCTGGACCCACTGAATGAAAACACAAGAAGCTGGTCTCAAACAGGAATTTCTCAGGGAAAGCTGCATCTCTCTACCCTGCTTCCCTACTGTCCTTTTAATTCTAGACTATGAGATACCAGAGTTGAAAGAAGCTTTATATACTCCTTAATTACAGAGTAGAGAAATTAGGCTGCAGCTAGAAGGGAGTGCCCAGAAGCACACAGCCTCTGGAAAGGTCAGGACAATTCCCAGAGACCTGCTACCTCTACTGTATAACCCTATATCCCCAGCACCTACTCCCCATCAATAAAGCAAAAACATTCATTTATACACGCTTCCTATGTGGGCCAATGGTAAAGAATCTGTCTGCCAATGCAGGAGCCACAGAGGCAACCCACTCCAGTACTCTTGCCTGTCAAATCCCATGGGTGGAGGAGCCTGGTAGGCTGCAATCCATGGGGTTGCTAGGAGTCGGACACGACTGAGTGACTTCCTTTTCATGCATTGGAGAAGAAAATGGCAGCCCACTCCAGTGTTCTTGCCTGGAGAATCCCAGGGACAGGGGAGCCTGGTGGGCTGCGTCTGTGGCGTTGCATACAGTCAGACATGACTGAAGCAACTTAGCAGCAGCAGCAGCAGAAGGGAGTGTCCAGAAACATACAGCCTCGGGAAAGATCAGGACAAGTCCCAGAGACCTGCTCCCTCTACTAAATAACCCTGTATCCCCAACACCTATTCCCCATCAATAAAGCAAAAACATTCATTTATACATGCTTCCTAGGTGGCCCAGTGGTAAAGAATCTGTCTGCCAATGCAGAAGCCGCAGAAGATGCAGGTTTGATCCCGGAGTTGGGAAGATCCCCTGGAGTAGGAAATGACAACCCACTCCAGTATTCTTGCCTCAGTTGCTGGTGGGTACAATCCATGGGGGTCGCAAAGAGTCAGGCATGACTGAGTACACACATAATAGTCACTTGACTGTACACTTGAAACACTGCAAATTCACTATACTTCAATACAAAATGTAAAGATAAATAAATTAAATTGCTGCCATCTGTTGGGTTTCCTCTCCCCTAAAAATTGGCTGTGGAGTCCAGATACATTACTTCTTTTCTTTGCCATCATCACAATTTCTTTCTCATAGCAAGGACGTGAGTCGTTATGATTGAAAGCTTCTATGGCTAATCACTAGGAAAACCAAAATAACAGACCTGGGAAAGGTACGTTGTTTTGTAAATTTCACAAATACCTGGAAGCTATTGTTTCGTCTAGAGGCTTGGACCCCCTTCTGAGACAATCACTGGGAGTCTGGTCTACTTTCTGCCATCTTCATTCTAAAGCAAATTCAGTGTTCCCCCTGCTCTCAGGAGAAGGATATCACAGTGACTCATTCCTCTTGAAGGTCTTCTTACCTCACTATACCCAAAGGGTACAGGGTAGAATTGGAAGAAAGGTAAATAATCAAATCAGCCTACCCGAGAATTTCTAGAGAAATGTGGTGGTGACTTCAAAGGGCTTCTAAGATTGGAACGGTCACCTTCCAGCACTTCCTCCAACACTCTTTCCTCAGCTTTATTCTGAAACACTGTTTCCGTTTGAAACAGTGTCATTCCTCCTGAGACTTCCATCTTCTCCCTTCTTTATTTCCTTAACAGTTCAGTACAGTCCACCCTCTCTCTAGGGCTGAGTCATTTAATCTCATTTTCTCCATCAAAAGTCAGCTCAAAACAGAAGCAAAATCAAAGGCCCAGGTGCCTTTTTTNTGGCAACCCACCAGGCTCTGCCATCCCTGGGATTCTCCAGGCAAGAACACTGGAGTGAGTCATTTCCTTCTCCAGTGCATGAAAGTGAAAACTGAAAGTGAAGTCACTCAGTGACGTCTGACTCGTCGCAACCCCATGGACTGCAGCCTACAGGCTTTTCCCATGGACAGGAGCCTGTAGGCTGCAGTCCATGGGCAAAAATCCCTTAGAAGAAATGGAGTAGCCCTCATAGTCAACAAAAGCTCCTGAAAGGCAGTACTTGGGTACAATCTCAAAAATGACAAAATGATCTCAGTTTGTTTCCAAGGGAAACCATTCAGCATCTCGGTGAGCCAAGTCTGGTCCAATCACTGATGCCAAAGCAGCTTAAGTTGACTAGTTCTATGAAGACCTATAAGACCTTCTAGAACTAACACCAAAAAATATGTTCTTTTCATATAGGGGACTGATATGCAAAAATAGGAAGTCATTGTAGATACTCAGTAATATTTAGTGAATAAATGAGGGATGAATGTCTAAAGAACAAACCGGAAGGACTGGGAGGATAAGGTTGATGACTGAGAAGAGGCGGAAGGAGAGAAGAGAGAACAACGTTTGGATTGAGAAATAAAAGCTTTATAAGCCAACGAATTCTAACAGGAAGATAATAGAGATGAAAACTTAGTAGGAGAGAAGCATGCTTCAGAATTACTGTGGCCTGTGGTGCTGTGTTTGACCAGAAACTCCCTTTTGCAGTTTTTCTCTCTGAAGAAATTTTATTCTGCCCTCTAGAATCTGTTTCAAAGTCAGACTGAACTTTGGGTTTGGGCTGTTGAAGAGACAAGGCCCGTCTCTTTCCACCAATTGGGGAGAGCATGGCCTTTCCCCAGAGCCCTGTCCTCTTGGCCTCGTAAGAACATCTTAGCGGCCTGCTTGTCAGAGAAGCCCTCGGGGATCCTTGCTTGAGGTTAGAATGAGCAAGCCAAGAGATGAAGCTCTGACACATCGCTGCCTCACCCCCAACATGGACAGTGAGGAGTGATCCTGAGGGTGCCTGAGAGAACACCTGTGAACACAGTCCAGGAGTTTTGTAAGGAAGTGCTCACTTTGTAAAAATCTGATTATATTTCTTAAGGACGTTTCTCTCCCAGATTCTTTTCTGCTGGTTTAGGATTCAAATTAGTACGGACTAATAAGAAAGAACATCAAACCCTTACTCAGGGGAATACACAAGCAATCTTAAAAAAAAAAAAAAAAAAGAAAGAAATTCAAAAGCTAACACCTATGGATTAGGAAATGGCAACCCATTCCAGTATTCTTCCCTGGAAAATTCCATGGACAGAGCTATAGTCCATGGGGTCTGAGAGAGTCAGATACAACTGGGCAACTAAACACACACACACACAAAGGGCCTATTGGAACCAAATGTGTGTGAAATGAAAGCAGATGGTTATTCTTGAAAAATTCAAGTTCCAGCATATTTTAAAAACAAACCTTCAAATTATAAAAATGAAAGCTAGTGCGTAAAAGTGACCTTTATACTGCCTCTTCAAAGGCAGTAAGATGCTTACTTTCAAAGTATACTAAGAAAGCCCTAATTTTATCATCTGCACTTCAGATCCAGAGTGTTGTGTTTTCTCCTAAATTTGAAGTCAGAACCTGTCATTTCCCTATTTAAAACTCTTTGCTGGCCATCCTCTGAACTTTATTCTGACAGCAGGATGCAGTTTGGCCCCACCTACTTTCCTCTCAGCACTTCCATTTTCAACTCTGGACTCCACGCTTATCCATCCACTTGCAATGCCCCCAAAGGATATCCTCCAGGTTTGCTAGATATAAGAAATCAAAATACATGATGCCAAGTTAAATCTGAATTACAGCAGAACATCTTTTTAACCAGACCACTTTACCTGCCTCCTGAGAAACCTGTATGCAGGTCAAGAAGCAACAGTTAGAACTGGACATGGAACAATGGATTGGTTCAAAACTGGGGAAGAAGTACATCAAGGCTATACACTGTCACAGCCTTATTTAACTTATATGCAGAGTATATTATGCAAAGTGCCAGGCTGAAGCACAAGCTGGAATCAAGACTGCAGGGAGAAATATAAATAACCTCAGATATGCAGATGACACCACCCTTATGGCAGAAAGTGAAGAGGAACTAAAGAGACTCTTGATGGAGGTGAAAGAGGAGAGTGAAACAGCTGGCTTAAAACTCAACATTCAAAAAACTAAAGACCATGGTGTCCAGTCCCATCACTTTATGCAAACAGATGGAGAAACAATAGAAACAGTGACAGGGTTTATTTTCTTGGGCTCCAAAATGACTGCAGATGATGACTGAGGCTATGAAATTAAAAGATGCTTACATCTTGAAAGAAAAGCTATGACTGACCTAGACAGCATATTAAAAAGCAGAGACATCACTTTACCAACAAAGGTCCATAAAGTCAAAGCTATGTTTTTTCCAGTAGTCATGTATGGATGTGAGAGGTGAACCATAAAGAAGGCTGAGTGCCAAAGAATTGATGCTTTTGAACTATGTGTTGGAGAAGATTCTTGAGAGCCCCTTGGACTGCAAAGAGATCAAATCAGTCAGTCCTAAAGGAAATCAATCCTGAATATCCATTGGAAGAATGGATGCTGAAGTTGACATTGCAATACTTTGTCCACCTGATGAGAGAAGCCAACTCATTAGAAAAGACCCTGATGCTGGGAAAGAATGAAGGCAGGAAGAGAAGGGGATGATAGAAGAAGAGACGGTTGGATGGTATCACCAACTCCATGGACATGAGTTCGAGCAAGCTCTGGGAGATGGTAAAGGACAGGGAAGCCTGGTGTACACAGAGTCAGACACAAATGAGCGACTGAACAAGAAATGCAATATTTAGGACACACTTAAACATTTTTTAAAAAGCCATTGTTTACATAAAGTTCAAATTTAACAGTTCATCCTGTACTTTATATGGCAGCCTTTGCCATCTTCCTCCCTATTGTCCCATTCTCAAGGACAGAGCTTAAATGAACACATCTTCCTTCCTTCTTGGTCCACCTAAGTTTGTGTGGCTTCTCCACTGGACTTAAGGTCCCACTATGTTCTTCACTGCAGATGGTGACTGCAGCCATGAAATTAAAAGACGCTTACTCCTTGGAAGAAGAGTTATGACCAACCTAGATAGCATATTCAAAAGCAGAGACATTACTTTGTTGACTGAGGTCTGTCTAGTCAATGCTATGGTTTTTCCAGTAGTCATGTATGGATGTGAGGGGTGGACTGTGAAGAAGGCTGAGCACCGAAGAATTTATGCTTTTGAACTGTGGTGTTGGAGAAGACTCTTGAGAGTCCCTTGGAATGCAACCAGCCCATTCTGAAGGAGATCAGCCCTGGGATTTCTTTGGAAGGAATGATGCTAAAACTGAAACTCCAGTACTTTGGGCACCTCATGTGAAGAGTTGACCATTGGAAAAGACTCTGATGCTGGGAGGGATTGTGGGCAGGAGGAGAAGGGGACAACAGAGGATAAGATGGCTGGAGGGCATCACTGACTCAATGGACGTGAGTCTGAGTGAACTCCGGGAGTTGGTGATGGGCAGGGAGGCCTGGCATGCTGCGATTCATGGGGTCGCAAAGAGTCGGACACAACTGAGCGACTGAACTGAACTGATGTTCTTCATTTTTATAGAATTTACTACAGTATTTACACTTACCTGTTTACTTCTAAAGCTCAACCACTAGATTATAAATTCCACAAAGTTAGGGATTATGTCTCATCATTGTATCCTGAAAGCTTAAAAAGGTATCCACAGTACAGTTGTTATTTTCTTATTAAAATGACTAGAAACGCACTGTTTAGAAAGAACTTTTACAATTCAACAAATTATTTTTGTATAAATCAAATGGAAATGTACGTTTTCTGTCCAGAGTACTCCAAGGGGATCTTCTAAAGTATCAGTTAGAACACTTTATACTCCTGATCAAAATCTTCTAATGACTGGCTACCACAGTTAGAACACACACTCAAGTCCTCTCCACGACTTGCAAGTCCTATGTGAGGTGACACCCGGCTGGAACCTCAGTCTCATGTTGGAGCACTCCTCTTGTTCTTGTTAACTGAGCACTGGCATCCTTGCTGGTCATGACAGTTCCAATCAAAGCTCTATCTCAAGACCTGTGCACTTATACTTCCCTTTGTCTGGAGTCCTTTCTTCAGCTATATACAGGGTTTCCTGCATGACTTTCCCCAGGCTGGAGAGTCTCCTCCTGAGAAAAGCCTTTCCTGGTCACTTGCCGCTGTCTAGGCCTGTACTGTATAAGTACTCATTTGATATTTCATTCTATTCCTTTATGGTTTGTTTACACTCCATATTTACCAATATAATCGATGTTAAGTTTTTTGAGAGCAAGGACTTTGTCTTCTCTTTTATATTCTCAGAATCTAGAACAAAGCCTAAAATATGCAGAAGCTAATTAAACATCTGTGGAAGGAAAGAAGGGAAGGAGGAGGAAGACTTCTGCATCAACTCTGGAGCCTGAAATTCTTCATTGGTCAGTCTTCTTTCCCTGTAAGATGAAGTCTTACAATATACATGCTTCAGGGAAAAGTATATATATATTTCTTTCAATTTATCCTTGTACACATAAGAGAAATTGGCAAACTAAGATATTCAGAGATGGTGGAAGAGTTGCTTGCCACTGAAGGTGTGGCTGATATGATGATACCTAAGAAAAAAAGGCCCCAAGTGGAAGAAACTGTTGAAGGAACACATGGCTAAGAATCTTAGTTCATACAAAGATTAGTCCTACCTTCTCTTTTCAGCCCCAACCCGTCACCAACACCATTATGATAGACACAACTGCCTACCCAACATCCATTCCCATTTTCCCCCTTGATAATAAAACCGATTTTTACTTAGAACAGCATGTTTCCAGCCTTGGTCCATGGATTACTACTTTATCTAATCTAGGTGTTGGTAAGCTTTTCTGTCCAGGACCAGAGGATAAAAAATATCAGAATTTTGAGCCATGTGGTTGCTGTCACAAGTACTCACTTGTGTTGCTGTGATGTTTCTATGTGTAGCCATAGAAAACATGTAAAATGAATGGGTGTGGCTTTGTTCCAATAGAACTTTATTTACAAAAACAGGCAGAATTGGCCCATTAAGCATAGTTGGCCAACCCCTGGCCTAAGCAATCCTGCTTCTCACATTCTCAGTGTCCCATACAACAAGAAAAAGTCATGTGATTCTTATCATCAATGACACAGGTGACTCTTAACAGCTAAAGGTGGGAGAGAGGCACAGGATGGTTTCAGGAAAAGCTATTGCTTTCCTAACAAAAGAGGAGAGATGACAGTTTTCTTTTTCTACTTTTCTGGATTACCAGTAATAGCAAGAGCTGTGGTAGCCATTGTGAGACCATAATGGAAAGGAATAAGAGAATATGCTATAAATACATGAGAGAATAGCTGAGTCTCAGTCTGACACCACTGAATCCCTGATCCAACTTCAGAAATCACCTATCTCTAGAGACAGGACTGGGTGACTGAACAACAATAAGAGTTTTTAAAGTGTGAGACAAGTAAACCCTTGTTTATTAAATCCACCCTTATTTGGCTTTCTATTACTTTCAGACAGATACATTCCTAACTGATACAAAATACTCACACACAGTAACACAGAGGCACATACTGACACACAAGGCAAGGACTGAAGCATCTTCAAAGTGTTAACAGTATTCTACTCTATCCCAAGTGTTTGGTGATCTCTTCATATTTTTCTGCTCTGCCTTACTATTGTCATAACCAAGAGGCAACTATTTTTTTACTTTAAGAAGAGAGCAAGCAAAGTTTAGTTGTTTGGGCTTTATCAGCTGATATGTTCACAAGAACCACCAACTAATTCCCTAAAAATCTCAGGTCTGTGTAGGAAAAAAGAAACCCAGGCCAATTTAAAGATCTGGTTCTAAAGAAAGAAGAACCAGGTAAACGGCCAGCCACTTGGGCACTGAAATAACAGTAATAGTAGTTCTATTGGGAAGCTTCTCACTCATAACTCTTACAAACAGTCAGAATTTCCTCCCACTTCGTTCATCTATATCCCTGTTACTTTGCCAGGAGACATTTGGAGCTTATTTTGAGTGCTGAATTTTGCATATTAGCATCTGTTATGGGTTGAATTGTGCACTTCCCACCCATCCCAAAAAAATACATGTTAAACTACAAATTACCGGCACCTTGCTACATGACCTTTTTTGCAAATACACTGAGAAGTATTATTTAAGATAAGGTCATACTGGAGTCAGATGGCCCCCAAGCCATCAATACAATGTTGCTGTTTAGTTGCTCAGTCATGTCTAACTCTTTGTGACCCATGGACTGTAGCCTACCACGCTCCTCTGTCCATGGTGTTCTCCAGGTAACAATATTGGAATGGGTTGCCATTTATTTCTCCAAGGGATTTTCCCAAACCAGGGATCAAATTCACATCCCCTGCACTGGCAGGCGGATTCCTTATCACTGAGCCACCAGGGAAGCCCCATCAATACCATAAAGCATGTCAACACCAGAAAACATGTGAAGACACAAAGACGCCCAGGGAAAACGCTATTAACAATGAAGGCAGAGATTATCAGGATGGGGAACACATGTACAACCATGGCTAATTCATGTGACTGTAGGGCAAAAACCACAATATTGTAATTAGCCTCCAATTAAAATAAATAAACAATGAAGGTAGGGATTAGAGTGATGCAGCTGCAAGCAATGAACACCAAAGCAGCCCACCAATCACATGCAGCTGGGAAGAGGCAAGGGAGGATTCCTCTCCAGGTTTCAAAAGAGCATGGCCCTGCTGCCACCTTAATTTCAGAGTTCTAGCTTCCAGAACTGAAAGAAAATACCTTTACATTGTTTCAATCCACCTGGTTTGAGGCACTTGGCCATGACAACCCTAGGTAACTGACAAAGCATCTTTCCTTGTGTTACTTTCCTCAAGAATAAAAAAGTGTTGAACAACTTTTTAAAAACACAAATACCCAGAAATTCATTTCAGTTTCCAAGTATCATTGTGACATGAACAGTATGTATTTTCTTAAAAATGAGAAGATTGAGGTACAAAATTGCCCTTGACAACCTCAGCTCTCTCTCTCTCATTACTTTCTTTCTGTTTCTACATCAAAGCACTGCTGGGAATGCATCTTTTTTTATCTGCTTACCAAATTCTGTCTCCTGTAGTTTCTCTGAGGAAGAGCTTATTAGTCTGTTTATTACTAAAGTTTAGTTCCTGCAAGATTCTAGCACATTTATTAAGTGAACTACTGGAATGATGTGCCCAAGAAAGAAGGGAGGAAAGGCAAGCTTACATCTATTGAACACTTGCTCTGTATCAGGCACTATTTTTGGTACTTCTTAGATTTTATCCTCCTACTGTTCAAGAAAGGAATTGTTACCCATAATTTACACATGAAGAATCAGCACTCAGTGTGAATGGTTCTGAGGCAATTCAAGGAAATCTCCATGAACAGCTGGCAAACTCTTAACTCTCGTGGACTGCAAAACACATGACCTCTATGAAGTAGAATCTGGGGAAATCTACCAAAATAATACTTCTTTGGTTCTACTTTCAATTGTTATAATCAAAAGTAGCTAATGATTTCTTTTTCAATGAAAAGGGTACATTTACACTTTGGCTCAGCAACCCCATTTCTATAAATATATACTGAGTATACCCAAGTAAATAAGGGGAACACATAGGACCTATCACAACATTATTTATAATAATAAAAATCTGGAAACAAATCAAGGGTACAACAAAAGGGGGAAGGCTGAATAAACCTATAGTTATGAAAAACTATAAATCTAAGTTATGAAATAAAGTTAGTAAAGTTAATAAACTTAAAGTTTATTTCATAAACCTAAGTTATGAAATATCAGGTAGCTATGAAAAAAGAATGAGAGAAACCTCTCCATACTGCCATGAAGTGATCTCCAGAATAGGCTAAGTTAAAAAAAAAAAAAAAAGGCAAGGTAAATGGTGTTCTAAAAAAGGCTCACTTTTATTTAGGTAAGGAAAACTGTGATTATATGTATAGACACATACGTATACATGCAAATATATGTATTTAATCATATTTTCTGATTTAAAAACTGATTTTGTGAATTAATAACTGATGGATCTAAAACAACTACTCAGAAGTCTACCTACAGAGAAAAGACAGCGAAAGCAGGGAAGGAGAGAAGAATCAAACTCCCAGAATGCCCTGGTTTCATTATATTTTTTAAATCTAAAATTACAGATATTTACACATTTAAGCAAAATTTTTAAAAATACCCACAACCTAATTAAAAAAAAATGATAGGAAATTGGTGGCATAACCACTCAGTAAAGAATACTTTGATACTTTAAAGTCCAATATTTTTTCACTGTATTTCCCTAAAGGGATAAATTCTAACAACCACAACAAGCTGCAGAGAAATCAAACCAGATGCAGCAATCTTATTAGTAGGTATATTAATACTTACACTGTAAGAAAAGAGAGCAAAAACATGTCAGAAACTAAAATTTTTGGCAGAGAAAGAAGCATAAAAATCAAAGTATAAACCATATATTGTAAGCTTTGATTCAGAAATTTAATACCAACTTATTAATTTTCCAAACAACATGTCCTGTCTTCCAAGAGGGCCTTAAAGCAATAACAAAAATACCCCTAAGCACCTAGCTTGTAGATTCTAAACACAAAAAAATAAAGGGCTGTTGGGGAAACAAACAATGACGGTCTGGGGCATAAAAACGTATAAGATAAACTAGATATGGGAGAATTTGTAGTGTCAGAAAGTAAGAATGCTACCACAAATGATGAAGCCTTTACAAAAAGACACAGGACTGAACTTGAAAGGACTTCCATTGGCCAAAAGGGGACCATTTGAGCATTAAAAAGAAATTAACAACACTATGCAGTCGAAACACACCAATAAGAAACACTTTGAAAATTCCTAACAATACAAAACAAAAAAATGAAACAATGAATTGGTCACTTCAAAGTATAGTAAAACTAACATCTCAGTATTCTGAAAACTAATAAAGAGAAAATACAAGGCATTGATCCATTTTTCATATAAAACCTTTTTTCAGGGAACCTAAATTATTTATAGAGAAAGGTTCTCCTTCAGAGAATTCCAGCTAATAAATGCAGAGGACTGATAGAATTTTAAAAATCACCATCCGGTTACTATTAAGGACAGCAGCTCTAAATAACAACTATCAACAACTGCTGAAACTAGGAGGCGAAAGATTCATGGAGAACTAAGAGGGGCTAGGCTCACAACACCTGGGTCCACTTGAAGAGTCATCTACTGCTGCTGTACCAAATACCACAAAATTAGCAGCTTAAAAAAAAAAAAAACAAGAAACATATAAATATATCTCACCATTCTGTAGGTGAAGAGTCCGAGTCAGCTTGAGTGGTCTCTGCTGCAGGTTTTAAGCCAGATCCAAGGCGTCAGCCAGCCTGGGTTGTAGTCGGAAGGCCTTGGAAGAATCTGCTCACAAGTTCCCTCGGGCTGTTGGCCAAATAAAGTTTCCTGGAGTGGAAGGCCTGAAGTCGGGTTTCCTGCTGGATGGCAGTTGGGTACCACCCTGAGCTCCTGGAGACCTTACTCAGGCCCCCTTATCTCCCTGCCAGCCACAGCTCAGCACACTTTGGTCAAGTTCACAGCTCTCCGACTCGGCTCCTACCACCGTTCTCCTCCGNTGAACTGAACTGAATGAAAAGAAAAATTTACCAAGGCCTATAGTGCCCCATGTAATAGAGCCTCTAGCTTGCTCTCCAATTTATTTCTTATCTATCATTCCTAGTGTCCTAGATTAATTCTCTCTAACCATTCTGGCTTCTATTTTGTTCTTCAAATGAGTCAAATACACTCCTGCCTCATACCCTTTGCACACATTAGCCTCACTTCTGAAAACATCCTTCCAACAAATTCTCAAGTTTTGTTCTCTCAGTTTCTTCAAGATTTATTTCAGTTACTAACCCCTTAGACACCTCTTCTTTGATCACCCCCTAAAGGAGTACTCAGCACCCCTTTTAATCCCTTTACCCTACCTGGTTTTTCATCATATAATTGCCACTCATGTGATATTATCTTTATTATGCATCTCCCTTACATAAGCATGGCTTCTTGAAGGCAAAAATGATATTTGGTTCAAAAGTATCCCAGGCAGTCAGGATGGAGGCTGATGATCAAATACTTATTCTTTGAATGAATATTGACTGAATGAGAGTTAGAATGTAGGTTTCCTTATCCCCAGTACTTGATCATTTTTTTTCTTATTCAATTTCCACTCTTTCCATTAACATTAAAAGGACCTAGAAAATTCTAGGTGCCCCAAAAGGTCCATATAGTCAAACCTATGGTTTTCCCAGTAGTCATGCACAGATGTGAGAGCTGGACATAAAGAAGGCTGAGCACTGAAAAATTGATGCTTTCAAACTGTGGTGCTGGAGAAGACTCTTGAGAGTTCCTTGCATAGCAAGGAAATCAAACTAGTAAGTCCTAGAGGAAATCAACCCTGAATATTTATTAGAAGGATTGATGCTGAAGCTGAAGCTTCAATACTTTGGCCACCTGATGCAAAGAGCTGACTCACTGGAAAAGACCCTGATGCTGGGAAAGATTAAGGGCAGGAGAAGAAGGGGATGACAGAGTATGAGATGGTTAGATGGCATCACCAATTCAATGGACACGAGTTTGAGCAAACTTCAGGGGATAGTGAAGGACAGGGAAGCCTGCCATGCTACAGGCTATGTGGTTACAAAGAGTCGGTCATGACTTAGTGACTGAATAACAACAAAAAAACAATGGCTACAATGTAAAGATACATACAGTTTCTTATGCGAATTTAATATATTTTCAGAAGTATAGAACCAGGGAAAATAATTCATCAACTGAGGAATTCTCTGAAGATGGCTTCCTCATAGACAGGTTTCAGAATTCTTCACTTAGAAGAGGAAGGTATACCTACAGAAATTCAAGATTTCCTTCTTGATGATGAGATCAAACACTGAAGATTCACTCAGATTAGCTGGAGTATTGTATGAAAGGCAATGATAAGTTTTAATTGTGTAAGAAAGGAAGCATCGCTTCCGCTCCTTGGTTCATACCTTTGGCAAAGTTCCAACTTACCTTCAAGCACACAAGCCACCCATGGCTCAGTTCTCACCCACGTGTCCCTGAGCTTAGTATTCTTGCTTTGTATTTCCCTTTTGTATAAACCCTCTGTTTATTTTTATCCATCAGCTTGTTCCCCAGCTTTTGCCTTCTAGCAGAGACATTTTAATGTAAACCTGAAATTATGCTGTCTATTGGTGTCAAATATGGAAGGCATGAGATAGAAATAAGTGTGTCCCAGATTTTTTCAGTGCTCCCATTTTTATGTTTCTTCAGGCTAAAGACTGTGAGTGTATGTATCTCAGTGGTCATATATACATTTTCATTAATTTAGTGTGGTTCATGACTTGCTATCACTGAATGGCAAGAAAGATCCTAAAACTAAGTCATGTGTCAAAGCAAAGGTTTCTAGAGAAACAGCAGGTTTTCAGAGGTTCTAGTTTGCAGTCGTGTTCTACAGGCCTGTAAAGTTTACAAAGGACCTCCCTTCTAATCTATTATTTCATTTTTCACTCACAACTTTACAAAGAAAAATACCGCTCTTATTTTACAGATGAAAAGCCTGGAATTTAGAAAGAAATGAGTTATATGAGGTTGGAGAAGATCCTCGAGAGGACATGACCACTAGCTGGCCCATGAGTGGTACCTGGACAAATGGAGGCCTCACCCTCTCCCCTACCTTGGTAATTACACTCTACCCACCTTGTTCACTGGAGAAGGCAATGGCACCCCACTCCAGTACTCTTGCCTGGAAAATCCCTTGGATGCAGGAGCCTGGTAGGCTACAGTCCATGGGGTCGTGAAGAGTTGGACACGACTGAGCGACTTCACTTTCACTTTTCACTTTTATGCATTGGAGGACATGGCAACCCACCCCAGTATTCTTGCCTGGAGAATCCCAGAGACAGAGGAGCCTGGTGGGCTGCTGTCTATGGGGTCGGACATGACTGAAGCAACTTAGCAGCAGCAGTAGCAGCACCTTGCCCACATGGGAGCTGTTATCAAGAAGGCAGCCTTGAAAGAGTATGTGTTGTTGAGACCATCTGGATGGTATATGTGACTATCTAAACTTGAAAATCCCAGTAGTGGGTCCAAATCTCAGGGCCACCCAGTACAAGCCTTGTATATGAGTCCCCTTATTTAGTAAGCCTGCCACCTGCCAATTTGTAGTGGCTGCCTATTTCTTCCATCTCTTCTTGCCTCTGTGCCCAGGGCCCAACTTCTAAATTTACCCAGGGAACTTTTGAGGGTGCAAACCAACACTTAAGCTTAGACAAGTTTTCAGTAACACAATATTAAGGAGAATAGGTTTTTTCCCTGCTCAGTGTCTCTTCCTTTCATGTCCCATTCCTTGTATTTTCAATGGGATTTAACCTACCCTCCATTATACTCAGCAGAGAGTTATAGGAACGTGACCATGATCGAGCAAATAAGAGTCCTCCTTCTCCTGTCCAGATAGCTTGGGAATCCAAATTTGATGGGTCTCATGGAAACACATCCTCTTTCCCTGTGATCACAAGCTAAAGGGAAAGTTAAACCAAAGCTATTTCTGGCAAATTTCCTGGGTTAGGACAATATCTTCAATATGAGAAAAAGGCTTACCAACAGAAGCAGAGTTATATAGAAAGATTAAAGTCAATAAATTTTATTTATTTGACAAAGCAAACCTGAGCTGTATTTCTGGCCAAGGGGTCTGGCCAGAGTATACTGCTGCTGCTGTTGCTGCTAAGTCGCTTCAGTCGTGCCCGACTCTGTGCGACCCCATAGATGGCAGCCCACCAGGCTCCCCCGTCCCTGGGATTATAAGACTCAGATCCAGGTCTCCAATAGCCAACTCTCTCTTCACTACATCCAAGCAACACTGGGAAAGATTGAAGGCAGGAGGAGGACAACAGAGGATGACATGGTTGAATGGCATCACCGGCTCAATGGACATGAGTTTGACTAAACTCTACGAGTTGGTGATGGACAGGGAGGCCTGGCATGCTGCAGTCCATGGGGTTGCAAAGAGTCGGACACTACTGAGTGACTGAACTGAAGTGATTTTAGCCCTCATGAGACCAAGTCACAAGTTTTTTTCATTCAAAGGTTCTATCTCTCATATTTTGCTATCACAAACCTCTGGTTTGAAGACCTGTACCATCATTTACTAGCTCTATGATCTGGGGCAAATTACTCAATCGAAGATTTAAAACTATCATCGATATAATGGGAATAACAACAGGATTAATTTCATAAAGTTTTACTGTCTGTCATGCACTTTACTGGCGTATAGTAAGCACCCAGGAAACCGTAGCTTCTATTATTATTATTCACTATTGAATAAGAGACTTTGAATGAGATAGGGCAGAAAAATATGAACCTTTCAGAGACTCATCTACCAATATATAGAATATATAATTCAGCATGCACTGACCTTTAGGAGTGCATATTGCATGGATTCCCAGGAAATGGGATGGGAGAGGGGAAGAAATTCTAGGTTTTATTGGAAAGACTATTCATTCAAATTTTCTGATGCTGAAAAGATCTTGTAATAAAGAGAAATGATTTAATGAGGGATAAAGGAAAGAACCAGTCAATACTAAAGAAAATCAACACTGAATATGCATTAGAAGGACTGATGCTGAAGCTGAAGCTCCAATACTTTGGCCACCTGATGCGAAGAGCTAACTCACTGGAAAAGACCCTGATTCTGGGAAAGATTGAGGGCAGGAGGAGTAGGGAGTGACAGAGAATGAGATGGTTGGATGATGGCATTACCAACTCAATGGACATAAGTTTGAGCAAACTCTGGGAGATGGTGAAGGACAGGGAAGCCCTGGAGTGCTGCAGTCCATGGGGTCACAGAGAGTTGGATACAACTTAGCAACTGAACAAAAATACAAAAGGAAGAAAATTAATATTTACTGAATATCTACCTGGTATCAAGCTCATCCTAGGCACTATCCTAAATAACACATCATTTAATCCCTACAAACACCCTACAAGGATGTAGGCCTTGTTACATCCATTTCATGGATCAGAAAACTAGAGTTCTGAATGTAATGCACAAAAACACACTTCTAGTAAGTAGAGCTAGAACTTAAAAGTAGTCCTAAAAAATAAGTCATCAATAAAATTATACAACAAAATGGGAATTATATATATGTTTACTTGTATTGTTCCACTGTGTTAACCACATCATTCCCTTCATCATTCCGGTATAAATTCATGCACCCCCAATGTTCATAGCAGCACTATTTACAATAGCCAGGACATAGAAACAATTTAAATGGTCATTGACAGATGAACAGATGAAGATGTGTTACATATATACAATGGAATACTGCTGCTGCTGCTGCTGCTAAGTCGCTTCAGTCATGTCCAACTCTGTGCAACCCCATAGACGGCAGCCCACCAGGCTCCCCCGTCCCTGGGATTCTCCAGGCAAGAACACTGGAGTGGGTTGCCATTTCCTTCTCCAATGCATGAAAGTGAAAAGTGAAAGTGAAGTCGCTCAGTCGTGTCCGACTCCTAGCGACTCCATGGACTGCAGCCCACCAGACTCTTCCGTCCATGGGATTTTCCAGGCAAGAGTACTGGAGTGGGTTGCCATTGTCTTCTCCACAATGGAATACTACTCAGTCATAAAAAAGAATGAAATAATGCCTTTTGCAGAAACATGGATGGGCCTAGAGATTGTCATACTAAGTGAAGTAAGTCAGACACAGAAAGATGAATACCCTATAATATCACTTATATGAGGAATCTAAAATAGAAAATGATGCAAATGAACTTATTTACAAGATAGAAAGAGACTCACAGACTTAGAAAATGAACTCATGGTTATTAGGGTAGAAAGAGAGAGAGAGGGATGGCTAGGGAACTTGGGATGAACATGTACACACTGCTATGTTTAAAATGAAAAATCAACTAGAACCCACTGTATAGCACAGGGAACTCTGCTAGATGTTATGTAACAACATAAATGGGAAAAGAATTTAAAAAAAAAATAGAGATATAACTGAATTACTATACTGTACACTTGAAACTAACACAACATTGTTAATCAACTATAATATAAAATAAAAAGTTAAAAGAATTCTGAGAGAAACAACTCCTCCCTTAGGAGTTGATATTTCCTTTATCAGTTCCAGTGCCTGGACCCACGTTGTATGCACAAGTGGAATCTATCGATTTATGAATCTTTCACTAAACCCTGGACTTCTTTCTAATTCTTTGGTCTCCAACACCAGCCTCTTAAGAATGAGGTAGCATTTATAAATGAGGCTTTGTAACAATCTGGAAAAGTATCCACAGGGAGATTCCATAGTTACAACATTTTCTGCCACCGTTTTGCTGAGCAGAACTGACCATATCAAAAAGCTGTTAATGAAAGGCTGTCAATGTGATAAAATGCGCAGTATTTTTGGTACACATCCTGTTCTAACTACAAGTATCTCTGGATGTTCATGTAATGTGTGGCTGTCATAGTAGAGACTGCAACATCAGGTAGCCTTTACTCCTGTCATTCTTACTGTGGTTTCACTCCAAACAGTCAGCTTCTTCCCCATGCAAGATTGTCTTGGCCTTAACTATTCTCCAACACTGTAAAATAGAAAGTGCTACTTCCCTGTTTTTTAAATTTTCCAGGGCACTGTTTTTTGAGATAGGTTCCAAATACTAATAATGAAATCATTGTTAGGTGCCAAAAGAAATTTTGGAAATGTTGTATGTTTAAGAACCCTCTTAGGAGAGTCATGGTGTCTATTTGCATATTTAAAACTCATAATCTCTAGTCTACTTATCACTCAGTTGTGTCCAACTCTTGTTACCCCATAGACTGTAGCCTGCCAGGCTCCTCTATCCATGGGATTCTCCAGGCGAGAATACTGGAGTGGGTTGCCATTTCCTTCTCCAGGGGAACTGTTTTAAAGAAATCTTTAAATTTAACATAACTCTTCTTCCCTTGTGGACGTTGCTTAGATAATATTGCTGCTGCTGCTGCTGCTGCTGCTAAGTCACTTCAGTTGTGTCTGACTCTGTGTGACCCCATAGACAACAGCCTACCAGGCTCCACCGTCTCTGGGATTCTCCAGGCAAGAACACTGGAGGGGGTTGCCATTTCCTTCTCCAATGCATCAAAGTGAAAATTGAAAGTGAAGTGGCTCAGTCGTGTCCTACTCTTAGCGACCCCATCGACTGCAGCCCACCAGGCTCCTCCGTCCATGGGATTTTCCAGGCAAGAGTACTGGAGTGGGGTGCCATTGCCTTCTCCATTAGATAATATTAGATAACAGTAAACAGTTACTCTTCAGTTTGTTAGGGGTAACAAGGTCTTGGTGTGTCCCGGGATGAGCCACCCTCACCCCCCTTTAGAAATTATGGACCGTCCCCTGTGCTGTTGGGAGTACGGCCAGCTAACAGCACCTATTCCTCACCCAGAAACTGCCTTCAAATTGCCGAAGACTGAAGAGAGACACCTACTCCTGCTTTCCACAAACAACCTGGTCAACATGGGAGAATTATGGGAATTTTAAGGCGCAGCCTTCCCCCAGACTCTGGCCAATTAAGAAGTGCTCTGCTTTGCAGCTTTCCATGGGTTTTGCCAAGTCCTTCGTAGATCCTGCCTAATGGCCCAATTCATGCCCTCTCCTTCCTTCCTACAAATGCTAACCCTGCAACTTCCTGACAACCTTTCTGCCCACTACTTCTTATCTCAGAGTTTGCTTTCTAGGGAACCCAACCTGCATCATTGTCACAGGGTAAACTTTCTATCTATTGCAGATATGCCCTGAAGATTTAAGGATGAGAGGATAAGATGTCTCACAATTGCAAAGAAAAAAAGGTGGGTAGCAAGAAATAGATGAAGAAGATTGGTAAAATGTTAATTATTGAGACTAACCAAGAAGCACGTGGAGTTTCATTGTAACATTACTCTTTGGTGTTTATGTTTGAAATTCTCCAATATAAAGTTTTTTGTTTTTGTTTTTGTTTTACTTTTTATTTTATATTGGAGTATAGCCAATTAACAGTGTTCACACAGTTTCAGGCAAACAGCAAAGGAACTCAGCCATACATATGCATGTATCCGTTCTCCCCCAATTCCCCTCCCATCCAGACTGCCACATAACATTGAGCAGAGTTCCCTGTGCAATACAGTAGGTTCCTGTTGGTTATCCATTTTAAAAAGAGCAGTGTGTACACGTCCATCCCAAACTCCATAACTATCCTTTCCCCCTGGCAATCATAAGTTCCTTCTCTAAGTCTATGAGTCTGTTTCTGTTTCGTAAATAGGTTCATTTGTATTATAACTTTTTAGATTCTGCATGTAAGGATATTTCTTCTTCTCTGACTTACATTTCAATATAAAGTATCTTGAAAATATTGTTTTCCAAGCTTTCAGGACTTCTCTTTTCAAGTAATATTATTAACATCTTAGAACAAATATGATGCTCCTTTGGTCTTAACTAGGGCCTCAGTGAACCAGGGATATTTCCCTAATCACTTCCTGTGGTGCAGAATAATTCCTCTCACTGGGGCCTGAGGCTTTCATATGGGCCTCCTTGAGAGCCTTGAAAGTGTCACAGATACTAGTGAACACCCGGCCCTCTTTAACTCCTCAGACGACCAGCTGAAGTAGCTGCAGAGGCTTGGAAATCAACTGTTGCCTGATGGTTAACCCACCTTTCAAGACAACCTAAATATGCGGAGCTTGCTGGGCTGTGAAAATTCCCCTTGCCTCTCACTGGAGCAGGGGGAGTAGGAGACTATAGACAGCCTCAGGCAAAGAGGCCGAAACAGCAGGGCCAATGAACCATCTGAGCTGCCGCTAGGACAAGTGCAACCAAGAGCTGTAATTACTTATCATCTGGAACATTAGGCTTCCTTGAAATCCTGGGAGATGACCAGGGGCAGCTCTGGGAGACTTTCTAAATAAGACAAGGGGCAAGGTTCTCTTCCTCTCAGACCTGAAAGGCCTGGGATGGATCTGTTAGCAACTCACGAGTGAAAGAATAATACTGTTAATAATGGAAGGCAAACAAGTCTGCTACTTGAGGCTTTTTCCCCTTAATTAAGACTTCCCCTCTTGGAACAGCCTGACGCATTCCTCTTATGTTCATCAAGCCATCTGCTCTGCCTTCAGTGCCCCCCATCCTCGTGTCCTCCTGGAAGAATCTTTGAAGCTTCAAGACTTCAGGAGACTCACTCTGAACTGAATTTGCATCTCTAACTGAATCTATTTGAAAGTTTCTTTGTGAACCTAATAATGGCTCTCTGTAGTCACTTCCCCACTCTCGGGGGCTGGCCGGTCTCCTCTGTGGACAGGGAGGGCCCGTCTCTCCCCCGGGCTTCTGTTTGACGCAGGCAGACACACTCTGCGAGGGAAACCATCTGGCACAGTCACGTCTGGTAACGCTTTCCCCTTCGTCTTAGAGGGATGGAGGAAACGGGTTTCTCCAGGACATTCTTTTCTTCTCATTTTTAGACAAGTCACTCACTCAAGTATACCTCGGGGCCAGGAGCTGTGTAAGCTCTGCCTTGTCCAATTTGCTCTCGTGATTGACCGAGCCCTCAGTGACCTGGCCTTCCCTACTTCTCGAACCTTCACTCTCCTATCCTTCCATATTCCAGCCATACTGGTTTCCTTTCGGGTCCTCAAGGGCCCAGCCCATTGCCTGCCTTCTGTGCATTGTTCCCTTCTGCCAAGCTCTTCTCCCGGCCACTGTGTGTGCCTGGCTCCCTCCTTTCTGTCAGTCACATCTCAGCCCAAATGTCACCTCCTCAGAAAATCTTTCCCTGATTACTCAAACCGAACTGGCCACCTCGTCACTTTCTGTCACATCACCCCATTTTACCTGTCTGCACAGCACTGATATTTTCAGCTGTTTGTTTCTTGTCTCCCTCATCCCCAACTAGGATGGCAGTTTCCCCAGGATAAGAGACTTTCTGCTGCCAGCTCACTGCTTGAACACAGCACCTGGAACTGCGCCCAGCAGATGGCGGGTGCTCAAATGAATATTTCTTGGGTTAATTAATTATTAATTCTTTTGTTCCCATTGCATCCTCTTGATAATCTTCAAGTTATATACATCATTATTTCCTTTTTACAAAGGAGTAAAGGGAGGTTTAGACACTGAATAACATCTCCTAATTCACTCAAATTTAGTAACAAACCAGTTCAGGATCCCAACTGACTGCAAACTCTAGTGTGTGAGACCACAGTTGTAATGTGAAAACGGGTCAGTCTATGTCTGATGTCTATGCCATCTGTGGCTGAGATTTTGCTCTGTACCTGGAATGTGCAACCTAGATCTTAGAGATTATTTCATTTTGTGCTATCATCGCACTAGGGAACAACTGTACTACTGAGAGTCTGAAAGTGTCAGTCACTCAGTCATGTCAGACTGTTTGAAACCCCATGGACTATATAGCTTGCCAGGTTCCTCTGACCATGGAATTCTCCAGGCAAGAATACTGGAGTGGGTAGCCATTCCCTTGTCCAGGGGATCTTCTCCACTCAGGGATACAACCTGGGCCTCTTGTGTTGTGGGTGGGTTCTTTACCATCTGAGCCACCAGGGAAGCCACTATGGAACAAGCCAACCTAAAAGAGACAGAGCCTGGCCAAAGGCAAAAGTGAATCTCAAACTGTGTTTCTCCAACTCCCTGTTCCATGACACTAGCCAACATAGATGGCTGTGCCCTACCCAGAGGTGTGAAAAGGACGACTGGGGAGAGGCTCGACTCCAGCCATACTGAGCTCTTCACAGTGCACCCACTTGCACCAGCCTGTGCATGCCCAGAGGGGGCGCTGTTGTNTTGTTGGAAGAGGGTGTTTGCTATGACCAGTGCATTTTCTTGGCAAAACTCTATTAGTCTTTGACCTGCGGATGACATAAAACCTGCTTGCTGACTTTTTGGCTAATTTCATAACATCTCCCTCCAGAAGTAGCAATCAAAGTATAAGAGAACATGAGACACACATGTGAATGTGGCTTTTTCATATTCTTTATAATGGATGAAGTCATTAGTGAATAATAAAAAAAAAAGGATAAGGTGAGAAAATGTGGCTTGACATTAAACCAAGAACCACACATCAAGCCAACACAAACCAAGGCTGGGAAACAATTTCAAGCTTTTTTATTGTTTTCCTTTAAGAATATTAAATGATTTATAAAACTAGGATGATAGTTCTGGCAACTCAAGGAAACTTTCACATGGCTTTTTGTAGAAAACAGTATCTTTACTGACTGGCCAGTGTGTTCATCTATTTCTATGCTGAGGATTTGTATCCTATTTACCTGATATAATCTACACTTGGTTACAATAAGAATGTGCATGAAGACCACGATACTGATATCATCAGTGAAGTGCCCAACCATGCTTGCTTTCCAGGTGGCACCAGTGGTAAAGAAACTGCCTGCCAATGCAGTAAACATAAGGGACTCGGGTTTGATCTCTGGGTCGGGAAGGTCCCCTAGAGGAGGGCATGGCAACCCACTCCAGTGTTCATACCTAGAGAATCCCATGGACAGAGGAGCCTGGTGGGCTACAGTCCATTGGGTCACACACTGTCAGATACGACTAAGGTGACTTAGCATGCACAATTACATTTCTTGGTTAACAGTTGTATTAAGTTGGATAAAGAAAGCTTGGGCTTCTGTGTCACTGCTCCTCATCAGGGTCTGTGATCTCCAAAAGGCAAGATGAATTAGCTTTTCATTAAAAAAAAATTTCATGATGATGCAGATACTATTTCTGGTGAGGAAAATAAACTATATTGTGGA
This sequence comes from Neotragus pygmaeus, assembly GCA_006410875.1. Lineage (NCBI taxonomy): Eukaryota > Metazoa > Chordata > Mammalia > Artiodactyla > Bovidae > Neotragus > Neotragus pygmaeus. Next base: position 2,127,607 of record SJYV01051165.1, read on the forward strand.
GAAATCAGCAGAAATTCCTAGATTAAGCTTTCCAGAGTCAAACGATTTCTGTTGCTTCAGATTTGAATAATTCTACTGAACTGTAATAAAATTTGAATTCCTTCTAAATTCTCAAATTTGGGAGGAGAATCTCTTCTTACTTTACTATTGGCAGGGGAAGGAAGAATGTGAAATCATTCCCACCATATCTAAATGTATTAGAAGAGTGTAGAGGTGTCTTTATTTGCTATTTTCCCTCTGAAAGACACAGAGATGGGAGGTGATTCTGGTGAATCGCTGTTCTATTTCATCTAGAGACCCGAGTGCTCTCATGGCTCTATTCCCTTAGGAGGTCATGTTCCTTTGCTTAAAAGAATATTGCCTGCTCTGTGAGCTAATGATTTGTTTGGAGGATGTAAGTCTCAGAGGTGAAGATAACCTCACGGCTTTTATAATGTATCTTTCAAATCTTTGATCTGCTTTTTACTGAATACCTGGGACTCCTCAATAGCAAGATTAAAGATGCATCTTCAGAGAAGAAAGGCAAAATTTGGAAAACTAAAATCTCCTCAGATTTCCAAATAATATTTCTGCATTTCTTCATTTTGTCAGTATTATATTGGTGTTATCCTCCATTTATGTCATAATTGGATGGTAAATCAAAAATGCAGTATTGGATCATTACGGTTTTTCCCCCCATATTTTCCAAGGGGGCAGGGAACTACAAATCTTGTTTTCAACAGTAGTTAATACAAACTAGCTCATACAGAGGGCATATGTACACACTTTGAATTCCATTGAATTTGACAAATATTTACTTGGTACCTAGTAGGTGTCAAACATGCCTTCTTTTGTAGGGAATATCAAGAATCTGAATCTGATTTCAAGAGACTGTTACTCTGATCAGGCAGACATGGCAGTATAGAAATGGCCATGATAAGATGCAGAATATGACAAAAGAAAAATACTTGGAGAGAAATGGATGATATTTAACACGAGAAGAGAGAGGAGAAACAATATTAAGTGAGAAGAGAATGAGGGAAGATCTCAGTACTTGAGAAGGACCTTTCAAGGTGGGTGAGATTTCCCTGGAGGGGGCTGGCCTTAGCTGAAAGTAAGGAAATAATAGGGTTATGGTGTGTAGGTAGACAGGGGAGGGAGGTGGTCAAAAAGGTTGAGAAGCTTGTATTTAACTTGTGAACAGGNCCTTCCCTGCCCCTCTGGCCTCGGTCGGGTCTCCTTCCTGGCATTTCTCACAGCTGTACTTTTATTTTTGGGGTGCTGTGTGGCATGCGGAATCTTAGTTCTCCGACCGTGCCCCCTGCAGTGGAAGCGTGGAGTCCTAACCACTGGACCGCCAGGGAAGCCCCTCAGAGCTGTAGTTTTGCACTTAACTCTGGTGACAGATTCCTCCCATCAGCCTGGAAGCTCCATGGGGGCAGACACTGCCTGTGTTTTGTTCACTGGGTGTCTCTGGTACCTGGTGCCTTGCCCGGCCCATTGTAGGTACTCGACAAATGATGGTTTTCTTTTGAATTGTGGTGAAACACACATAACATGCAATTTGCCATCCTAAGCATGTTTTAAATGTGTGGGTCAGTATTGCTAAGTAAGTACATCCATGTCGCTGTGCGGCGAACCTCCAGGCCTCTTCATCTCACAAAACGGAAACTCCTCACCTAAAAACAACCACCTCCAGCCCCCTTCCCCAGCCCTAAGCACCACAGTTCTACTCTCTGTGAATCTGACTACTCTGGGTGCCTCATAAACGTGGAGTCCTACAGTATTTGTTCTTTGGTGACTGGTTCATTTCACCGTGTGTAACGTCCTCAAGGTTTAACTGTGTTGTAGCATGTGTCAGAATTCCCATATGTTTTAATGCTGAATGACATCCTAGTGTATCTACAGACCATATTTTGTTTATCCCTTCATCTGTTGCTGATGGGCCTTTGGGTTGCTTCCACCTCTTGGCTGGTTGGAATGATGCTGCTGTGAACATGTGTGTACAGATCAACATTTGGATGAGTGAATAAATGAATGAAGGAGGTCACGAGTGAAGTATGGCTCACAGGTGGAGTAAGCCTGGAGCTGAGGTGCCACGCGTGGGGCGCACCTCCCTCAGCCTTCACGGTCATCGCAGGTGTTTCCAGGTCTTGGGCTACAACAGTGTCTTCATTGTACCTCCGTCCTGTGCGAGTGAATGTGTTTCCAGGCCTCCACAAAGCATAAGAGGAATGGCCATTAATGCGGTGCTCCCAGTGCGCCTGGCTGGGGGCTCTCCCTCATCCTCTTACCAGCTGACACAGCAGAACTGTTCAGTGCGTTTATCTTGGAGGAGGTGGCCAGTCTGGTGGGTGGGTAACGTGTAGAGAGGAAAATGGTGGCTGAGAGGCAGGCCAGGAGTGGGGCGTTCACGCTTGTGCTTTCCACTGGTCACTTGCAGCAGAGCTTGCAGACAGACGCTGTCTGTGGGCCCGTCATTACAGGCTTCTGCTGGAGCCGCTGAGTGTTTGTGGTCTGCCGTGTAATCATCTCCAGTTGTTACTTCCCAGGCACAATGACTCCATCCAGTGTGTCTCCTACAACCCTGTCACCCACCAGCTGGCATCCTGTTCCTCCAGCGACATCGGTAGGTTTGGATTCTCAGCGTCTCGTCCTGGAATGACTGGAAATTGGCAAAAAGTGCTGAAATCCATCCAGAATGTGGTGACGGGTCGGTGCGCCTTCTTCTCCCTTCACTGGCCGAGGGGAGGATGAGAATTGTCCTTTAAATTGCGTAGGAACCAAGGGAGTGAGTGAGGCCGTTGAATCTGATCAGAAGTGGGAGGGTAAGACAGTGATTTGGGAGAAGCCCCTGGGAAGGGAGGTGGGGAGGGGAGCAGGAGAGCCCCGGCGAGGCGGGCGTTGCTGCCTCTGCGAGGGGACTGTGCAGTTGTCCCCACCTGCGTGTCCCCCAGCACCTGTGTGCCGCGTGTCCCCCTTGCTCGTTCCATGCTTGTGGCTGTCGTCCCCAAGGAGCACACCCGCCCCACACACGGCGCTGGTGGGATCCCAGCACAGAGCGGAGGCTGGGAGAGTGGGTGGAGGCCTGCAGGCTCCCTGTTCAAGGTCCGGTCTGGCTTTCAGTTCATCGGTTCTGTTTTCCTTGCTGGGAGATAGTGGGTACACAGAGCAGAACTCGAGATCTGACTCCTCTGTTTCCCTTCCTGACCTAAAGTGAATGCGTTCCTTCTGTCCACTGATAAGAGTTCAGATGTTCAAAAGAGAGGATGTGACTGAAAGCATGTTGTGTACATAAAAGGGGAAGAGACTGTCATTGATGAAAAATTTAGCATTTTCTCCATGTGAGCCACTAGTCTGGGTGCTTGCTTTTGAGGTGAAAAAGACAAAGTAGAAATCCTGCCCTCAGAGAGCTTGTGGTTGGGGGTAGGTAGGGCGGTCGAATTTGTGAACATGCGCCGTGAAGCAGTAATGTTTGCCGAGCGTTTGTGCTGTGGTGGGCGCTGGGTGTGTGCTCGGTCGCTGTCACGTCTGACTCTCTGCTACCGCATGGATCGTAGCCCGCCAGCCTCCTCTGTCCATGGGATTGTCCAGGCAAGAAAACGGGAGTGGGTTGCCTCTTCCTCTTCCAGGGGATCTTCCTGACCCAGGGATCGAACTTGCATCTCTTACATCTCCGGCATTGGCAGGCAGATTCTTTACCACCGAGCCTCCAGGAAAGGCCAGTAGGTACTGTGATTAAATGAATTCCTGTGTGAGCTCTGTGACAGCCTGGAGGTCAGACTGCGTTCTCATCTTTGCTGTGCTGATGAAACAGAACTGGGGCTCAGAGTGGTCCAGTGACGTGCCTGAGGTCGCCCCGTGGGTAAGGGAGGGACCCAGGCCACGTGATTGGACCTAGCGCCTGCTCCGGGCAGCACTCCTGAGAGGCCCAGGAGGGTGCGGTGGGGGAGACGGCTCAAGCACGGGCAGAAATGCTGGAGGAGGCCTTCCAGTGCCGGAGATGGGGGAGGCAAATTGTTGGATGTTGCATCTTGCTCTGCAAATGTATTTCTGCCCTGGATTTTCCTTCTTGGCCATGCTTCGTGGCCCAGACCCAGAGCAGAATTTGGTGTTGCCCAGACATAGACCTGTTGTGCAGCACTGCATCAGTGGCAGGAGGGAGCAAGTCAAAGGCAACCAGTGTGCTGGGAACCGGGCATGGCCCAGAAAGGCCGGGGAGCGGAGGCTGGATTTTCAGGAGGCATCTTTTATTACTTTGACCACTAAGTTGTATCCTGGTTACAGTGTAATAATTATGAAAGTTGCATTTCTTTGAGTTAAACACCTGAGAGGTTGGCTAGAAATTCACCAGTGTATCTTCCTCTCTTTTTTTCTTTTGAAGTGGTTATAGATTCACAATAAGTTGCAGTAGTTACAGATTCACAGTGAGTTGCAGAGATAGCAGAGAGGTCTCGGGTGCCCTTCCTCCTCTCTCCCCTATGGATACGTCTTACGTAACTGTCGTACAAGATCACGATCAGGAGACTGGCCTGGCACACTGAGTGTGTGTGTAATTGTGTCTAGTTGTGTCCCGTCATCACCTGTGTTGTTGACCATCACTGGGAAGATACTCCTTTATCATCACCTCCCCCATCTCCTGTGGGCTTCCCAGGTGGCACTAGTGGTAAGGAACCCGCCTGCCAACGCAGGAGACATAGGAGACTCCGGTTCAGTCCCCGGGTCAGGAAGATCCCCTGGAGGAGGAAATGGCACTCCTGTGTTCTTGCCTGGAAAATTCCATGGATAGAGGAGCCTGGTGGGCTGCAATCCAGGGGGTCGCAGAGAGTCGAACATAACTGAGTGACTAACACTTTCTTCCCCCAACTCCTATTTATAGCTAACTCCTTGTGCCTGGTAACCATTAATCTGTTTTCCATCTCTATATAGGATGGGCTCATACAGCATATGCCCTTTTGAGATTGACTTTTTAAACTCCGCATGAAACCCTGGAGATCCATCAGAGTTGTAGCATGTGTCAGTAGCTCGTTCCCCTTTATTGCTGACTAATATTCCAACCACCGACGCAATAGACATGAACTTGGGCAAACTTTGGGAGATGGTGGGGCCTGCTGGAGTCCGTGGGGTCGCAAAGAGTTGGACTGACTTAGTGACTGAACAAAAGCAGTAGTCCAACCAGCCTCTCTCATGTCGTTTTGCATTGAAGGCTTATGGTCTCCTGAGCAGAAGTCTGTCTCTAAGCACAAATCCAGCAGCAAGATAACCTGCTGCAGGTAAGTGAAGGGGCAGCTCTGAGGGTGGTTTTCTGTTCCCCTGCTCTTCAAACAGACGCAGAACGTGGTTAGTTCACACAGGAGGGAAGGTCTCATGCTTCCTGGTTGGTCTGGGCCCCATGTTTCCTCTTTCTTCTCTCCTGGTCTCCTTAATGGGAAGAACCCGCGTCTTTGATCGTGGAGTGAAAGAGCCCTGCACGTGGCCTTTGGGCAGTTGTCTAGCAGCAGGTGTCCCAGCCTCAGGCAGTGCTCAGGGCAGACTCAGGCGATGTGAAGCTGGCCCTGTCCAGGCGGCACAGCGCTGGAGGAAGCACAGGCTTTGCTGTTAGATCTGGATTCAGATCCAGGTTCAGCAGCTGACAGGCTCTGTGACCTTGGGAGGTTCCTCATTTGACAAACGGGGATTAAGATGCTAAAAAGAAAAGAAACTATACTAAAAAGAAATCTGATGTTTGCAGTAACATGTAACACTTCAATATATGGAGTCATTCACTCACAGTTTTAATTTTAAGCTACAATAAGTGCTTTTCCAAGCATCAGAATATTCTCATTTTAGAACAGAGTGGAGGTTTTTAATGAAGGAAAAGAATCAGTTGTTTGTAAAACATAAAAAATGACAAATATATTTCCATTTTGTATGTAGGGGAAAAAAAAAAGATGCTGTCTTGATGGGGCTGTTGTGAAATGCACACAAGGCAGTGAGTTGAAAGCAAGCAGCTCCCGCAGATGGTAGGCGCTCTCAAAGGGTGGCTGTGCTTGCCGAGCAGCTTCTCAGCGTAGCCTCCCTTTCGTTCAGCAGCAGGTGGGCACCTGCTTGGGAGACTGGCAGTGACTGAGATGCGGGTCCTGTGCTCAGGGGGCTCTGGGGGCGGGAGGAGGCTGACACGGAGAGCAGGGAGTAGGCTGGCCCTGCCAGCGGTGCACGCAGAGCTCAGGGCCCTTGTGGCGGTGCCGACAGAGACTGTGGGCGCCGAGGGGAAGGTGTTCCCATCTTCACGTCTCGCCCTCCGCTCCGGGAAGCAGTGGGACTCCCAGTGTGGCCCTGAGATTTTTACGTCAGGGCCCAGGTGCGCATGGCCGCTGCTGCCTCATCAGGCCGTCTGAAGCAGGGCCCCACTCTCTCTGCCTTTACCTGCCGTGTTTCCTTTCCCCTCCCCACTCCCTCTGGCGGTTGTCTGAACAGCTGGACAAACGACGGGCAGTACCTGGCTCTGGGGATGTTCAACGGGGTTGTCAGCATCCGCAACAAGAACGGCGAGGAGAAGGTGAAGATCGAGCGGCCGGGGGGCTCCCTCTCCCCCATCTGGTCCATCAGCTGGAACCCGTCCAGGTGACCGCACCGCCGCCCTCCTCCACCTCCTGCTCCTCCACCTCCTTCTCGGTCAGGAGCTCTAGGAAGCCCTTCCTCAAGCACTGGGTTCTTTCTCTCCTCCCGAAGGCTCCCTGATTCAAAGGCTTCTCACCCCATGTGACTGATCCGTTTTGGAACCTGTTCCCATTTCAATGGATTTTTTAAAGAGCCCATCTTGAGTTTTGGAATGCATCCCAGAAGTGAAGCTGAGCAGATGAGCTATCTAGGCCAGCCCAGAGTGTGTGTGCGCGTGTGTGTGTGTGCATGTGTAACAGAGAGTGTGTATGCATGTAACACAGGAGAGCCACCTCCTTATGAATCAGTAGCTCACCTCTGTGCCGTGGCTTTATTTTGGTCTTTTCCCCTTTTCAGTTCTTCCCTCCAAGTCTGAACAGAACATACACTTTTTCATGAGCCCTTTTTGCTTTTCATGAGCCTTTTTTGCTGCTCCCAAAACATCAGTATTAAGTATAAATATCCCCAAAGTCTACAGTTCCACAAACAACTGGCATCTACCTTCTCCAGCCTTTTGCACCTTTTCTTTAGTGTGCTCAGGTGACTGTGGTGGGCACTAATAGCTTTAGATCTCCTTGTATAATCCTGTAACATTATTAAGCCACCGCTATTCCCCATAGAGTCCTCTGAAGGTAAAGGACTTAATTGTTTACCAACCCAATGTCATTTTAAAGGTGGGACCTACTTGATTTAGAAGGCTGTTTAATCTCACGGCCTTTCTGACATCAGATGATTATGCTTCTTCTTGAATACTTTGGTGCAGCCCAGGGCTGTGGCATGCATGTCTGATGCCTTCAGAGCCCATTAGCCTACCCTAGAGTTCCTGCTGTTTGCTTTTTGCGGCCACAGATGACTCTGTGGCTTCGGGGGCCCATTTTTAATTCATGAGACGCAGGATGCCTGGCCTGCCTGGTTGCTGTCCTCTTCCGGGCAAGGGGCAGGGGCTCCTGACAGATCTTGAAATTAACAGCCCTAGTGCAGTTCTAGGCAATGCAATTGAACAACCCCTTACCGTCTGCAGCCGATGGGAGAATTTCTGGACGAACATAGAGATCGAGGATTCCGAGGAAGCCATTGTGAGCAGATACTTTCAGGAAATCCCTTCCACTCTGAAGTCCGCAGTGTACAGTAGTCAGGGTAGTGAGGCAGAGGAGGACGAGCCTGAGGAAGAGGACGACAGTGCCGGGGACGACGGCCTGTGAGTGTGTCCCAGCGAGCGGAGCCGCGCCCCAGCCTAGGCCTGCCGCCGCCCCAGCGAGCGGAGCCGCGCCCCAGCCTAGGCCTGCCGCCGCCCCAGCCGGCGCCGCCTTCCCAAGGAGACCGGGGGTGTTGTTGCTGCAGGCTCCTCCCGCCGGGGGGAGCGCTCCCCTGAAGCGCGTGTGTGGGTTATAAGACTCTTCTTAGAGAAACTCTGGCAAATACTGAAGAGTCCAAAGGAGAAAGTTCAACTTTTCTGAAAGACCCCATCCCCAGAGGAAACCAGTGTTAGCATCTTAAGTGTATCTCCCCCCAGTCTTCTAGCACGTTCATACAATGAACCAAACCATATCCTGCTCCCTTTTTGTCCACTTAGCATCGTAGAGTAAACTCTTTCGAGTGGCATCTAGGGTCCTTTGAAGAACATGACGCTGAGCGCCTGCCTGTGTGCCCTGGCCTGGCCCCAGCGTAATTCATCAGACACCTCCCCTCCTGCTGGACACCTCTCTCAGCCTGCTCCCACACCGCACCTCACCCTGCATTTGCTAGGACATGTATCAGAGAGGAGCTCCTCTGTCTTACCCACAGTCCTCACATCAAATCCTCACTGTCCAGCCGTCCTTCCTTCTCTTCAGCCTAGATTACCTGTAGGGAAACCATTGCAGGCTGCAGAGTGAGAGCCAGGACATTCTGATTGACAAGTCCTAAGCTAGATCACTTCATCCACACTGTTCTGTGGTGCCTGGGCTTCCTTGGGAAAAGAAGGTGGGAGATGGGGGACTAGGAAGGGGGGAGAGGGTGGGCTTCACGTCCCAACCTGTGTTCAGCCAGAGCAGATCCTTTAGTTACTAACACAAGCTTTTGTTTTGGTAAAGAGTCCCACTGCCCAGGGTTTGGCAGGGGGGTAGTAAAAGGGGGAGAAAGAAGGTTGGAAACCAGCCATCCAGCTCATGGAGGCTGAGCCTGGCCCAGAGGTGTACGAGGTCTCCCCAAGGGGGCTCGCCGCAGCCTGGGCCCCTGGGTCGTGTTTGGATGTCGGTGCACCTGTGGGTCCCTCCGCCCCGCCCCGTCGTTGTCTTTGTCCCCTTGGCTATCGACGAGAGCCTGCGTGAGCGGGCATCTTGTCGCCCTTGCCCGGGTTTTGCTCACAGGGCTGCACCACGCTTTGCCTGAGTGTCTCATGGTGCTGTCAGATGACCCCAAGGCCCTGGGCTCAAAACGCTGGAGTTAATGAAGAGGCGGCAATGTTAGGTGGGTTCAGGCCAGCACCCAAGGGCTGGGAACCTCTCTCTCTTGAACTCGACTCCTGAGTAGCCCGATCCACGGCCTTGGCCGAGGAGGTTTCTCCTGTGCGGCTCCTGTAGCCGCAATTCCAGGACGCTGATGCTGATGGCAGTCGGTTTCAGAGACGGGCTGGTCGTAGCGAGCCACCATTCTTTCCTGTTAGAGCCCATCAGAAACCATTCCACCTGCGCAAGAACCCCAACTGCAAGGGAACTGAGCTTTGGGTGTTAGTTTCCTCTTGAGGAAGAGCAAGCAAGGTTTCCCTCTGTCCGTTAAAAAAAAAATCAGATGATCTGTGCCTTCCCACCACCGAAGACATGTCTCTTTGCTCCTCCCTGCCTTGTACAGTATGTAAGAGAAAGCGCTCTCGGATCTCCAACCTCGCTATCTTAGCTCTGCTCCCAGAAAGCTGTGAAACAAGGGTTCTCACCTCTTCAGGGTGGCTGTGTCCCTGCACCAGGAGCACCCACGTGGTGGGGCATCCTGTCGAGATACAGATCCCGGGAGGGCTGACCTCACCTTCCCCTTCCCACTGGACCAGTTGATGGGTAGGCCCACGTCACAGCCCTCTGGCCCCTGTCCTCCTGTCTGGCACTTGGCAATCTGACCGCCTGACCAGAGCTTTCTCTTTCCTGTTGTTTGTTAAACCCTTCGGGCCACACTCACCAGCAGGCCTTGGCCCCACGTAACCTCTTTTGTCTTCTGTTGATTAGAGAGGAACGCAATGACATCCTGGCTGTAGCTGACTGGGGACAGAAGCTTTCCTTCTACCAGCTGAGTGGAAAACAGGTATGCAGGTCTTTGCCAGCCTGGTGGGAGGCACAGGTTTGGTCATGCCTGTTGGTTTTAGTCTGTTTTCACGGTTGGAGATTGCATTATTAGTGATTATTCATCATTTGTGTTAGCTCCTGTTTATCGAGCATTTACTGTGACACCAGGTTCTGTGCTGAGTGCTATGCATTCTTTACCTCTTTTAATTCTTACAAAACTTTGTGAAGTAGGTACTCTGCTGATCAACTTTTTACATTTTGGGGGCCACACTGAGGGCATGCGGAACTTCCTCTACTTGGGAAAAGATCTGTACCCTCTGCAGGGGAAGTGCGGAGTCTGAACCCCTGGCCTGCCAGGAAAGTCTGATGACCTGCTTTTTAGATATGAATAGACAAGTCTCAGGGCAGTGGGATAAATATTATGCCCAAGGTCCTGCACCGCCAGTAAATGGTCGAACTGAAATGCAGCTTGGTCTGTAAAGCCTTGGTCCTAGTCGTGAACCCCTTCCTGTATTTGCTTTATTCACCCCCATGTTTATAAGCAGCTGCTAGGCTAGCCCTTCAGGCCTTGGGTGGGCAGGGAGACGTGAGGATGCTTCCTGGAAGAGATGGCACCTGGTGGAGAAGGGGAAAGGACATCCTTGTCTAGTGCTGGGGTGCTGTGGAGAATGGCATGGAGGTTTGAAAGAGCATGGGCCACTTAGGAAACTGTAAGAGACTCATTTTGACTTGGGATCTTGGGAACTAAACTCAGGAGCTTGACCTTCATCCTAAAAGTAGAGAGGGCACCATCAAAAGTGAAGAGACAACACACAGAGTGGGAGAGAAATTTTTCAAATCATTTATCTGATAAGGGACTTGCATCTGAAATATGTGAAAAAACTCTTCAGTTCAGTTCAGTTGCTCAGTCGTGTCTGACTCTTTGTGACCCCATGGACTGCCTCACACCAGGCTTCCCTGTCCATCACCAGCTCCTGGAGCTTGCTGAAACTCATATCCATTGTCAGTGATACCATCCAACATCTCATCCTCTGTCGTCCCCTTCTCCTCCTGCCTTCAGTCTTTCCCAGCATCAGGGTCTTTTCAAATAAGTCAGTTCTTCGCATCAGGTGGCCAGAGTATTGAGGTTTCAGCTTCAGCATCCATCCTTCCAATGAATTTTCAGGACTGATTTCCTTTAGGATGGACTGGTTGGATCTCCTTGCAGTCCAGGGGACTGTCAAGAATCTTCTCCAACACCACAGTTCAGAAGCATCGATTCTTCAGTGCTCAGCTTTCTTTATGGTCCAACTCTCACATCCATACATGACTTCTGGAAAAACCATAGCTTTCACTAGATGGAGCTTTGTTGGCAAAGTAACGTCTCTGCTTTTTAATATGCTGTCTAGGTTTGTCATAGCTTGTGTTCCAAGGAGTAAAAAACTCTTACAAGTCAATAATAAAAAGACAACTTAATTAAAAAATGGAAAAGGGATCTTATAATGGACATTTTTTCAAACAGGAAATACATGTGGCCAAGTAAGCAAATGAAAAGATGTTCGACATCATTAGCTACCAGGAAAATGCAAATCAGACACACTGAGACCCACTTCACACTCACTAGGATGGAGAAATTGGAACTCTTGTATACTACTGACAGGAATATAAAATAGTATACCCAGCCACTTTTTAAGTAGTTATTAAAGGTTAAATGTGAAGTTACTATATGATCCAGAAACTCTACTAGGTATCCATGTCTAAGAAAGATGAAAACGTACATCTGCACAAAAATTTGTNAAAAATCAGACAATATCAAATGTTAGTAAAATGTGGGGGGAAAAGGAATTGTCATAACTGAGACTATAAAGTAAGTCTGTACAAATACACTGGATAAAATGTTTGATAGTATCTATTAAGCTAAAGTTTATTGTATGACCCAGAAATTCCATTAAATTTGGTGCGTATGCCAACAGAATTTGAACAGAAAACCAAAATATCCATCAATGAAAGAGTGCTTCATTAAACTGTGGTGTAATCACACCACAGAAAACTACAATACCTAGCAAGTGAGAATAAAAGAAATACAAGTAACACATAACAGTGTTGATACATCTCACTGACATAATAATTGGCAGAAGTGACCAGACACAGTTGGGTTCCTGCTCTTTGATTCCACTTATCTAAATTCTACACTTTCTCTATATATGTTATAATGTAATTACACATTTTAAAACTACAAAGAATATTCTTGATTCTGAGGAGGCATAGTCATTGACCTAGAGTTCTTTCCCTAATAATTTTATATAAAGATGTTATTTCATTTGCTCCTACTTGATAAAAACTGAACCACAATTTCAGTGAATTTAAGGCAAAGGTTACTGGATGAAATTTGTAAATAAAACAATTAAATCCTTTACCTAAGTTACATATATATACTTTTTGATATTAGTATATCCAATCTNGATGTTATTTCATTTGCTCCTACTTGATAAAAACTGAACCACAATTTCAGTGAATTTAAGGCAAAGGTTACTGGATGAAATTTGTAAATAAAACAATTAAATCCTTTACCTAAGTTACATATATATACTTTTTGATATTAGTATATCCAATCTTTTATTTGGACAGAATTCCAGTGTTCTCAAACTTAAAGTATGTTCAGTTTGTGTGTGTGTGTGTGTGTGTTGTGTGTTCAGTCTCTCAGTTGTGTCTGACTCTTTGACACCCCATGGACTGTAGCCTACCAGGCTCCTCTGTCCATGGAACTTTCCAGGCAAGAATACTGGAGTGGGTTGCCATTTTTTTCTCTAGGGAATCTTCCAAACCCAGGGCTTGAACCCATGTCTCTTATGTCTCCTGCATTGGCAGGCAGATTCTTTACCACTAGCACCACCTGGAAAACCCTTTCTATGTTCAATTATAAAAGAAAATTTATCTGAAATATTTCAGTCTCTATTATTAAAAAATAATAAGTTAGCTCAGAGACGGCAAATATGTCCATACAGACAGCCTCCCTGGAACGCTCACGGCAGATGGGGCTAATCAGCCACACGTGCTACTCCATTCTATTGAGCTGGACAGCCTCAGCCTTGTACTCAAACAGCACTTAGGGCAGACACCAGGTATAGAGCCAGACTGATAGAAAAGATGGGGAGATTTTCACTTTCCTATCACCTATTTTCATCCCTCCTTCGATTGACTCACCCTGTCTTTACAGTCAGTCTGTCGCGCCTTCCTGTTCTGCTGCTCCCTCTGGACCAGTCCGTTAGGGCAGCGAGAGGAATCCGAGCTGCCAGGAGGGCAGATGCACCTTTTACAGCCCGGGGTTCAGGGTTCCCTCCAAGCAGCATTGCCACAGTGGACCCCGCAACAGAACATGGACGTGCCGCTACATCGCTTGTTCCCTGCACAGGCTCCAGTCAAGGTCAGCAGAAGTGAAAAGTCAGCTCTCTCCAGAACTCAGCACCCAACTCAGATTCCTCCTTTTTCCCTGATTGTGAGGTTTCTTTCAAACTCCTCTCCAGACCTTCCCTCAGGCGAAAAGCTAACAAGAGCAGGTGGCCCTTCTGCTAATCACTCTTTACTTCGCTTGCAGACATTTTTCTCATCATAGTGCTCTTATAATCAGCTGACGTCTCTTAAAGCCAAGGCTGCAGGGGGGCTTCGGCCGAGCCCTTCCACTCCCTTTGGTCCTGCTTTCTCTACTCTCAGCTCCTCTCACCCACAGGATTGCAAGTACGTGAACTATTGTCAGCCTGTTTCGTATTTCTCTCTCCACTAGATCTAACTTGAACATTTTATACAAAGACTTCCCAAGTTATCTCCTTGATGCTTTCACCCTCCCTAAGTATTACCATTCCTCTGAGCAAGAAATCCCACCTACCACAAAATGCTGGTACTAGTAAGAGGCTGCTGGCATCAGACCCCGCTCACTGCCCACATCCAAAAACCTCTGGTTCCATGAGGCCTCACTTCCTGCTCGTCTTTTATGTACTTCATCTCTTCACTGTGGCCCCCTTGTCTGGCTTCACACTCACCATCAGATCATCAAATCAGATGTTGCTTCCATAGTACCAGCCATGCTACTCTTCTAAAACAATGTGCATTTGCCCAAGGACTATGGAAAGGGTGGGTCGGTAGGGATGATATTTAGAGTTGAATAATATAGAAAAAGAAATGCTGTGAGGTGTGGACATTCCTTAAAAAACTGCAAATAGAACTGCCTTATGACCCAGCAATCCCACTGCTGGGCATACACACCGAGGAAACCGGAATTGAAAGAGACACGTGTACCCCAGTGTTCAATGCAGCACTGTTTATAATAGCCAGGGCATGGAAGCAACCTAGATGTCCATCAGCAGATGAGGGGATAAGAAAGCTGTGGTACATATACACAATGGAGTATTACTCAGCCATTAAAAAGAATACATTGGAATCAGTTCTAATGAGATGGATGAAACTGGAGCCTATTATACAGAGTGAAGTAAGCCAGAAAGAAAAACACCAATATAGTATACTGACACATATATATGGAATTTAGGAAGATAGTAATGATGACCCTGTATGTGAGACAACAAAAGAGACACAGACATATAGAACGGACTTTTGGCCTCTGAGGGAGAGGGAGAGGGTGGGATGATTTGGGAGAATGGCATTGAAACATGTATACTATCATGTAAGAAACGAGGCGCCGGTCTATGTTCGATGCAGGATGCAGGATGCTTGGGGCTGGTGCACGGGGATGATCCAGAGAGACAATGTGGGGTGGGAGGTGGGAGGGGGATTCAGGATTGGGAGCTCGTATACACCTGTGGTGGATTCATGTCGACGTATGGCAAAACTAATACAGTATTGTAAAGTAGAATAAAGTAAAAATTAAATAAATAAAAATGGTTTAAAAAAAAAAACAAAAAAAAGAAATGCTGTGAGAATGAGCAAATATACCTAGTTTTCAAGCAAGAGATCATTAGCGAAATATTAAACAAGAACAGGAGAAATTGTCTGTAATATGACTACTGAGCTCAAATGTAATAGACACCACCATGTCAAGGATGTGGCATTAACATATGTGATCAGATTTTTAACTCTCCAAACCTTATAGCAGAGTTTATTAAGAGTATTGATTAGGACATTCATTTCTGTGCTGGTAACAGAGACTCAGGTAAAGTATGGTTTAAGCTAGAGGGCCAAACATCATAAAATAGACAGATGTCTATTGCTCTCTCACATAACATCCCACCTGGTGTCACAGTTCAATTCTGCAAATCTTCAGAGAACTGGACACTTTCTCTTTTGCTGCTTTCCCGTCATTAAGGCAGGACCTTTGTCTCTGGTTCATCACAGCTTCCTTTCCTTGTCCACAAAAGAGACAAGTGGATGGGGAAAAGGGAAGGACGTGCCATGCTCCTTCCAGTAAAGGGTGCATCTGGGAGTGACCCCTGCCACCTGGCTGCTCACCTCTCCTTAGAAATGAATCACATAGTCACACCTAGCTACAAGTTAGAATTGAAAACTCAATCTCTATTTTGGACTACAAATCTGGGCTTCTGTTGTTATAGAAGAGGTGGACAGATTTGGAGGAGAACTAGCAGTCTGTGCCACAGCATTTAGTTTAAAATAATCATTTAGCACTAAGACAGACTGTAAATAATTATTGAAGCTGGATCACACATACCCGGAGGTTCATTACACTATTTTCTCTATTTGTTTAGGTTTGAAAATTTCATAGTTAAGAGTTCTAAAAAATTAATTCCATCAGCATATATTATGGGACTTGTTGGTGTTTGAGAAATAGGATTTGGCAAGGTTCAGTAAGCAAATGGTAAGCAAACAGAGGCTTAGACGTGCTTAAAAGCGCTTGCTCCTCATTTTCTGCCTCTTGCTGCACTTGGAGACGTGAAGCTGAGCTAGACTTCTGAAGGATGCATCCAAGAAGAGAACAGAGGTGTGTCAGCTGGTAGCTTGCTGCTTACCCCATGTGAGTGAAGCAGTCCTGGTGACTCAGCTGCAGTCCACAACACTAGCTAGCCACAGCCCCGTGAGAAACAGCAGCCAAAGCCGAGCTGGCCTAGACATCATCACAGGGCAGAAAGGGATGTGGGCTTTATCTGACTTTTCAGGACTCCTGAGGAGGTGGGTCACCTATGCAGTAGTGACTCACTTTCACCTGAGCCAGCCGCCAGCACAAAAGCAGAAACAAACCAGACACTGATCTGATATTTCTTTAAAATTTCTCAACCTCTCTATGTCATGCTGGTGACTCCAGGGTGTATACAAATACCTGGAGTAAGGATTCTGTTCCCAAAAGATAATTTTTTAATCCAGGCTATTTCCAGCATGGACTTCCCAGGTGGCTCAGTGGTAAAGATTCTGTCTGAGATGCAAGAGATGAAGGTTCAATCCCTGTGTCGGAAAGCTCCCCTGGAGAAGAAAATGGCAACTCATTCCAGTGTTCTTGCCTGGGAAACCCCATGGACAGAGGAGCCTGGAGGGCTGTAGTCTATGGGGTCGCAAAAGAGTCAGACACAACTTCGAGACTCCACAACAATTCCTAGCACTGGCCATCTCACCTCACTTGTACCGTAGAGGCTGCCAGGGGCCAGCAGGCATGCCCACTGCTCCCACTGCTTCTGCTTCCAAACTCCAGTGAAGGGAAGTGGGTGAAAAAGTAAAGTCGCTCAGCTGTGTCCGACTCCGTGCAACCCCGTGGACTATACAATACATGGAATTCTCCAGGCCAGAATACTGGACCCAGGGATTGGACCTAGGTCTCCCACATTGTAGGCAGATTCTTTACCAGCTGAGCCACAAGGGAGGCCCAAGAACACTGGAGTGGGTAGCCTATCCTTTCTCGAGCAGATCTTCCTGACCTAGGTCTTTTTAAAGTACATCATGCACAGTTTAATAGAATCTGATTTTGTCATTATTCCGTTTTTCTTCTTGAAAATTTTTAACTCCTCCCTAACCTGAAGCCCTGGGCTAACAAATGCCACCTGCTCTCTTACAGATGAGACAGTACTGAGGACTCAAAGGATTGATCAGAACAGAGCTTCTCAGAGAAGACGCATTAACCCTGAAGGTTGATGCAAACTCTCCTCCTCTAAGCTTTGAAATCTTAAGACCTTGAGGCAATTGAGGTCCATCTCCTTTATTTAAACACTGACGATAATAATAATTTCTCTAAAACCACTCTTAGTGAAGGATGCTTCAAAACATAAGTGAAGTGAATCAGTTATACATATACACACACACATTTATATACTTTTCAAGATACTTTTCCCATATAGGCCATTATAGAGTATCAAATAGAGTATCCTGTGCTATACAGTAGGCCCTTATTTGTTATGTATTTTATATATAGTACTGTGCATATCTCAGTCCCAATCTCCCAATTTATGCCCCCCCACCTCCCCTCTTGGTAACCATAAGTTTGTTTTCTACATCTGTAACTCCATTTCCGCCTTGTAGAGAAGTTCATGTGTACTCTTTTTTTTAAGATTTCACATATAAGCAATCATAGGATATTTGTCTTTCTCTGACTTGCTGTTCACCTGAGTCTAGCACAACACTGTAAATCAACTATACTCCAATACAATTTTTTTTTAATGTGAAAGTGATCCCTACTCATAAGTAAAGGGTCTTTTTTTCCAGTTCTTACTCCTCCTTAAGCTTAAAGTCTGTAGGGATTTAGGCACAGTAATTTCTTAAGCTCTGTAGTTTCCACTGGCTGCATCACACCAACAATAAACAGAGGATTGACTGCGGGAGTTCCCTGGTGGTCCAGTGGCCAAGAATGGAGCTCCCAATGCAGAGGGCCTGGGTTCAAACCCGAGTCGGGGAACTGGATCCCACATGCTGCAACTAAGAAGTTTGCATGCCACAGCAAAGATCAAAGATCCCATGTGCCCACAACTGATACCCACTGCAGCCAAATAAAAAATAAACATTTTGTTTAAAAAAAAAAAAAGATGGCTGCATTCAGAGCTTCATAATGTGTCTTCTGATTCTGCCTCTGCCCATGGTTATAAAACCCCCATTTCCCCTTATTGGATATCAACTCTTTATCAGTTCCTGGGGGGTTCTCAGAGGTGTTACCCTGTCTGCTCACCATTTTAGTTGCTTCAGACAGTAGATTGCTTTTACTGTGGTTATTTATTCTTGCTCTTCCTCTCGCTGGTCATCTCCCAAGCCTCCGAGGCCCACAAAGCTGTCACCACTATTACGGTCACCTCTCTTGGCCTAAAACAAACATGGAAGATGCTGCTACTTTACAAGTTCTCTAGCCTTTGGTTCCTGCTGCCACCTTCTTAGAGTAGTTCAGCTGTTTTTCTGTTTGAAAATTGTCCCCATTTTTTTCTCTTAACCTAGTACATGTTACTATTAGGAGACATCAGTCTTAGAAGAGAGTGCTGTCAGCTGTCACCTCCATTATGAAGCGGGGATTGGCTCTCACCAGCTTCATGTTACACTCAGCTCTGTCAGTCTTGATACTGGGCTTCTAGTGTCCCTAATTCTTAGTGAGGCTTTGATGGCCTTGTTCTTCTGACTCTTATTTGTAGCCCTTTATTCAGAACATTCAGACATGAGTCCATGGTCCTGGGCTGGAAGAGAACTTGAGAAAAGTATATTGCACCCCAAATCTTCCTCCTTTCTAATTCTAAGACATGATTCTTGAATCAAACTAGTACTTCTCATGTATTCTTTCCTTCACCACAATTCTACACAGGAGGTGTTCCTGCTCTTAAGACAAATAGACTCACTTCATCACTCCTCTGTACCCAAGCATTTATGAATTCAAGGAAGGACACAGCTATGGCCAAATCTGAAACAGTCACGGCACTTCTTTTTGAGCTCCTGTCTCTACAAGTGACAATTTCTTCCCACAACCTTATATGAAAAATGAGATACCATGGATTAATGAGATAGTTTCAACTATTCAATTTACTTGAGTTTACCATTTGCCAATATTTGTGGATTATTGTTAGATACAGAGAGAGCATCACTGGAATTTGGTTCAGGTAGAATGTGAACTCTGAACTGGAGAAATGTCACAATATGATCATCTTTCATGTGAGAGAAAACAAGACTATTTTAATTGGCTGTATGTTCTCCTTTCTCATTGGATTTCATGCTCCTTTCTTCTTGGTTCTCTGTCTTATTTCTGGATCTTACTAAATTCAAAAGAGATTGTTTACTGCTTAACATTTCTTTGTTTTATGCCTTGAGCTATATACCAAGGAAAAAAGCATTTCCAGTCAATCAAACATACCAAGGCTTTTCTGTAAAAAAGAGAAAAATATTCAGAATGTTCCAGACATAAAAATATTTCAATTTTTAATCCTGTTTAACAGAAATTAGAGACATAGTTCTAAATTTAGCTGGATCCGACCTGCTTCACCCAACTCACTTACCATTAACAATGGGAAAGAGTTTTAAAACTCCCCAATACCTGTCAGTTGCTGTTAGTAATAAGAAAAGCATTTCCTTAATCCTTCACCCCAAGGGCAGTTTCATTATAGCTTCAAAGTGAAGATGAAGAATTCTGTTTGAGATGTAATAACTTTTTAAGAAAATTTGATTTTAAAAGAAATGGAAATTAAGTATAGCATTATGTACTATTCATTATTAAAGGAAAATTCAAAGGGATTGTATGCTCATCTCATGAATTCTTCCTAAAAACTGTAGCTGCTTCATTAAAGAGATATGGAATAGCAGGTGGCCAGGTAGTCGTCTTATTAAATGGAAAAATCTCTTGACTCTGAGTCACCAGCCTTTCAATTTTCCTTTAAAGAAGGAAAGGGTTAATTTATATTCTTTCCATTTTTCCATAAAAGACAGACTCTAGGTTCTGAATTGCTGAGCTCAGTGCCAGGGTTGCACAAAATAAAGACAGATCATATTACACATCCTTTCATCAGCATCTCAAAGGGTTTTATACCCATTAAAATACCACTGTAGCCTTCCTGGGTAGATAAGTATACAGTTTGGTGTGCAAATAAGAAATTAAGTCTTCCTGCAAGTGCCTGTTCCCATTTGTTTCACTTTGTCTTAATGTCTTTACAATCCATTTAGTGTCACCAATTTAAGATAAAGGTATTTAGCAGTTTGGGGCATATCACTCTGAGTAGAAAAAGCTTCCTGACCCCCAACTTAAAGTGGAGCAGAGGCCCCCAAGAGCAGCTTAGACGACTGTCCCCCATGAGGCTCTTTGACCACAGATTTCATCCAAGGTGACATGTATTTCACCCCCAACTATTTGACATAAATAAATCTTCATCCTTTGAAGGAAAGGACTGAGCACAGAAACTGGGAAAAATCAATCTGAACCAAGGCTGATGATGCAGGGGACTTTTGGTAATGAGACTATATTGGCAAGAGCTGGTTCCCAAGGGAGATCTGAGCTTGGGAAATATTACTTAAAATAAGTCCAGCTCCTAAAGTGACCATGAAAAACGATAACAGATATCTGGAGATATGTTACAATACTTGTCAAATCTTTGTGTTTTATACTTATAACCCCACATTCAAAACCAGAAAGAGAGATTTTCAGAAGGTCATAGCTAGGAATCTCAATGCCAACTTTTATTCTAAACCTAATAAGGCAGTCATATATAGTATGAATCTTAACCCTAAATTTATTTCCCTAGTTTTAAGACCCCTCAAACATCTATTTTAACCTTCACCATTATGCTCTTATTTGCCTTGGATGATTTTAGAATGAGGGAAGATACCATATACCTAAAGGAGAGAACACAAATGAAAAAGTTAATTGAGTCAGACATGGCAAAAGAAGTCAGGGCCATGAAGAGCAATGAGACACTGTCCCTGTTCAAGAAGAATTTACAGACTAATGAGAGAAAACCAGAAACAGGTAAACATATCGCTTCACCATAATATAGCAAGTGCTGGGCAAAGATACACCCTGGATGTAATGAGGGTTCAGAATCGGGGTATCAGTAACAACAGATTTGCTGGGCTTATGTACTCCCATCTGCCTCTCATTAGCTCTGCAGCAGCCTTAAAAATATTAATAACACTCTTGACTACCAAGGTCGCTGTGAAACACAGCAGCCTCGTGGACCCTGGAGGAAGCAGGATGTGTCTGAAGTACTGCAAAAAGCCCCATCCTGGAGAACTGTCACTGTTTGTCTTCTCTGGCAGCTCCCTATAAGAGCCCATTCACAGGATTTATCTTCAGGTGACCTTGCATTAAGGGGAAATTCCTAACCCCAGAGTATTTGCAAAAGCAATCAGCAGCCAATTGTTTAACATCACAGCTGCCTGAGCCAGGGATGTAAGTTGGGAAATAAGAGGCTTCCCAAAAAATATAAGAGGAAATTCTAGGGAATGAAATGTCTACAGAAGGTTTTGAAAAGTTGTCATGTATTCCTGGGTATCTACAACTGCCATGTGCATGCCAATAAAAAACTGAGAAACCCTAAGCTGTCACCCCTGGCTAAGCTTGAGCTTCTTTGCAAGTAGTAAGTGAGAAATAAGGTGGAGTCATAAATTGCCAAAGTGCTGAAAACAAACCATAGCAATCTAAAGAGAGGGAGAATTATTGCTAAAGGTGTTTAAGGAAATCTGTATCCAATGATGACTTGTCCCCTAGGCTGACTGGGCAAAGACTTTAATGAACACATACAACAAAGGATACAGACATTAACAAAATTATTTCAGAAAAGGCATCCAACAACAATCAGCAAAAACAACAAACTCTAGGTAGGGGAACGACCTGATTTCCAAAGTTGCCACTAAGGCAAGAACTCAATAAATATACAGAAAAATCACAATTAAAGTCATTACTAGAAAATATCTATTTGACACAATAAAAGATAATAGAACTAAAATGTAAATGTATTATAAAACACTGAAAAGTACTATCATAACTTGACCAAGTAAATTTTCTCTGACTGTGCAATTATCTAAGAATTTATAGTTTTAAAGGAACTATTTCACCTTATAATGCTTTAATAAAGTTCTACCTTGTGGCAATGGAGTATTCAAAAAGAAGAAGAAGATGATAATGGCAACATAGAGAAATGAAACACAAATCATATAGAAAAGAAATAAAATGGCAAATGTAAACCTACCCTAACAGTAATAACATTAAATTGAAATAGAATAAATAATCAAAAGGCAGGCTTTGGCAGAATGGATACAAAACTATGATCCAACTATTGACTTTCTATAAGGGATACACTTTAGATTGAAAGACACAAATAGGTTGAAAGTAAATGAATAGCATGCAAACAGTCACCAAAAGAGAGTCAAATATTAATATCAGACAAAACAGACTTTAAGATAAAAATTATTTCTAGAGACAAAATTCATCATTATAAAAGGATCAGTCCATCAGGAAGCTATCATCATTACAAATATCAATCTTTTGGCTCCTCTTCAAATCATGTATGAAGTAAAAGATGTATACATATATCCCAAATACACTGAGTGGAATAATATTAAAATATTCACATAGAGAAAAATCTGATTTAAAAAGTGTTACTGGTGGAGGGTACAGACACTGGGTTACTGTATGAGCTTGAATCTGTATACTTTGGGATTCTAAGAGTGTGATCATACCTTTGGCTAGAGATTTACCATATTTTACCCTTGAAAAGAGGAAGAAACACACAAACATGCACACATACAGACATGACTAGCTCAGAGTCCACCTTCCTCCTTTACGCCTGTCAAGAGTTCACAGTGCTATACAAACCTCCCAACTTTTAGGCAAGCTCAGGTTCTTATTCCCCGAAGATGCTGTACAATGTGCTGTGCTCACCTTGAGAAGAAAAGCCTAGAAGGAAGTCCCCAGAAAGCAACATCAGGAAACCATGTCACTTAGATACAATGCTTTTGTGTATGTCTTAAGAAAGCCTTATTTATTCAGGAATTCTAGTTAGTTCAATGCATTCATATAATTACACATGATTTTACAATGGACATTGTGATGATCTCATTTGTAATTTTGCTTTTCAATAAAACTTGTGTAAGAAAAGAAAGCTGAGAAAATGAAATATTGTCAGGAAAATTATTGATAGAACTTGTTTTTGCTATTAAGTTTAATTATCCTAATTAATCTGGGCTCTCCTCGACCTGTCTTCTGGTTCTGCCATTAATCAGTGATTTGACCTTCTGTGATTCACTCTTTATCTTTACCTGTCTAATGATGAAGTTGAACTAGAAAGCCGTTAAGTTTCCTTTCAGCTCCAATAATATTTGTGTTTCTGAAGTAAGGATTTAAATTTAGTTATAATCTAATTACATGTTGAATTTCCTTTATCCCACAATACCAAGTATATTAACAAAATTGCTAATAAACTCTAAACAGCAGAGAAAATGTTTCAATTTAGTTCAGGGAAGGAGGTAAATGAAAAATTGCTATCTTATTCGGTTAAATGTGAATTTCACAATTGCCTATTTGTCCATTATTGTCAAAAAGTCCAAGGTATACTACCTAGTTACATACAGTCGAATTGCCTTAAAAACCTTTCTTTTGAATTTCAGAAGGTTTAAAAAATAGCTAACTATTCCATTTTTTAACTGCTTGCTTCAGAAGTTTTTATAGACTAACTAATAGAAATGTGCTTTCAAAGAAAAGTAGGTTGTTCATTTCTATAGATCTAAAAGTGCTCAGCATATATTTCCTAGGCCAGTACAACCATGGAGATGTATAAAATACTGTGAAACAATTTCCTAGATTATATAACCCTGTTCCCAAGTTAAACTGACCACACAATAAATACCCTGCAACAGAAGAATGATAAACATTATTATTATTGGGCTTCCCATATGGCTCAGTGGTAAAGAATCCACCTTCAATTCAGGAGAGACAGTTTTAATCCCTGGGTCGGGGACATTCCCTGGAGGAGGGCATGGCAACCCACTCCAGTATTCTTGCCTGGAGAACCCATGGACAGAGGAGCCTGGAAGGCCACAGTCAATACGGTTGCAGAGTCAGACACGACTGAGTGACTGAACACACACACAANCCCTGGAGGAGGGCATGGCAACCCACTCCAGTATTCTTGCCTGGAGAACCCATGGACAGAGGAGCCTGGAAGGCCACAGTCAATACGGTTGCAGAGTCAGACACGACTGAGTGACTGAACACACACACAAACATTATTATTACTATCTGCATTAAGTTTTTCAGTTCGGTATTACACTTTCATTACTATCCAAGTACTTTCAAACAATGACCCATTTACAAATGTGTATGTCCATAACCAGTTATTAGCAGTATCACATTTCCTCTGACTTCAGCCAAGCATAAATGCAACAAATAGGTTTATTGCTCAACTGTGTTCAGCTCCAATTGAAGATTTAAATTTGAATAGTCCTAAATGGCTCTCAGCACCCAGGTAGCACTCCCTTGACAATCTGCCAACTGTGTGTTTCTTAATATAGAACACTGCTCCTGCTGGCAAATTCACTTTCTCAATTTTCTAGAAGATACAGAAAAGGATGGGAGTAGGCTCTAGCCTTCCCTTAGAAATGGTAAACACCTCAAACAATGAAAGTCATCCATTTCCTTTAAAAATTAAAATACCATTTGGCATACATACTTTCTCAGGGCAGAGCCTTCTGTTAGTAACATGCTTTATAGTTGATAGTTATTTATTTGAATCATTCAGGAGCTATTTGAAGACAGATGAGTTTAAATCACATCTTTAAACAAAGCAAAATGGATTTAGACTTCCACAAACATCTGTTAATTTTCACACACTGAATCCATTAAGATAATTCACCTTATGGAGTAACTCAGAAGGAGAAGCTCCCTCCACAACACGGAAAAAGGAAAAATTCAGTTATGCAAATGATTCCCATTTAAACTCTGCCCAGTGAGCAACAGAAAGAGTAAGCAATTCAAATTGCATGTTAATCACCTTCACATTTACAGAGCTCCAGGAAAGCCAAGGCTGACAAGGTCAGATTTTCTGCAGGGTTCCAGAATGACAGTATCCTGAGGATGGAGCTCTGTCAGATCACTCACATGAAGGAGAACCAATACGGCTGCTAGGAGTTCCTCTCTGGAATCTACTTCATGGATGGCTTTTTCCTCTGCTGGGATATTCAGATGATAAAATAATACTTGATGATCTTTCTCAAATTATTCAACTTGGACCAAATGAAAAAAAGTGGTTGTAATCACCTTGCAACTGTGGCTGAAACCACCGTTGGTCTTTGTTAAATAAAGGGGAGATACTGGCTTTTGCCACTGGAAAGAAAAAGAATCTCTGAATTAGAACAAAAATCACTCCTGACTTCTTGTGAGATTTGAGATTCCATTGATAATGACCAGAAAGATAATTCCTAGCTGAAAACTCTGATCAGGTGATACCAGTATTGGGTACATCATGAAGGATGTGATACACTAGAGTACCAAATTCTGACACAGAAATTTCTTTTGAATATCTCTGGGTTTAATGCATTTACAAAAAAAAAAAAAAAAAAGTTATACCATTCTTAACTCTTCCAAGGGCTTTCTATTTAGAGGATTTTTATTGAGGATCTACTTCTGGGCCAGACACTGTACTGACCTGTATTTAATTTCATTTAATCTTCAAAATAATATTATGAAATAGGAATTATTGTATTTGTTTTACATTTAAGGAATCTTTGGCTAGGGGAGTTTAAGTTATTTACTTCACACATACATACTAAGTCACTTCAGTTGTGTCTGATTCTTTGTGACGCTATGGTATAGCCCAACAGGCTCCTCTGTCCATGGGATTCTCCAGGCACGAATACTGGAATGGTTTGCCATGCCCTCCTCCAGGGAATCTTCCTGACCCAGGGATACAACATATATCTCTCATGTCTCCTGCACTGGCAGGTGGGTTCTTTACCACTAGCGCCACCTGGGAAGCCTCTATTTACTTCATAAGTAAGGACAAAGCTAGGATTTGAACCCTGCTCTGAATGACTTTCAGAATCCATGCTAGTACTGATATACTACTCTATGTTCTGCATAACAAAAAAGAATTATGATCACCCTGATCTCCAAGGAGGTAAAGTTTGTTCCTCTACCCCTAGGTTTAGTTTGAAGTGTCAGTCTAGAATTCAAAACTTACATGCTTGGACCTTTCCTCGAAGGATTCTAAGCAATGGGCCTGGGAGCGAGGCAGGTCGAGTTTTCAAAAGTTCTTCAGTTGATTCCAATGCACGGTCTCCATCAAGAACTACTGATATCACTTATAAGTGGGATTTAAAAAATATGATAGTGACATATTTTATGAAACAGAAATAGACTGACAGACACAGAAAAATTAAGAGTTACCAAGAAGAAAGGTGAGGAGAGATAAATTAGGAGTTCGGTATTAACAGATACATACAACTATATATAAAATAGATAAACAACAAGGATCTACTGTATAGCATAGGAAACAATAGTCAATATCTTGTAATAACCTATAATGGGAAAATGGAAAAAAATCTGAAGCTGAATCACTTCACTATACATCTGAAACTAACATAGAATTTTAAATCAACTATACTTCAATTAAAAAAAAAAAGAGCTCATCACATAATTTAGTAATCCTGTTACACTGGAGTTCATGTACACATTCTCAGATATCCTTGGAGACAACCAGGAAATTTTAAGTTTGTAGTCTCACTTCAATAAAAAAAATTTTTAATTACTCTTTAAGTTAATTCTTGATCTGGATAACCAAGCCCTTCTAGCTGACTTTGTTCTTTTCTATTTATTTCAGCTTTGATTTTGTAATCATGAATTTATTCATACAACAAATTATGTAATTCCTAACATGGTAAGTAAGACAATAAGCACATTTGCAAAAATGTTAAAAATCATTGACAACCTGACAGGTTTGCTATGAAATTTAATGAAAAGTACTTAGAGGCGTCTAACATTTGGTAAAGACTCAATGAACGTTAGGTATAGTTTTTCTTATTGCTATCCTTTATTCTTTAAACAAAAGTTCTAAACTTCATGTAGTACTAAGTACTACAAACAAAACAGTGGAAGGCAATGGGGGTAAGACAAGAGCTCTACTTGGTGACCTGGGAGGGCCTCTCTATTTCAGTGATATTTAATCAAAGCCCTAAGTAGAATGATGAAGCAAGCTACATAGCTGTGAAGAACTTTCTAGGTGAGGGAAAAAGCCAATGAAACACTTTTAAGCAGGAATAAACTAAGATGTTCATATTCCTTCACTCATTTAGTTATGGGTGATCATGGGACAAAATGTAACTTTTGATGGAGTGTTTCTCAAAAGGCTGAAATTCTTACTGTGGGGTGAATTCTGCACACATACCCCCATTCATATGAAGAAGGTCTAACTCCCAGTACTTCAGAATGTGCTTGTATTTGGACATAGAATTTTCACAGGGATAATTAAGTTAAAATGAAGTTATTAGGGTAGACCCTAATCCAATATGACTGAAAATTTGGACTCAGACATGTACACATGTACAGAGGGAAGACAATGGAAAGACAAAGAAGGTAGTCATTAATAGGCCAAGGAGAGAGGCCTGGAATAGATCCTTGCCTCATGGTCCTCAGAAGAAATCAACTCAGTCCAACAGTTTGATCTTGAACTTCAAGCCTCCAAAATGGTGAGAAAATATATTTCTGTAGTTTAAGTTGATCTGTGGTACTTTGTGATGGCAACCCAAGCAAACTAAATACAGACATCATTCTCAAGAATAAAAAGAATTCTTCAGGTGGATCTACTTATTATTCAAATTTAAAAAGTTATACTTAGAAGATTTTGATCTATTCAAAAGGACAGTAAGTGTTAATCTGGATTAGACACCCAGGACTTTCACCAAGTGGTTTGGTCTTGGGAAGAAGTCTAGAAGTTAAGTAGTTCTTTGGGAGCTGGGGCCCAATTGACATCTTTGAAAGCTTCCTGACCAGCACAGGAGTGAGGTTTCTCATGAACAGATTGAACTCTGTAGAAAGAATATGTAACCGTCCTCTGGTAAGCCACCAAAGACTTTCACTTCTCTTTTCATCATGAGGTCTCCAGCCTTTGGGTTGGAGGACATGATGCTGAAAATCAGACCATTTCTGAGTCTAACCCTCCAGGATGTGTTCAGTAGGAACTGCTTGAGAATTGGCATCTAAGAATAAGAGGTGCCAGGGTTGTAACAAAGAGGAGCTTGGTGACTAGACTAGTGCTATACCATTGAAGTACCTGGCCAGCAACAGAGGGCTGCAGCTGAGAAAACTGAGCCACATGTTCATCAGGGCTCGGGGTGGGGGACAAAAGCAGAAATAGGAATAAAAGGAAGAGCTGCCAGCAGGGAGGTCTACAGAGGAGAGTGGGCACTTCAGTCAGACCTAAGAGCCCCATCACAGACAGGCTGCATAAGTCTCTTTAAAGAATGAGAAAGTGTGCTCTACCAGGCAGAGGATGGCTGTTTAAAGGGTGGGACTGGTTCTGAAAATAGATGCAGTGTAGGGCAAAGACTTGATTGCAGTTTAATGAAAGTGGTGCTCAAGCAACCAGAAAGGAAAAAAGAAATTTTTTTTTCACCAAGAATAAGATACTCCAGCAGGCAATGCTGCAATGGCATTTCAAAATGCTAATTGTACCAGAATCTTGGTGGTAAACTGAAATGGAGCCATAATCAGGGGGCATTCTAACTCTGGCATGCTATAATTAAGTAATGATTTGAACCAGTGGTTTTAATAAGTTTCTCCACACAAAAGCCAGCACCTCTTTTCAATTCCTGCTACATTCATTATATTTAGCTCCTGCTTGACATTTCCTAGCAGAAAAGCTAAATATCCAGTTTCTTTTACTTGTTTATAAATATTAATATAATAGTTTAAAATACTGGAAATGTATCACTTATTAAAATATAGCCAAACCTCCTGATAGTGAATTAGTTGCACATAAAGAAAAAAATAATAATTTCATATTCAGATGCCTGTTATAAAGAAAATAGAACTGGTTAAAAGCATGGAAAATGACTCAAGGATTGTCTATTTGCTTCTCTAGGACAAGGACATTTGAGTAAAGATCAGAATAATGAGAGGATGAAGCCATAAAAATATCCAAAAGAAAATCATTCCATGAAGAAGAAAAAGAAAGTGCAAAGGACCTGAGGTAGTAATAACCTTGTCATGATTGGGCAACAATAAGAATAGTCAGACTAAACTTTAGTATTTGGGGGGGGGGCGCGGGTAACAGGGGAAGATGAGAGTGGAAAGTCAGGGAAGGGATAGTATATGCAGGACACTGTGAGGTAAAGTAAAGAATCTGGATTTTATCCTCGTTACAATCAGAGAATCCTAAAGACCTTTAGCAAGAGGGTGACACTATATGTTTTCTCTTTCCAAAAGATCCTACTGGCTGCTCCAAGGAAATTGCAAAGAAAGCAACAAGACCAGTTATGAAGCATTTTCAAATGAAAGGATGAGGGTGGCTTGAATGATAGTTTAGTTAAGGATGATGGTGAGGATAAATTGTTAACTGACCAAGGGATATAAGGAAAAGGTAAATTATAGTAAAGTCAAAGAAAAATCCTAGGTTCAAGCACTGAGAATAGTAATACCATTTACAGAGATGGAAAACAGATGGAAAGGGCTATTAATAGTTTTGTCTTGTTCATGTTAAGTTTGAGATACCACTTAGGCCTCCACATAGAGATATTAAATAAACAGTTGAATATATGAATCTTGTGGTCAGGTTAGAGTTTTAGACTAAATCTATAGGTTTGGATTCTACTAGCACAAACATGGCATGCATTAGAGGCACAGACATGGATGAGATCACATGAATTTGACAGCCAAGAGTAGAAGCTCTGGGTCACATCTGTATCTTGATATCTGATGAAGGGATGAAGCCAGCAGGGGAGAGAATAAAGAACCGGTCAATACAGCAAGAAGAAAAACAAAGAAAAGAGCATGGTCAACCATTACAAATGCTGCTAGGAATTAGAATTAAATTAGAAGACGCTTAGTCCTTGGAAGAAAAGTTATGACCAACCTAGATAGTCTATTCAAAAGCAGAGACATTACTTTGCTGACTAAGGTCCATCTAGTCAAGGCTATGGTTTTTCCTGTGGTCGTGTATGGATGTGAGGGTTGGACTGTGAAGAGAGCTGAGTGCCGAAGAATTGATGCTTTTGAACTGTGGTGTTGGAGAAGACTCTTGAGAGTCCCTTAGACTGCAAGGAGATCCAACCAGTCCATTCTGAAGGAGATTTCTTTGGAAGGNAGTTGGACTGTGAAGAAGGCTGAGCGCCGAACAATTGATGCTTTTGAACTGTGGTGTTGGAGAAGACTCTTGAGAGTCCCTTGGACTGCATGGAGATCCAACCAGTCCATTCTGAAGGAGATTTCTTTGGAAGGAATGATGCTAAAGCTGAAACTCCAGTAATTTGGCCACCTCATGAGAAGAGTTGACTCATTGGAAAAGACTCTGATGCTGGGAGGGATTGGGGGCAGGAGGAGAAGGGGACGACCGAGGATGAGATGGCTGGATGGCATCACTGACTCGATGGACGTGAGTCTGAGTGAACTCCGGGAGTTGGTGATGGACAGGGAGGCTTGGCGTGCTGTGATTCATGGGGTCGCAAAGAGTCAGACACAACTGAGTGACTGAACTGAACTGAAAATAAACAACAAGGTCCTATGTATAACACAGGTAACTATATTCAAAATCTTATGATAACCTATAATGGAAAAGAATCTGAAAAAACTAATAAAAGCAAGAAAAAGAGTAAAATTACAAGAAGAATGTTACCGAACTGAATTTGGGTCCACTCACTCAACCTGCAGCAAAGCCAACCTACTGACACCAGGTTATGATGAAGGAAGGTACAGCATTTTTCACAGGCTGGAGAGCAAGGAGAACAGGCAGCTCATGCTCAGAAGACCGGAAGTCCCCAGTGGCTTTTAGGGAATAGTTTATAAAGACAGCGTGAGAAAAGAGGTTGGGAGTATGTGATCACCTTATGCACAATTCTCTGGTTGATAATGAGGTAACTGGGTGCTGCTTTGGGAATCTCAATCATCAAACTTCTGGTTCCAACCTTTCTGAAGTCCACATGTGTGGATAGCATGAAGTTAACTTCCTCCACCTGGTGGAGGTTTCAGTATCTGCAAAACAACTGAAGGATAAGGCTCAGGATAATATCCATAACTCTTGAAGAGGAATTAGAGCTCCTTTAATGGCTAAACTTACTATTTTGTCTGCTTTACTACTTTCCTTTGTTTTTGCATTTTCTCACGTCTCTGATAAAATTTGCTCTTTGGAACGTGGGGGAAGGCTTAGGAAACTAAAGCTTTTCTGTGGGCAAGAGATGAGGATATCTGCCCCAGGAAAGATCCCACAGTATTCTACTTAGTTTCAAGAAGAAAGAAAAGAGGCTGATGGTAATGATCTTTTAATGTGTTTTTTAATTTACTGAACATTTTGGAAGATTTTCCTTCATGCTCCTTGTGAATTCTTTAAGTCAGGTAAGAGTAGAATCTCAGTTATACCACTGCCATGGTGTGAATTGACTGTTGAAGTTATTACTTAGTTAATTGTTTATTTATGACTTAGTATTTTGGTGAATATCATTACCATTTATTTCCTTAGTGATACCACTACCAACTAAAATACCTGAATATCACTAATATTTGAGATCAGGACCCCTGGTTTCTAGGTGATCACCCAGAGATCTGGAAAATGTGATTTGTTTAAAGTCCCAGAGATAAATCCTCTAATCTTCCCACCATCACTTCTTTCCAACCTCCTTCCCCATCTTTCTCTTCTCCATCAGTTCCTCTGGCTATGAACATCTTTTAAAATAAAATTCCTTTTGGAAAACTCCTAGTTTCCTTTCTCTTCTTTGAGCATGTACTGTGCCTTCCATTTTGTTTAGAACCAATTGCAAAACTTATCTTTGACTCATGTTGGAGACAAAAGCCCTAAACTAGATTATATGAACGCATACTCTCTTTCACTCTTGCTTTCTGATCAGTGTCTTGTGGGCCTGTTTGTTATTTGAGTAGATTTACTGGCTGTTTTTAAAACCCTGTAGCTCTCATAAACTGCACCCCTTGTCAGGTGCTAAAAGCCCTCTTAGCCAACCAAAATGCAGGTGGCTGTGTTCTGGCCAGATCTGGGTTAGTTGGATATAAAATCAAAATATGTGAAGGCTGGAAGAAAGGAAAGATTCCTTAGTAATAGTCACAGCTTTTTTTGAAAGCAAAAGGCCCAAGAAAAGAAACGAACTGTGTTCCAAGTGGAGTTTAAGTACCTGATTCCCGCTGTGAACAGTGATATATGGTTGTTTTATAAATTAGCCACATTTGAATTCTAAATCACTATAGGTGTAGCACAACCTTTGATATAAGACTAAGCTTATTTTTCAACAAACAAAATAATTGCTTAACATTGGTGAGTTGGTGGAAGGGGGAGGGGAGAGTCTATTTTTGAGGCACTATACCTGCTACCCAGATAATATTCCTAATACTTGACAGTACAAAATAATGGTATTGATAAGATGAATAAATCTGATCTTGGCTATTATATGTCAAATTGGTAGAAGACAAATTTTCATGCAAGGATGCAGAAAAGTAATAAACCTGCTTACAGAACAAATTTAATGGTTTCTAAGCCTATATATATTTCTAATAATTGTTTATACTTTTAATTTAATACTATTATTCTAAGCAGGAAGCTTGTTTCAAATTGTGGAGAGATTGGAATAAAATCAAAGAATCAGAATTCTCTAAAAAGGCAGTTTCCAAGGGAATTCAACATGGTTAGATACAATTCTAGCATGTTCACTTCTTTGTCTCAAAGATTTT
Source organism: Neotragus pygmaeus (assembly GCA_006410875.1). Taxonomy (NCBI): domain Eukaryota; kingdom Metazoa; phylum Chordata; class Mammalia; order Artiodactyla; family Bovidae; genus Neotragus; species Neotragus pygmaeus. The sequence continues at coordinate 2,160,238 of SJYV01051165.1, forward strand.
CTTGTAAATAAATTCTGGATAGACTTCAATAGCTCTTCCGCACGCTCCCTGGATGTGGGAGGTGAAAAGAGAGGAGGACTAAGTCTTGGAGAATTTTTCTATAATTTTTTTTTGGTTTATTACTGGAGACATCTCCACAATTTATATGCATACATTTTAGCTGTAGTTTAAGTTAAACATCAAACCTCAACCTGATGGTGTGTTCAAAAATCAAATAAGTCTCTGAGAGCAGTCAGAGTATTTCTAGAAGAGTCAAAGGAGGCATTAAGCAGTCAATATAATCATTGCTGGCTGCTCTTTGGGGCTGAGAAATTAACATGGCCTTGCCTAGCTGGCCCATCACACCTTCTGCTTCAGTATCACTTCTCCAGGCTCTCTGACGGAAAGCCCAGAGTTAGGCTTTACAAAGCAAATCTGCAATCTGTTGACAATCCAACGTGGAAAGCTCCTGCTCCCGTCGCTGAGGCTCTGCCTCTTCTGGGGATATATAAAACCCTCTTGTCTCCAGGGTTGCCAAGTCAGCACTTCCCAGGAGCACTTAGAAAGAATGGCATCCCTCACCTCTCCGTCAACAACAGAAAGACCTAAATACTGGTAATGGCATCATAGGGGTAACGGGGGACATGAGAAAGGGTTTCAGGATACACTTTCCCAGAGCGAATCAATGTGAATGGGATGCTGCCTTCCAAAGCGAGGTAAAGCCCCGTCACAGGGACTCTGCCCACTTGTGCTATTAATACCCCGGCTGCTCTCGCGCTCTGCAAGGGTATGGGGCATGGCTGGTGCATTAGCTCCTCGTGGAGCCGACTAAGACAGAGTGTCTGTAAGACGCCGTGCTCCAAAATGTTCCGCAGGAAACAGCCCCGCACTGTCAGGGAGAGAGGAATGGATGGTCTCCTTCTCGTCTCTGTTTCTATTATAAATTAGATGCCTACTTTAAAAATGACCGAAGTATAAATAATTCAAAACAAACCAAAGGCCCTTATTACCACCCTCGCACCCAAGATTTTGAAGATAACTCAGTCTACCCGATGCATTTACGGATGCTCGCTCTGCCTTGCGGTCCACTATTTCTTCCACTGTGAAGTGATACTAAGAGAAACGGGGTGGGAGCGGCGGCGGGGGAGTTGAGGGAGAAACTCAGGATAGTATCCAGTCTAAGGTCAAGTGCACGTCCCCCACCACAGGAGAACCAGAGTTCTTTCCCCAAACAATTCATTCCNTTTCTTCCTCTGGGAAGTGAAACTAAGAGAAAGGGGGGGGGAGCGGCGGCGGGGGGGGGGGTTTGAGGGAGAAACTCAGGATAGTATCCAGTCTAAGGTCAAGTGCACGTCCCCCACCACAGGAGAACCAGAGTTCTTTCCCCAAACAATTCATTCCTGAGGTCTAACGTGAGTCTGTCTTCCTCTTCCCCAGAGAAACCGATCACTCTAAAACCAGAGTGGAACGCACAGAAAACAGGCACCAGGGATGTTCTTCATGCGTACTGTGCCTCTGTCCACAGAATTCTCCAGGGAAGAATATTGGAATGGGTAGCCATTCCCTTCTTCAGGGGATCTTCCTGACCCAGGGATCGAACTCGGGTCTCATGCATTGCGGGCAGACTTTTTACCGTCTGAGCCACTAGAGAGGTTCATAGGGATGTTCTGGGAAGCATACAAAAGCACATTATTCATTGACCCAGCTCTTCCCATCCTTCTGGTTACTGCTTCCAGCTAAAGCTGCAACCTCATCTACTTCCTTTCCTTTCCTCTTTTAAAAAAATAATGATCAAGGCCTGATGACTATAACCTTATCTATCCTATCCTTGATCATCAGTCAGTCCAGTTGCTGAGCCGTGTCCATTTCTTTGCGATCCCATGGACTGCAGCACGCCAGGCTTCCCTTACTTGCTAAACTTACGTTTATTTTTGTGACACAATGATCTGATGTCTTTATAAATAAAATAATCTTTTATTTTAAGACTAGTCTTACACTGGGAGAGATGGAGTCCAGTGGAAAAACCAAGGGCAAAACAGCTACTTCTAAGACGGTAAAATATTTCGGAAGCTTAAGTGGGAAGGTGAGAATGGAAAACTGCAGGTAAGAGTGTATCTGAGTCATGAAATCTTTGTGAAGACTACTGCCCTGCAAGAAAGGAAAAAAGAATTAGGGTAGGTAATGTGACAGCTTTGGTAATGGCAGAATACTCTAAATCAGTTTCCAAACCTGGCTACACAGCATACCACTTGGGGCCATATGACTTCTCTGGTGGTCCAGTGGCTAAGACTCTGCTTTGCAATGCAGGGGGTGCAGGTTTGATGCTTGGTCAGGGAACTAAGATCCCACATGCCACATAGTGTGGGAAAATAAAAAGGTTTGCTGGATTCACACTGGGAGATTCTATGTCAGAAAATCTAAGGTGGGGTTCAAGAATAGAGCCTTGGGAATCACTCAGGAAGCAGCAAAATGTTTAGTAATGAATATGTGTATTTTAGATACTCATCCTGAAATAAGCTAGATTGAACAGGACTAGAGTCTGTAGTTACCAGATGCCTGAGAGTAATTCCAGTAGTGGTTAAAGTTTATGGCAGTTTCTGTGAATTGTTATATTTTTATTTCTTTATTAGAAGTTCTAAAGTATATAAAGAATGGCATTGTATTTATTTACCAAAAGACAGTTGATATGATAGTTCTGTTATCAGAATGAGGGTCTCCCCACAACTCTCTGATAGCCATTTCCTACAATATGTGTCTGAACAATCTTATCTTCTTACCCAAGATAAAATCACAGCCAACAGGGAAAGCAAAACAGACAACCTCCTTATAGAAAAGCATTTCTCAAAGTTTTAAAGGATCCCTTTACAGTCTCAAAAATTATTGAGGACCCTCAAGGACTATTTTTCTGGATGGGTTATGTTGATTGATATTAAACATCTTAGCAATTAAAGCTGCTAAGTCACTTCAGTTGTGTCTGACTCTGTGCAACCCCATAGACGGCAGCCCACCCAGCTCCCCCATCCCTGGGACTCTCCAGGCAAGAACACTGGAGTGGGTTGCCATTTCCTTCTCCAATGCATGAAAGTGAAAAGTGAAAGGGAAGTCGCTCAGTCGTGTCTGACTCTTTGTGATCCCATGAACTGCAGCCTAGCAGGCTCCTCCATCCATGGGATTTTCCAGGCAAGTGTACTGGAATGGGGTGCCATTGCCTTCTCTAAATTAAAGCTGAGAAATTTATAATATATTAGTTTATTTAAAAATAATAAAAACTAACATTGTAAACCCATAACATGTTAGCTTAAATAATATTATTTTTAAAATTATATTTTCCTAAATGAAAAAATATCTGTGAAAAGTAGTGTTATTTTATGTTTTTGCAATTTTTTAAAAAATGTGTGGCTTTATAAATGATAGCTGAATTTTTATATCTGCTTCTGCATTGAATGGGTAGCATTATGTCCTTTGGCTTAAAGCCTATAAAGAGAAAAACAGCTTTACACAGATATGTAACTGGAAAAGGGAGGTCCTTGTGAGTTCCAGGAAGTGTGTTGGCAACCTGGGCTCCTCAGACCATACTTTGAGAACGACTCCTCCTGAATGATCGCAACTCTCTCTCCGTGATGGTGAGCTGGTGATGTCAGCTGAAGGCAGTCAGCCTCAAGGTCTATGGGGCTGGACCAGATCACAGAGATTTCAGAGCTAAGGACAAATTATGTCTAGGGAGTCCAGGTTGGCTGGGAGAAAAATATCAGAAATGAAGTGGTGGTAAGCCCCAGAGTGAGGTGTGATGGGAAACTTTGGAAACTTTTGTTTTTTTGATGTGGCTTCACTTTTATCTGTTAAAATGATGCTCCTTAGCAGCTCCCCCACCGGCAAGCCCATCAGTGCACAAACACACCCCTACCTTTATGTTGGAACCCAAACAGGTTGGTATATCGTCTGGAAGGCAGGACAAGAAATGTGTGGGCCAAAGGGCAGGAGGGATCCCTCCTCTGGAAGCGAAGGGCCAGACCTCATCTCTCTAGGGTAGAGATGAAGTGAGGAATCTCCAGAGCAGGCGTCTAAGAAAGCCGCCGCACGACATTTCCACTGCTTTATTATCTGAGGGCAGCTCAGGCCACTGCTTTAGGCATTGAAAAGAAATACTCTGTTTAGTCTTTCTGGGGCATTCAAATAACTCAATAAGCCTTGCTCATTGCTTCTGAGGTGTTTCTGCGGTCTTTCTGGGGTGTTCTGAGGTTGGAGCCTTTTGTTCAGTTAAGTAGAAGATTGCCCATAAGCCTTATTGATCTTCTCTCTGAGGGAATTTCTCCCCTCTTTTGCCTTTTTCAGAAAGTTCACAATCTTGTCTTGAGACTGAGCAGTGATTTCCCTNTTTTTTTTTTAACAAATCAAAAACCTTTGCTTTTATAAGGTAAAAATAACTTACAATTACACTTACTCAAAATTCAAACTGAATAACCTAGAGTTAGCCTACCACATGCTGCTGGGCAATGTTTTTAGGCTCCCACTGTACATGCAAGTGAAGATGGTAGCAAGAGTTCCTACTTGACTTGTATTGAAGGTAGTTTTCAACGATAACAGTTTTACTTTTTAATAAATTGGTTTAAAGTTTAACTTCAACATTTACAATTTAGTTTACTTGAGTTTTTTGGTTAACTCTCTGTTGTTTGTTCAACTCTTTGTTGTTGCTACGTCATGTCCAGCTCTTTGTGAGCCCAAGAACTGCAGCATGCCAGGCTACCCTGTCCTTCACTATCTCCTGGACTTTGCTCAAACTCATGAACATTGAGTCAGTGATGCCATCCACCATCTCATCCTCTGTTTCCCCCTTCTCCTCCTGCCTTAAATCGTTCCCAGTACCAGGGTCTTTTCCAACATGTTGGGCCTTTGCATCAAGTGGCCAAAGTATTAAGAGCTTCAACATCAGTCCTTCCAATGAATATTCAGGGTTGACTTCCTGTAGGATTGACTGGTTTGATCTTCTTGTTGTCCAAGGGACTCAAGAAGCTTCTGTAGCACCACAACTCAAAAGCATCAATTCTTCAACACTAAGCCTTCTTTATGGTCCAACTCTCACATCCATACATGACTACTGGAAAACCATAGCTTTGACAATACAGACTTTTGTTGGAAAAGTGATTCTTACCTTTTTAATATGCTGGTTAGGTTTGTCATAACTTTTCTTCCAAGGAGCAAGTTTGTTTTAATTTCATGGCTGCAGTCACCATCTGCAGTAATTTTGGAGCCCAAGAAAATAAAATTCATCACTGCTTGCATTTCTTCTCCATCTATTAGCCATGAAGTGAAGGGACTGGATGCTGTGATGTTAGTTTTTTTAATGTTCAGTTTTAAGCCAGCTTTTTCACTCTCCTCTTTCATCCTCACTGAGAGGCTCTTTAGTTCCTCAATTTCTGCCATTAGGGCAGTGTCATGTGCATATATATTGAAGTTGTTGATATTTCATGGAGGGACTTTTTAAGTGCATATCCTAAAGAAGATTTTGAAATGTGAATCACATTAAAATTTTAATCTTTTATTAAAATGTTAAACTCTGGTTTTGCCCTTTGCCTTGTACTTAGCTGTGTCTGCATTCAGCCCATGCCCCACTGATCTGACCCCTCTGTCAGTGCCACAAGAGGGAGGAGACTATCAAATGCTGGCCTCCCAGAAGTAATACACTCAGGGCTGGCTCTTTGATAAAGACAGATGGTCCACTGTATAGAAGATGGACAGCACACACTTCCCACGCAACACTGTTCAACATCCTCCCTGACAGAAGGCACTCAAAGTCGTGCTGTATCATCATTTCCTTCTCAGGACTGCTGGACGGCACCTGCTCCATGTAGCATACTGTCNCCACTGTATAGAAGATGGACAGCACACACTTCCCACGCAACACTGTTCAACATCCTCCCTGACAGAAGGCACTCAAAGTCATACTGTATCATCATTTCCTTCTCAGGACTGCTGGACGGGACCTGCTTCATGTAGCATACTGTCTGTGAATGAATTGTTTTGGCTAGTCTTATAATAATTTTCCTATGAGGTTTTTTCCTTCAGGAAGAAAAATATTGGAAAGTGGTATATTTGGAATCAAAGAGAAAAATCAGTATGGGAGAAAAGATACACGTTTTCATCTATCTTTTCCATCAGGTTGCTCTGACACTAAATGAAGAGTTTTCAATGATCACTTTATGTTCCTCATTTAAGCTGTTTAGAAATAGCAATGAATTTAAAATATAAAAGATAATATCCAAAGATTCCTACATTTAAAATACTGTAAGAATTCCTAGATACAGATTTCAATTTAGTCTGCACCTGCGGAGACACTTACTTATGTTTAAGCAAGTCCTGTTTTATCTTTGGAGTCTCTTCTGCTACAGGTAGAGGAGCTTAACTAAAGCAGTTGCAGCCACCTTTTTTATCCATGCATGTGCTATTCTAAATCCTAAGATTGTGCAGATAAAAAGCAGTGAGGATTTGTCCTCAACTTTTCTTTGATTGCCATTGCTGCTGAGTGCTGAAGAAAGCCAAGGAGTTGGAAGGCTGTCAGGGACACTCCCTTTTAGAAAAAATAACCTGTCAAGTGCCTCAAATATCTCCTGCTTTCAGCCAATTCTTTTGGCAGCCAGTGTAAGTGCTACTGTCATTTAAATTTCTCTGAGGGAAGCAAGGAAGGGCCAACTAGCTTTTCTTGCATCCACGACCTTGCACAAACACTGTCATTCCCCACGCTCCCTCCATTGGATCTGAGAGCTGTTCAAGCTACAACAGCCAGGCCTAATTTTTGTTCAGTTCAAGTTAAGTTGTTTTTGTCATTTTTTTAATTCTCACAACTTGGGAGAGCAAGTGGATTTTAAGAAGAAAAGGGCTTGCATCTTTATATTTGGCTACTTTTTCCTTTCTCTGAGAAGCCTTCTGTCTCTTCCTTGAAGTTTTGAGACTCTTTCTGTTCTGACTCAGGAAAACAGAACTAAAATCAGTAAGAAATAAGTCTCCATTTCTGCAGCAGAAATTCCTACCAGTCACTATGCACTGAGAACAACAATCTCAATTCTCCTCATTTCCCTTTCCATATAGTGTATAAATCTCAAATCACCACTTCATTCATGCAGCAATATCCTTTAAGATCTGCCAAGATCTGCACTATCTTCCAGGGCTATAACGTTAGATGGGATGTGGTTCCCTGCCCAGTAGGAGACTCCGATTCATGAACAGGACAGCAGAGAATCAATAACAGGTACAATAACAGATAGGCTGCCTATGGGAGGACAGAAGGGTAGCACCTAGCCTACCCTGGAGAAATGAGAAAGGGCTTCCTAGAGGGGACGACACACTGGCTGGGTCATAAATGAGTAGGAGAACTCCAGCCAAGAGAGAAGGGAAATAAGAAAAGATCAGGCAGAGGGAATGATAAATGCTGAGGCAGGATTTCTCAGGCTCAGCATCACTGACATTTTGGGGGCAGGTAATTCTTTTCTGGATGGGGGAGGGGCGGTCCTGTCCAGTTCAGTTTTAGCAGCAGCATCCCTGGCTTCTATTCAGTAGGTGACAGTAGCATCCCCTCCCTCTCCTGCGACAAACATATACGTCTCCAGACATTGTCAAATCTCAAATTCCCTGGAGAACGAATTCACCCCCCCCACCCCATTGAGAGCCGTCACATTAAACATGGAAGGAAGAGCTTGAAGCAGGTTGGTATGGTCAGAGGGTCATTCTGGAGACAGAGAATGACTGGTGTTGAAGATGGAGAAGTAAGCAAAAGCCAGGGTTTCAAAGGTCTTTGTGCCTTTCAGTTCCAGGAAAGTGACTTCACCTAACAAGAGTGGTTTCCTCTTCCATGTTTCCCAGTGGAATACAGCCAGGGCTAAATCAGATCACATATGTAAAGAAATTGGCACAGTGCTTGCCATACATAAAAAGAGGTTTGTTCCCTTTCTCCTACTTGGTTCTTTGTTAGGAATTAGGGTAATGAACTGAAGGGCAGTCAGAGGTGCGTTGAGGTGGCGGGGTGGTGGGGGGAGGCTCTGAGGTAGGAATAATCAAGCCACTGGCAGAGCTGACGACCTCAGAGCTGGACATGCTCCCACCTGGCCCGTGAAAGTGGGAAGCCCTCCATCCCAACCAGATTGTCCTTACCCACTTCTGAGCTTATCTTTCCAGAACACCTGGCTCATGTGCGTTAACCACACACACTTCCTTGTCTAACATTTATCTTAACTCAGCCAACACCTACAGCATTCTGTATATATATATGTCAGGTCATGGAGAAGAGGAAAGTAGATATTATAATAATAGAATTCTAGCTTTTATGACTTCCACCTCAGGGGTGGGGAAAATAGCACTCTTGTTTCTTTTGTCAGCCAAATCTCCATGTCTCCAAGCCAAGGGGAGGTCCAGCTCAGACAGCCATGCTCCTCAGAAGCCTGTCCTGGGGGCTGCCCCGCCCTAATCAGAGGCTGAGTGTCCCTTCTCTATGAGACCCACAGCATTCACCTAACCACTCTCTGGGGGCCCTCAGCGCGTGGTCCTACAACTTATTTGTTGGTTGGTTTGTTCACTGATTAATGACTTAAGTTACACGGAGCCAAGCATCCTGTATTTCTCAAGTAGTGATTGAATTAATGCACCAATACAGAGCTCTGATAAAACAAACAACAAATTGGTGAGTGTAAACAGTTCAGTTCAGTTGCTCAGTCATGTCAGACACTTGGTGAACACAGGAACCACAGCACGCCGGGCCTCCTTGTCCATCACCAACTCCCGGAGCTTGTTCAAACTCATGTCCATCCAGTTGGTGATGCCATCCTACCATCTCATCCTCTGTCATCCTCTTCTCCTGCCTTCAATCTTTCTCAGCATCAGGGTCTTTTCCAGTGAGTCAGTTTGTTGCATCAGGTGGCCAAAGTATTGGAGTTTCAGCTTCAACATCAGTCCTTCCAGTGGACACTCAGGACTGATCTCCTTTAGAATGGGATCTCCTTGCAGTCCAAGGGACTCTCAAGAGTCTTCTCCAACAGCACAGTTCAAAAGCAGCAATTCTTCGGTGCTCAGCTTTCTTTATAGTCCAACTCACACATCCCTATATGACTACTGGAAAAACCATAACCTTGACTAAATGGATCTTTGTTGACAAAGTTATATCTCTGCTTTTTAATATGTGTCTAGATTGGTCATAACTTTCTTTCCAAGAGGTAAGCATCTTTTAATTTCATGGCTGCAATCACCATCTACAGTGATTTTGGAGCTCCCCAAAATAAAGTCAGCCACTGTTTCCATTGTTTCCACATCTATTGGCCATGAAGTGATGGGACCAGATGCCATGGTCTTAGTTTTCTGAATGTTGAGCTTTAAGCCAACTTTTTCCACTCTCCTCTTTCACTTTTATCAAGAAGCTCTTTAGATCTTCTTCACTTTCTGCCATAAGGGTAGTATCATCTGCATATCTGAGGTTATTGATATTTCTCCCAGCAATCTTGATTTCAGCTTGTGCTTCTTCCAGTCCAGAGTTTCTCATGATGTACACTGCATAGAAGCTGTCTCTTATACACATCTCTCCTCGTATGTTCTAGGTACTGTGCTAAGCAATAATAAGACAGAATTATTCAGTCTAGCAGGGGAGACAGACATTAAACAAATAATTGCAGAAATCCCTATTTAAGAACAGCGGGAATTAGTTTATAAAAGACAAGGAGAGGGTGGTAGGAGAGTGTATCCCAAGGTGAGTGCGAGAAAGTTTCCATGAGAAAGAGACATTTAACCTATGACCCAAATGATGGTCAAGATTTAGCCAGGTTAGGACAGGGAGGGAAGATTCTTCAAGTCACAGAGAGGAGCATGCATGAAAGTTCTGAGCAGAAAAAAGCCTGGAAAATTACAGGAGTTGAAACAAGGGCAGCGTAACTGTCGTACAGAGAAAGAACGGGGAGCATAACGAGAGAGAGTGGGGCACAGGTCAGAATGCAAAGGGATGTGTGTGCCCTGCTCAGGGCTTTAGAGTGGGTGCCAGAGTGAGGGTGCCCCTGGATCAGCTGATACAAGGGAGGGAGGGGCCAGCTGGACTTCAAAGAGCTTCCCTTAGTCACTGTGTGCATGCAAGAAAATAAGCAAAATGAAAAAATCAAATAAAAACACAGGTATCCCTTGATTTATAGTCATCTTCCTGCCTCAGTGCAGTGTGTGTACTAGTTGGGTCTGACTCTTGGCAACCGGACGGTCTGCAGCCCACCCGGTTCCTCTCTCCGTGGCCTCATTGGTAGCCTGTCCTAGAGGAGGGCTGCATAGACTGAATAGGGCTAACTAGACTCCCAGGAGGCGTCACAGGCGCGGCACCTGGGCAGTTGCACAGACCCCTTGCTCAGAACTCCACACCTAGTTTAGTGCCCTGCTGTCTCCATCTTCAAATTTTTAATAATTTTTTATTGTGCGCTGGGCTCACAAATTATGTATCTTGCTTGGTCTCATATATATAGAGTTTTGGCCGGACAGGGCCATTTCTCCAAGAGCTAATGGGACTCTTTTGATGCTGCTGGTTAAAGGTCAAAGGTCCTGGAGATCTTCTGGCTTATCATCGCAGTTAAGCTTTAATGTCCCAGCAGCTTCGGTCTATTCCTTTATTCTCAGCCTCTCTGGGAATGGGAGGGCTCAGGGCTGCTGTAGAAAAGCATTCTTATTGATCTGGAGACCTTTTCCAAATAAAGTATTTCATGAATCCATGGTTCTGGACGAAGCTGTGGAATTATATTGAAGAAGATGAGTGGTTCTCAAACACTGCAGGTGCAGAGCCGCCCTCACCGTCATCAGCTGGGCTTCTTAGGAATACAGAGTCCCAGATCAGCGCCAGATCTATTGAATTACATCTTTGGGGCTGGAATCTGCGAATCTGCAGTAGTAACAGTCTTTGTGGACAATTTTCATGTGTGACCAGGATGGAGAATCATGGCTACAGACAGATGTGAAAGAAGGATGTACAGAAAATGTGTCACCAGAGTATTTGTTGGCCACTGAGATGCCAGAAGAGGCATACAGCACAGACATCACACTGTCCAAGGCTCTGAGTCAAAGAGGCTCAGACAGTTTATTTTGTCATGGGAAAGTCCTTTTCCTGGTGGTATTTCACATCTATCAAGCTCACAGGAGACTGATGTTCAACACAGAATACCAGTTGATTCAGTTACAGTGAAAAATACGCCTGTCACAAAGTTGGAAGGTCTTGTGCTGAAATGACCATAGTTTTTTCCTCCCTGGAGGCAGATCTACAGACGAAGTTCATTTATAATAGAAAGTTTCTTGCTGAACACAGAAACTCAGTAAGTAGGGTTGTCTCGTGCTTCCCTAAGTCACATCGGTGATCCCAGACCACAGGAAGGCTATTTAAAAGCAAGTATATACCAGGTAGTTACTTAGTTTTGTCCACACTGAACTCTAGATTCCTAACTTCTACAGTAAAGTGACATCCACACAGCACAGGCTCTTCTGCATAATACTATGGGAGTTTTTCTTTTTTGATGACTTTAAACAAATGATACAAAAGCTTGCTAAAATTGAGAAGTACATGAAATTTGTGAGACTGAGCCTACTCTTTGCTACACCATGGATTGTAGCCTGCCAGTCTCCTCTGTCCATGAAATTCTTCAGGCCAGAGTATTGGAGTGGGTTACCGTTCCCTTCTTAAGGGAGTTTGTCAGCCCAAGGATCAAACCCAAGTCTCCTGCATTGCAGGTGGATTTTTTACCATCCAAGCCACCAGGGAAGCCCATATACAGTTTCNCTGGTATTCCCATCTCTTTCAGAATTTTCCACAGTTGATTGTGATCCACACAGTCAAAGGCTTTGGCATAGTCAATAAAGCAGAAACAGATGTTTTTCTGGAACTCTCTTGCTTTGTCGATGATCCAGTAGATGTTGGCAATTTGATCTCTGGTTCCTCTGCCTTTTCCAAAACCAGCTTGAACATCTGGAGGTTCACAGTTCACGTATTGCTGAAGCCTGGCTTGGAGAATATTGAGCATTATTTTACTAGCACGTGAGATGAGTGCAATTGGGCAGTAGTTTGAGCATTCTTTGGCATTGCCTTTCTTTGAGATTGGAATTAAAACTGACCTTTTCCAGTCATGTGGCCACTGACGAGTTTTCCGAATTTGCTGACATATTGAGTGCAGCATTTTCACAGCATCATCCTTCAGGATTTGAAATAGCTCCACTGGAATTCCATCACTTCCACTAACTTTGTTCGTAGTGATGCTTCCTAAGCCCCACTTGACTTCACAGGATATCTGGCTGTAGATGAGTGATCACACCTATCTTGATTATCTGGGTCATGAAGATCTTTTTTGTATAGTTCTTCTATGTATTCTTGCCACCTCTTCTTAATATCTTCTGTTTCTGTTAAGTGCATACCATTTCTGTCCTTTACTGAGCCCATCTTTGCATGAAATATTCCCTTGGTATCTTCAATTTTCTTGAGGAGATCTCCAGTCTTTCCCACTCCGTTGTCTTCGTCTATTTCTTTGCATTGATTGCTGAGAAAGGCTTTCTTATCTCTCCTTGATATTCTTTGGAACTCTGCATTCAGATGCTTATATCTTTCCTTTTCTCCTTTACTTTTCGCTTCTCTTCTTTTCTCAGCTATTTGTAAGGCCTCCCCAGACAGCCATTTTGTCTTTTTGCATTTCTTTTTCTTGGGGATGGTCTTGATCACTATCTCTGGTACAATGTCACAAACTTCCATCCATTGTTTATCAGGCACTCTGTCTATCAGATCTAGTCCCTTAAATCTATTTCTCACTTCCACTGTAAAATCATATGATTTGAGTTAGGTCATACCTGAATAGTCTAGTGGTTTTCCCCACTTTCTTCTATTTAAGTCTGAATTTGGCAATAAGGAATTCATGATCTGAGCCACAGTCAGCTCCAGGTCTTGTTTTTGCTGACAGTATAGAGCTTTTCCATCTTTGGCTGCAAAGAATATAATCAGCCTAATCTCTGTGTTGGCCATCTGGTGATGACCATGTGTAGAGTCTTCTCTTGCATTGTTGGGAGAGAGTGTTTGCTATGACCAGTGTGTTCTCTTGGTAAAACTCTATTAGCCTTTGCCCTGCTTCATTCTGTACTCCAAGGCCAAATTTGCCTGTTACTCCAGGTATTTCTTGACTTCCTACTTTTGCATTCCAGTTCCCTATAATGAAAAGGACATCTTTTTTGGGTGTTAGTTCCAAAAAGTCTTGTAGGTAAACAAGGAGAGATTTAAAAAACAGGACATTCTTGCCCTCTCCATATGCCAGTGTCTGCATGTGAGTTCCATCCTAGCTGGCACACAACTTACTTTCAATTCTTTATCTCAGATTTTTAATCTCTTGTATTAGTTTTCTAGAGCTGCTATAATGCATTGCAAAATTCAAACTGTCTTGGTGACTTAACAGAAATCGACTCTCTCTGAGTTCTGGGAGGCCTGAAGTCTGAAATCCATATAACAGGACTGAAATCAAAATGTTGGCAGGGCTGTGGTCCCCCCAGAGGATCTATGGAACTTTCTGCCCCGTGCTGCCTCTAGCTTCTGATGGTGGCCATGGCGTTTCTGGGCTTGGGGATTGCATGACTCCAGTCTCTGCCTCCGGGTCACACTGCCTCCTCCTGTTCTTCTGGTGCCACTCCTCTCTTATTAAGACACTTGTCATTAGATTTAGGACTTGGATAATCTAGGATGATCTCTTTATCTCAAGATCCTTATCTTAATTACATCTTCAAAGAGCCTTTTCCAAATAGGTTGCACTCACATGTTCTGGGGATTGGTCAAAGACATCTTTTTGGAGGCTGTGACTCAAGTCACTATCTCATCCTATGTCCATAATGCATCATTTAGAAACCCAGCTGGCTGTGGTCACATCCTACATCCTTTTAGCCTGTTGGAATCCAGCTTCATATAGTCAGAATTATATAGATAATGTGGGTTCTTTTGAGCACAGTTATATATAGTTATGTTATGTAACATGTGCTCTTTATAAGTATTTCCTTTGCTTGAACATGTTGTAGCAGAAAGACTACTGTGCTCTGAGTTAAACACAGGAAGATGGAGTCCTGGGTTTGCACATTATAAACAAATCAGCTGCAGTTCTCTCAATCATAAATTAAGAGCCTTGGATGAGTTCGTGGTTTTTTTTAACCTCGTTACCCATATCTACTCTCATTTATTCTTTCTAAGAAGACTACAGGGTGGGAGGTATTGCGATACTGATTCTTGAAGTCAGGGAACTGCAGTTTATTTAAGCAATTTGCCCATGATCACAAAGCCGGTCGGTCTAAAAGAGGGTCTGTCCCTTGAAGTCAGTTTTTGCCTGACTCCAAAATCTCTCTTTTCCATCAACCATGATATCCATCTTGTCAACCACATCTGAGACAGAAAGCTCTCTCATTTATTCTGAATTGCTCTAATATAAGATTTCTCAGAGATTCAAACCCAAAATACTACACACATGCACTCTATCTATCCACAGAAGAGTTTATGAATAACTAAAAATCAGCTTTGACAATCAATAAAGTTGCTGCCAAACTGCACACATTAAAAAAAATCCATTTTCATCTGCTCGACACTAAGTGTTGATGGTCCTGAACAGGATCCATGTCAGCATTCTTCAGAGGCTTTGCTGGTACTTGACAACTGCCTGCAGCTAAACAAACCCGTGTCAGAAAGGCTAGGTTAGGAATAAAAGTTTCTGCAAAGGAAAAATATCTTCTCCTGGACTGTCAACCCAAACTCAACAAAGAAATGACCCTCTTATGACTGTCTTCTTGTCAGTGCTAGCTTTTACTCTGATTCCACAGCTTAGCAGACAAATAGCCAGCAGCGATTGAAGACAAATCTGCCGTGATTGAAGAAAGGGAGCAGCAGTAATAAAACTTGTAAACTGAAACGGAAGCTGCCCTCATCTTATAGATGGGTATTCCCTCCAAAGAAGATAGGTTTTGAAATATTTAGTCTTCTATATTATATTTTCAAAGTAATCACTCATTATTTTTATTAATTGCAGAGCAAGTAAATACCCATCAGATATCGCATTTAGCAACAGGCTATCAGTATTTTCATTCTGTGTTAATGTACCTTTTACCAAAAACCTCCAACCTATAGCTCCAAGGTCTAAGACAGTCCTAGGCTTCAACATCTCAGAGGAAGAGAAAGTCAGAATATTTAGGGGGTGGGACAGTGTTGGTGAGAGAAGGAAAAGTCACTCAGCTGTGTCTAACTCTTTGAGACCCCGTGAACTGCAGCATGCCAGGCTTCCCTGTCCTTCACTATCTCCCAGACCTTGCTCAAGCTGGCATTCATTGAGTTGGTGATACCATCCAACCATCTCATTCTTTGTCATCCCCTTCTCCTCCTGTCTTCTGCCTTTCCTAGCATCAGGGTCTTTCCGAATGAGTCAGCTCTTAGCTTAAAGTGGCCAAATTATTAGAGCTTCAGCATCAGTCCTTCCAATGAATATTCAGGGTTGATATATCTTAAGATTGACTGGTTTGATCTCCTTTCAGTCTAAGGGACTCTCAGGAGTCTTCTCCAGCACCAGTTCAAAAGCCTCAATTCTTCAGTGCTCAGCTTTCTTTATGGTGCAACTCTCACATCCATACATGACTACTGGAGAGACCACAGCTTTGACTACATGGACCTTTGTTGGAAAAGTAATGTCTCTGCTTTTTAATGCACTGTCTAGCTTTGTCATAGCTTTTCTTCCAAGGACCAAGCATCTTTTAATCTCATGGCTGAAGTCACTGTCCACAATGATTTTGGAGCCCCTCAAAATAGTCTGACTCTATTTCCATTGTTTCCCCATCTATATGCCATAAAATGATGGGACCGGATACCATGATCTTAGTTTTTTGAATGCTGAGTTTTAAGCCAGCTATTCACTCTCCTCTGTCACCTTCATCAAGAGATTCTTTAGTTCCTCTTGGCTTTCTGCCATAAGAGTGGTGTCATCTGCATATCTGAAAATGTCTGCATATTATGTCATCTGCATATTTCTCCTAGGAAACTTGATTCCAGCTTGTGCTTCATCCAGCCTGGCTTTTCGCATGACATATCCTACATATAAATTAAATAAATAGAGTGAAAATATACAGCCATGAAATATTCCATTCCCAATTTTGAGCCAGTCTGTTGTTCCATGTTGGGTTCTAATTGTTGCTTCTTAACCTGAATACAGGTTTCTCAGGAGGCAGGTCAGGTGATCTGGTATTCCCATCTCTTGAAGAATTTTCCACAGTTTGTTGTGATCTACACAGTCAAGGCTTTGGCATAGTCAGTGAAGCAGATGTTTTTCTGAAATTCCCTTGCTTTTCTATGATCCAATGGATGTTGGCAATTTGATTTCTGGTTCCTCTGCCTTTTCTAAACCCAGCTTGTATATCTGGAAGTTCTCAGTTTATGTATGTTGAAGCCTAGCTAGGATGTGAAATGAGTGCAATTGTGAGGTAGTTTGAACATTCTTTGACATTGCCTTTCTTTGGGATTGAAATGGAAACTGACCTTTTCTAGTCCTGTGGCCACTGCTGTGTTTTCCAAATTTGCTGGCATGTTGACTGCAGCACTTTTACAGCATCATCTTTTACGACTTGAGATAGCTCAGCTAGAATTCCATCACCTCCACTAGCTTTGTTTGTAGTGATACTTCCTAAGGCCCATTTGACTTCACATTTCATGATGTCTGGCTCTAGGTGAGTGATCACCCCATCGTGGCCATCTGGGTCATGAAGATCTTTTTTGTACAGTTCTTCTGTGTAATCTTGCCACCTCTTCTTAATATCTTCTGCTTCTGTTAGGTCCATACCGTCTCTGTCCTTTATTGAGCCCATCTTTGCATGAAATGTTCTCTTGGTATCTCTAATTTTCTTGAAGAGATCACTAGTCTTTCCCATTCCATTGTTATCCTCTCTTTTGTCACATTGTTCACTTAGGAAGGCTTTATTATCTCTTCCTTGCTATTCTTTTGAACTCTGCATTCTGATGGATGGGTGTATCTTCCTTTTCTCTTTTGCCTTTTGCTTCTCTTCTTTTCTCAGCTATTTGTAAGGCCCCCTCAGACAACCATTATGCCTTTTTGCATCTCTTTTTCCTGGGCATGGTCTTGATCACTGCCTCCTGTACAATGTCATGAACCTCCATCCATAGTTCTTCAGGCACTCTATCAGATCTAATCCCTTGAATCTATTTGTCACTTCCACTGTGTAATTGTAAAGGATTTATGTCATACCTGAATTGCCTGGTGGTTTTCCTATTTTCTTTAAGTCTGAATTTTGCAATAATGAGGCCATGGTACTCCCTTCTTTTGTAGACTGCTTGTTTAGAGCCCAGACTTTAGCATCAGGTTCCAAAGATACAAGTCCTGAGTCTATACCTTTCCTTACTTTGTGCATGATACCTAAAATCTCTAGGCCTCAGTGCTCCATTTATAAAATGAGGTTAAAAATACCAGATTTAAGTAAGATAACCTATGTAAAAGCCTAGAACACTTCCTGGTAGATAGCAATCACCACTATTATCATTTGTTTAAACTAAATTCTAAAACATTTTCAGTCCATTGCAAACTGATAAACTTTCAGCCAATAGAACATAACCATGTACATGTGTTGTTGTTCAGTTCCCAAGTTGTGTCTGATTCTTTGTGACCCCATGGACTGCAACATGCCAAACTTCCCTGTCCTCTGCTATTTCCCAAAGTTTGCTCAAGTTCATACCATCCAACCATCTCATCCTCTGCCACCCCGTACATATATTAAGAAGTAAAAACTATAACACACACCCCTGCAAACAGCAATTTCCTGGAACCCTCCTAGATTAAGCCATTCTGAATCTGTTGTACCATGGTCCCAGTTCATAAGTCCAGTCTCTTATTGAGGATCATGTTCTATCACTTTGCTCTCTAGCTCTTAATGCTGCCTCAGAGAATCTGATTCAAATCCACTCCATCAGCCTCCCAACTTAGAACAACTAATTAAGAGATACAGCCAAAATTAGTAGATCAAGATCTGGGTTTGTGAGCTGCTGGGCTTAATTCTGGCCTAACCAATCCACCTCATTGTCCTTGGCCAGAAGACTTGAATGTTCTCAAGCTTAATACTTGAATGTTGAATCCACTACTTACTTTCTCTGATGTCATACAAGCTGTTAACTCAATCAGTCACTCACTCAATGTTCACAGCATTGTTTAGAGCCCATGTCTATGTACTGATATTAATGCCAGGACAAAAAATTTAATATACGAAAACAAAATACACGATGTAAATTATCCCAAAGACTTGCAATATAGTCAGTTGCATGCAATACATTTTCTAGCATAGTCAATAGAAATTGGGTGACTGTACATCTCTCTACCTGTGAGTCACAGTAATAAACTATCAAAGCAAAAGGCAGATATACTAATTCAGATCAATTGAGCTTAATGTTGCTGCAAACTTATTAAATGCCATGCCACAGCTGCCTTTCTCATAAAGGAAGAATTGCCTAAGGAATATTAATAAATTTCTAAAATGAAAAATCTTATATAAGGCCATACCTAACTGAGACATATATCATTTCTTTTATAATTCAGATTTTCAAATGCATAAATGGGACTATCAATTTTAGGGAAGCTATTCAACATGCAATGGTTTCAGCTTTTGCTCCCAGCATTCTCTGTTAGCGACAGTATCGTTAACCCAAGTCCAAAAAAAATGAGCTCTATTTTGATCTTTGGGAAAAATTCAATTTTAGAACCACAAAAATGAATTACTTTTTCCTTTTGCTATTACCATATAATGAATGCATATATATGTGCATATATATATATATCTTTGATTTGATATGATTAAGTTATAATCCCTTGTTTTGTTATTACTCTTGCTCCTATCAGATTGGATTTTTCTAAGGGACTCGATCTTTGTGAGATGCTAGCCATGGCGGTGCTGGCTGGTGCCCAGACAGCTTTATGAGAGTCGCTCCTTTCAGCACTCTGATGACTTACGGTCGTACGGACAAGATTGCAAAAGCAAATGACTGAGTCTGCAGGCTTGGAGATAAAGGCATTTAATTATAGTTTTAGTTCAGAGTCTGAATTTCTTGGGACACATCCAAGGTTTCTGCCTCAATGTGGGCACGTATAAAACAGGTAAAGCACAACTCTTCACCTATCTTCTCACACGAAAATTATTACCCACATCAATTTCTATTCAGGAGCCCTGGCTCCAACAAGGCCAGTTAGGTGGGAATTACAGCATTTAAAATACAGTTTGAGATCTGGTGGTGAAATTTGCTAAATTAAACCATCGCAATACTTAAATACAGAGAAAAGGCAATAGAATTAAGACAAAAGTAATAATGGGGACCATTCGTCTTGTGCGTGTTGCAAATTCAAGGCATTCTACAGGTTGCCTTGTGTACATCATTGTAAATCCTGTAAACTCATGAAATAAGTATTCTTATTCTCACCTTTCCAAACAGATGAACCAACTGAGATTTATAGTATTTATAGATATCAAATACTTTGGCCAAGTTTCCACATAGAGCAAGTAGCAAAGGCTGTGATTAAGCCAGCTTCCCTCTGACTCTTATAAACAAGTTATAGCTATGTAATCAATAGCCATGAGATTTAGGTGGAAGAAGAGGGCTTCATGCACCTTGCCAGTATCTGAACATCTCAAGTGATTAGGAATTTCCGTGTGATGTCTGAAAAACATCAACTCGTACGCTTTCTTCTCCTTTGTTAGTCATTTCCTAAATCATGGCAAATCTTCAGCTATCTTTGGTTGCTCCACAAAACATGGAACTAATTAGTCCACTGGTCTTTTGTAATGCTACTTTTTTTTTAAAAAAGAGAGGTATAATTGATGTGTAACATTATATTAGTTTCAGGTGCACAATATAATGATACTATATGTGCATATACTGAGAAATGGTCTCCACAGTGAGTCAGGTTAACATCTGCTGGTGGGATGGCTCTGGTTATATGTTCATAAGTTATTAACACTGCCCTTCACAATCTCTGTTCTCCCAGGTGACAGCTCTTTTTATATGTTTAATAGCAATTATCACTACCCTTCTGTACCACAGTTTCAAAGTCTCTGGCAGCCATAACTCTCCAAAAGCAATGGAAATAACCATTTTCTGAGGCCATTGTGTCCATATCTGATTTTTAACTTCTGATAAGAATTTCAATGGATGTAAACTTGGGCAAACTCCAAGAAATGAGGGACAGAGAGGCCTGGTATGCTGCAGTTCCTAGGGTTGCAAAGAGTTGGACATGATTGGGTGCCTGAACAACAAAGAATTTCTTGTTGGAGAATGAGTGGCCTGGGGCTGGGCACTTGTCATTCCCCTCAACATAGCACCCTTTGCCAGCTCTAGGCTTTAACCAGGCTGTTTTCTCTACCTGAAATGCCTTTTCCCTCCTTCTCTATCTGGTGAAATTGTGTCGATCGTGTTCATTCTTCATGGCCAAGGTCAAACATCACAGCTTTTAGAAAGCTTTCTCTAAACTTCCCAGATAAAATTAGTCAATTTCTGTCCTGTGTCTCTATTAATCTATATTAATATGACCATTTAGCATCCACTTGAGTAGAATCAGTAGAAGCATCTCTTCTATTGTACCCCATCCCTGTATTCCCTGAACCTAATACAGGGCTTGGCATGTAATAGCTACTCAATAAGCACTCATTGAATTTCATTGACAAATGACCTCATATTTGCTAATACTGAGAGATTAAGAGTGATGTGTCGATAATCATACTGGGTACACTGGAAAGGATACCTTGGGGAGTAAACACTGCATTAGGTTTAAGTTGCAACATAAATCCTCCTTGTACATAAGGATTTTCTGGAAATAAAATTCTGAAGAGATTTAAGAAAGAAAGAAAGAAAGACAACTTAGGCTGAGGTGGGCAGGAGCAAAGTTAGAGCCATGAGGCAAAGACCCCATGCATGCAATGTAAAGGTCAGCTTTGCATCAGGGTTCTCCTCTGTAGCCTTGTACACATTTGTAGAATGCTGGGCAGTTTACAAAATATTTATTAAAGGAGTCATCTGATCAAAAAAGTGTGACTCCGCTTGGATAACAAAAAACCTTGAGTCTCAGAAAACTGATAAAAGATCATAGGTGAAATGATTAGTTAGAGGTTGAGCTCAAACTAGAACCTAGATGTTTTCCTTTCTATAAGTCCAGCTGAGCCTTAAAGCATATACTAAGTGTCAGGCAGCAATGTTCCACTTGGCACTTGACCTCAGCTCACTCTTCTCCTTCATTATCCCTGTGCATCACTCTTTTTCCAATTCGCTTCACTTTTCTCCCTGAAGTCGCTATAGACTCTGAGATTGTCACCGTGAAGAAAGAGTGCTGTAAATAATGCCAGGTGTTCTGTCTCACCTTAAATCATTAAACCTGGAGTCTGTAGCAGCAAAGTAACTATTGGCAGCAAATTGGTCTTTTCAGATACACCTGTTCACACAAAGAACCGTCACTCCTGGGAGAACCATCCTAAAATATTGACTCTTCTACTTTTAGTGTTCTCCAAGGTACTGCCATTTAATGTGCTTGGAAAAAAAAAAAAAAAGTTCTGTTTGCTAATAGTATTTCATGTCTACTGCTCCATAGCTCCACAGATTTCAAGTCAACAAAAGTATATTGAGCATTTAATATGGATCATGCCCTTTCTGAACACGGGAGAATCTTCAGGTTAAATGAAACATGGTCCCTGCCATCATTGCGGACCTGATGATAATAGTTGTAACACACTACAGGACCAAGTTATGCAGCACGAACTGAGCAGAATGATCCCACTGCCAGTTTCTGGTTTCCTTTAGCCCTTTCAGAGCCACTCTTTGTCTCTTCCTTGGCAACATTCCTTGCTTGTGTGCCAACAGTTCAAATNACACTACAGGACCAAGTTATGCAGCACGAACTGAGCAGAATGATCCCACTGCCAGTTTCTGGTTTCCTTTAGCCCTTTCAGAGCCACTCTTTGTCTCTTCCTTGGCAACATTCCTTGCTTGTGTGCCAACAGTTCAAATCTTCACTCTCTCCAAGTCTCTTATCAAACATGTTTATCCAAAAATCTTGTCTGTTGCCTCTTAGAGTTCAAAAAGTCTCTCAACCTTTTGAGCACTGCTACCCTATCTGCTAAGCGAGCACAGACTTACCCGCATCCTCTTTCTTCATCTTCTGTTCTCCATCCTCAGTGGAAGGGGTATTTTTCCTTTCATTGGCATTGCATGTCCTCTTGCTTCTCCGGGACCTCAAGACATCAGTCTCCATCTGTCCTGTCTATCCAACATTTTCACCACTCCCAGGGTCTTTGCTCTATTAGCAGACAAACAGATGCAAGTCTCTCTCCTGGTATCCAAGTCTGAAACCTAATAGTTATCACTGGCTCTTCCACTTCCACATACAATCAGTCATCCTATTTACAGATTCGAAGACCTCTTACATCCACTCCTTTGTCTAACTCATTGCTACTGCCTCAATTCAAGCCAACATTCTCTCTTATAAGGATTACAACCTCTCGACTAGCCGCCTCCCTTATTCCATTCTTACTTCTTTCTAATCCAGTGGCCACCACAATTCCAGTGAGCTTTCTAAAATCTGAACCTAATCATGTTACTACTATACTTCACATTTTTCATGGTTTCCTTTTGCCTGAAGAATGAAGTCAGGCCTCTTTGTGTAGTGCATGTGATTTTCCAAGCTGCTCTGAGTTACCTGGCTAGATACTCCACCTCTCATAGTTGGCATTCCAGCCTTCAAAAACTGTATTTCTTCCCATATCTCTATCTTTTTTATCATGCTTTCCCTCTGCCTAAAAGCACATCACCCCTCTCATATTCTAGCCTTGATAGGTTCTCTTCCATCAGATATCCTCTGGGAAGGTCTTGCTGGTTTCTATTGATCACTACCACATTCTCAAATGCACTCTAACAGGGCTGTCAGTAATGTAACATGTTCAGGGGAACCAGAAAAGGAAAGTCATCTGTTAAAATTCTGTTTTAGGTATGTGACCTAAACAGATTCAGTCTATGTGATATTTGGGGTCCTGCTTCCTTGAACATCTAGCACTAAATTATTACACCCTCACTCTCCATTTTCTTTCTGGAGGTGGAACTCATGTTTGTGTGAAACCTGATTTCCATGTCAAGAGGGGCTGCTTTTTGGAAATTTCAGTTGCAAAGCACCACAGATGCAGATGACTTTGAGAAAAGAACAGTCAAAGGCAGTTAATCATGAGTTGTTGCTTTTTGGTAAGCAAAATTAGGTGCTATTATTGGAGGTCAGTGACGAGGAAAGTGCAAATAAAGTAAATTATCACACAGGCCACGTCAGGTAGCAAAGCCTTTGGTGAGGTTAAGGGTCTTCCTTCTTCAGGAGAAAACACACCTGTTTTCCATTAGAAGTGAATAAAGACATGTCAGTCGTCTGTCTGGATCATAAAAGAAATCACACAATCGACCCACAACACTATGTTAGTTCCTGTTACACAACATAGTGATTCAATATTTCCATACTTTTCACAATCATCACAAGTTTAGTTACCATCTGTCACCATACAAATATATTATATAGTAATTATTACTATAATCCCCACACATTATTATTATATTCCCCACACTGTGCATTTCATACCCATGACTCATTTATTTTGCAGCTGGGATTTTGTACCTCTTACTCTCCCTCACCTATGTCTCTCCTCGCCATAGCTCCTTTCCCTTTGACAACCACCTGTTTGTTCTCTGTATCTATGATTCCGTTACACTTTTCTTTTGTTTGTACGTTTGTTTTTTAGATTCCACACATAAGTGAAGTCATACATTATTTGTCTTTCTCTACCTGACATTTCACTAAGCATAATACCCTCTTGGTCCATTCATGTTGTCACAAATGGAAAGATTTCACTATTTTTAAGGCTGAGTGATACCTTATTGTGTGTGTGTGTGTGTGTGTGTGTGTGTGTGTGTGTGTGTGTGTGCGCGCGCGCTCAGGCTTTCCTGTCCATCACCAACTCCCAGAGCTTACTCAAACTCATGTCCATTGAGTCAGTGATGCCACCCAACCATCTCATCCTCTGTCATCCCCTTCTGCTCCCACCTTCAATCATTCCCAGCATCAGGGTCTTTTCAAATGAGTCAGTTCTTCATATTAGGTGGCCAAAGTATTAGAGTTTCAGCTTCAGCATCAGTTATTCCAAGGAATATTCAGGACTGATTTCCTTTCTGATGGACTGGTTTGATCTCCTTGCTGTCCAAGGACTCTCAAGCGTCTTCTCCAACAATACAGTTCAAATGTATCAATTCTTCAGTGCTCAGCTTTCTTTATAGTCTAACTCTAACATCCATAAATGACTACTGGAAAAACCAAAGCTTTGACTAGACAGACCTTTGTTGGCAAAGTAATGTCTCTGCTTTTTAATACGCTATCTATGTTGGTCATAACTTTTCTTCCAAGGAGTAAGGGTCTTTTAATTTCATGGCTGCAATCACTATCTGCAGTGATTTTAGAGCCCCCCAAAACTAAAGTCTCTCACTGTTTCCATTGTTTTCCCATCTATTTGCCGTGAAGTGATGGGACCAGATGCCATGATCTCAGTTTTCTGAATGTTGAGCTTTAAGCCAACTTTTTCACTCTCCTCTTTCACTTTCATCAAGAGACTCTTTAGTTCTTCGCCTTCTGCCATAAGGGTGTTGTCATCTGCATACCTGAGGTTATTGATATTTCTTCCAGCAATCTTGATTCCAATTTGTACTTCATCCAGTCCAGCATTTTAGGAGAGGGTGAAATGTGAGCAAAACTTGTAAAATAAGAACATTTACCTTCTAGTAGTTTCTATTAGAATAGAATCTTCTTTCTCCATTCATCTGTTGATGGCCACTTTGGTTGCTTTCATATCTTTGCTATTGTAAATAATATTTCTGTGAACATAGGGGTACACATATCTTTACAATTAGTGTTTTCATTTTCTTCAGATAAATATCCAGGAGTGGAATGGCAGGGTCATAGGCACAACCTAAATTTATACAGTGCTGTGTGTCAATGATATCTCAATAAAACTAGAAGAAAAAAAGTAAAAATAAGTATAAAACATTTTTTTAATCTCCCATTTATGTATAATCAGTCCACTGGTAACCTCTGTCCTAAGGAGAGATTTTGTTAGTGAGATTAAAAAGCAGTGGCACCCTGCATAGCTCACAGCCTGAGGAACCCATTTACCTGGACTTAAAACCTGGCTTAGCCACTTACTGGCCTTACATGAGACTGTTTCTTGACCTCACAGTACCCTAGTCTGCTCATCTCTAAAAGACCAATAAGAAAGATAAGACTTCATACAGTTGATGCAAAGGCTAAATAATATCCCAAATTCCTAGCTCATGTTATATGTGCAATAAATATTCATTGTTACTTTATTGTTACATAACAAAATCTAATAGAAGCTATTAGAAGCGAAATGTTCTTATAAGTTTTGCTCATATTTCACCCTCTCCTAAGACTGACCTCTAAACATTGTTGTTTTGATAGCACAGTGGAGCTTCATTTGGGACCTTGATAGAAAGGAGCTTGAATTGATACAATCAGTTTTACCACTAAGATCTTTTTTTAAACCCAACATTTATTCAGTGATTTTAATTTTAAGAGGGAGATTTCAAGTCCCTGCTTATACACTTCAGGAACAGATCTCAGCACAAGTTCTGGTTTGCTCCCTGTTGGAAGGTTTACCTGATGTTTCTCACCATCACTCTGGGCACTTGGGTCATAGAGGAATATCTTTATGAAGAGTAAAGGAAAATACCCAGCACTTACCAGATGTCAAAGTCTGCAGAAGTTACCTTGGCACTTAACTTCATCATGGTCCTTAGTACCTAAAGATACATTTTAAATTCATCAAAACAGTATAAGATATTCCAAAGCTACAGGAAAAATCTGTTTTGATATCTGGTCACTTCAGAAAAACCATGAATGAGGAGGAAGAGAAGGAAGAGATTTCAACTTTTTTACAAAATGTTGATTTTTACTTATTTACCATGTCAGTTGCTAAAAATTCTACCACTAATTAAAATACATGAACTGATATGGGCACATGCTGTCTGAGATATAAATGGAGAAATAGATATAGATACATAAGTACACACAGATATAGTATTTAGGCTGCAATGACATCAGAAGAAACATTTTCTAGTTTCTTTTTGCAAGGCTTTGAATGACTTTTAAATATGCACAATCGATTCAGTTACACTATGTTTTGTATTTCCTGCTTTTTTGTTTTTCTCAAGTTTGTTTCATCATATTCTCTCAAACAATAGCCTACAGGGGTTTCCCTGGTGATCTAATTGTTGGGAGTCTGTCTTGCAGTGCAGGGTACACGGGTTCAATCCCTGGTCCAGGAAGATCCCACATGCTGTGAGACAGCTAGGCCCATACCTCACAACTGCTGAACCCATGCACCCTGGAGCCTGTGCTCCACTGTAAGAGAAACCCCCACAATGAGAAGCCCGTGTAGTGCAACTGGAAAATAGTCCCTGCTCACCACAACTAGGGAGAAGCCCATAAAACAATGAAGACTCAGCACAGACAAAAATGAAAATAAGTAAAAAAGAATAGCCCACGAGTATCAACCAAATGAAAAGACAACCTACAGAATGAAAGAAAATATTTACAAATGATGCAACTGACAAGGATTTAATTTCCAAAACATACAAACATCTCATACAGCTCAATATGAAAAAACAAACAACCAACCCAATCAAAAATTGGGGAGAAGACCTAAATAGACATTTCTCCAAGAAAGGCCTACAGAGAGCCAAAAAGCACATGAAAAGATGCTCAACAAGGCTAACTATTAGAGAAATGCAAGTCAAAACTACAGTGAGGTAGTTTGAGCCATCATTAAAAAGGCTGCAAACAAAAGCTGGAGAAGGTGTGAAGGATAAATGGACCCTCCTACACTGTTGATGGGAATGTAAATTGGTGCAGCCACTATGGAGAACAGTACGTAAGTTCTTTAAAAAACTGAAAATAGAACTACCATATGATCCTGCAATCCCACTCCTGGGCTTACATCTGGAGAAAACCATAATTTGAAAAGATACATGCACTCCAATATTCACAGCAACACTGTTTACAATACCCAAGACACAGAAGCAACCTAAAAGTCCATCAATAGAGGAGTGGATAAAGAAGATATAGTACATATATATGATGGAATATTACTGAGCCACAAAAAACAATGAAATAATGCTATTTACAGCAACACTAATAGACCTAGAGATTATCATACTAAATAAAGTAAAATAAATCAAGTATCATATGATATTGCTTATATTTGAAATCTGAAAAAAATAAAATGAACTTATTTCCAAATCTGAAAGAGACTCACAGACATAGAAAACAAATTCATGGTTACCAAAGGGGGGAAGGAGGTGGGGAAAAGGATAAATTAGGAGGCTGGGATTAACATATATACACAACTATGTATAAAATAGATAATAAACAAGTACCTACTGTATAGAACAGAGAACTATACTAAATATTTAATAATAACAGATAAAAGAATCTGAAAAGAATATATATGTATGTGTATATATGTATATATATATACAAATATATATGAATCACTGTGCTGTATACTTGAAACTTACATAATATTGTAAATCAACTCTACTTCAATTTAAAGAAAAACTGTCCAGAGGGTGAGTAATTTCTTGTGTAGGAACCAGGGACTGGGTTAATTCCTCACATACATAACCCCAATTGACTCTAACGTAAGAAAAAAATGGTTATTATTCCCATTTTATAAATATAAATGAAATAAAATAGCTGAGTCATGTCATGTCACAGAGCTGCCTCATTCTATTAATATAACATTCTTATCTCTAAATTTTGCAACGTCAACTGTGACATTTTCTTCTCTTAACACCTCTTTTCCATTCCCTTAATGGGTTTCAGTGTTTTTCTCTGAGACTGTCCTACCGTTTTCAAGTCTATCCAGCACCTTAATATCTGTCTATATGTCTCTCACATGCACGAGCGTACATACACATGTATGCGCACTCATCTGAGTACAGACGTAGAGTTCCTCATTCATTTAACAAATCCATACTGAGCACCTGTTATGCTCTGAGCTCTAGTCCAGGCAGGTGAGACACGAGAAGCCTTCTTGAAGTTTGCACTTTACAGGAATAACAGATATTAAAGAAACAGCACACACACAAAAAAATCATCTTATTACATTTGTAGCAAATGTAGAATGTAGTATGAAATGACAGCTACTAGCATGGGGACCTAACACTAAGACTGAGAAGAAGAAAATTCAAATATCATCTTTGTTAAGAACATGTTGCAGAGCTTGCTCTGTGGGAAGACCTGTCTGCTTCCTGATGGTGGGAACTGGCTCCCTTACCCTTGGTTTCCAACTGCCTGAAGCGACTGTACGCTCTTGCTGTGACATTTTGTCCTCCATGACACACCAAAGGTAACAGAAATCTCAAGGTTTTGGAGCTTGCTGAAGTGACTGGATTCTGACTGCCATGAGTCATCCTCCGACGGTAGTTTTTTAACCCATATGTATCCTGCAGCTTCTATTTTAACCCATGGATACATGGCTTTGAATTTGAGATTCTATCCTAGGTATTCTTTCTCTTAATTACCCTTACTTGTTTATTTCTCTTAATTACCCTTACAATTTTTATGGGTAAAAAATGACATAGGAAGGTTTTCACAGTGACTTGTGATTCTCAGTCTCAGCTCTTATTCATTCATTCTCTCAATTGAAAAAAATATATTGGACACCTGTTATGGGCCAGGCATTGTGTTATCTACAGGATATATATCTGGGAACAGAGTAGGCATGATGCCAGTCCTCATGGAGCTTCCATACTAGACTGATTCTTTGTTGCTGTATTTACTAAGGTTTAACAAAATGCCTAGCACTGTAAAAGACACAGAGATTGCAAAAAATAACATCTCTGCCTTGCAGAACTCATGTTCTCAGGAAGGAGATACGATCAAGGCACACAAAACAACACATGAGAATACATTGTCAAAAAAGAAAAGATGATTGAGTTGAGTGTCCAGGGAAGACTCTTTGGAAAGATGAAGTTTGAAAAGTGACTTGAAGGAAAAGTAAACTTGGAAAAGGGTTTAGGAGAGAAAGGTCATCCAAGGTGAAAAATGGCACAAGATCACCTGAAAAGGTTGGGGAGAGGATGGCAGAGAGACCTGATTGTCTAGATTGCTAGCTTGCCAAAAACAAGGGAAGAGGGCCTTAAGTGCTATGATAAGTTGTTAAAAATTATATTCACAGATAATGCAAAGTTCTCCTTTTTGTGGTATGTGAAAGAGTTCTTGGATCCTTTTCTATCATTTTGATGCTACAAATGCTATTTTTGAAAATATATCTGGATTTGAAGGGCAAAGGAATTAGAGGCAGGGAGACAGATGGGGACATTAATGACTTGATTTAGGTGTGATGCTGTCTGTACGAGTGTGTACCCAATGGGACTACAAGAAACAAATCCAAGAGATAATATGTAAGACAGAGCCACAGTCTGAACAGAAGGGATGAGGGAATGATGGAAGGTAATGTAGGCGAGGGAGTGTAGGGGAGGAAGGTGTGAAAGATAAACACAAGAGAATGGCGGAGGAGTTTTGGTTAAGTTGAGTTTGTTGAATTTTACACAGTGGTTGAGCTTTTGCATGAAAATGTCCAGGTCATTTAAAGTCTGGTGCTTGGGTAAGAAGTCTGGACTGAAAATTGAGAATGTCATTGAGACAGAAGTGATTGTGTAGCTCTGAAAACGGATGAGCTCTATGGATGAGGGGATGCAGAGACAAACCCAAACTCTCAGAAAACATTTAAAAGCTAGCAATAACTAATTATCTACTAGAAACAGACAATAGAATAATTAGAATTCAGATGATAAGAATGTCTATGCAATCCATTAACATCAGACACTTATTATGGTTATAAATGTCTTGGGGTAAATGTAAATGCTAATTTGAAGGGGAAAAAAATCTCTTCATTAAGTTGTCCACATTCTAATTTTGTGATTTCTAGAGAGGTCACACTTTGGACTTGGAAGAGATCAGATTCCATAATTACCTGACAAATTCTCACAATTCCTAGGAAACTGGTAAACTCCCTATAAAGACAATGAGAAGATAGAGACTGAATTATTTTCAAAAGCCCTACAAATCATAAGAAAACTTGACAGATTCAATTAAGAACAGGAATGGCCCCCTGAAAATGTAATAAAAATGGTGGGTTTTTTTTTTCAGATTCTTGTCACTGTTAGCTCAAGTCTCCCTAGGTTAAACGCTTTAGTGACAGAAAATTAAATGAGATTTTATTTCTGAGACTCTTGCAAACAATTTGTGATCTTGTCATTGAGTATGTTCCATAGATACCAGATTTGCCAGTGAATGCTCATGATCCCTCTTCTCAATCACAAACACATACACACACACACAACCCCCACAAAAGTATTTAAATTACAATTCACTTTTTAAAAAATACCAGAGTGATTGTATAATTGGAAAGATATAAACCACGTGATAACTCCTGAGTATAAACTCCAGTTCTAACACCCCAAATTTTTTAAAAAAGGGAAACATGTTCCAAGTGTTAGCACTCTTAGTCTGGCTAAGAGTGAAGCATATTTCAATCAATACTATGCCTACTGATCAGGAAATTATTCCCAATTGGAATATTAGCCATGGTACTGCCAGTTCCTTATCTTTACATTTCTCTCTCATGAGGCAATTTGGGAACAAACAACAGTTCATAGTATTTGAATATTCCACCTTCTTGGTCTAGCAAAATCTTCAGTTCCGTTCACTCACTGTCATGTCCAACTCTGAGACCTCATAGACTGCAGCATGCCAGGCTTCTTCCCTGTCCATCATCCAACTCCTGGAGCTTGCTCAAACTCATGTCCATCGATTCAGAGATGCCATCCAACCATTTCATCTTCTGTTGTCCCCTCTCCTCCTGCCCTCAATCTTTCCCAGGATCAAGGTCTTTTCCAATGAGTCAGTTCTTCACATCAGGTGGCCTAAGTATTGGAGCTTCAGCTTCAACATCAGTTCTTCCAATGAATATTCAGTACTGGTTTCCTTTAGGTAACAAAATCTTACTTAGTTCTAATGTCATCTTCCCTATGAAATCATTCATTTATTCATTCAACAAATATCTAACGCTAAGCACTGGGTGGATAGAGGTCCTTGATCTTGTGAATCATATTTGAGTGTATATGTAAAAGGCAAGGGTAAGGAGGGATTAGGAAGAAAAGATAAAGAAATGATAGACTAAGATAATTTCAGATAAAACAAAGTGTTGCAGATAACTGAAAAGAGTGAGTTGAAAGAGAGTGAGNGCAGAATGTGGGAGATTCTTTGTTATGGGTCTTGGCATTCTTTGGCCACATTAAATCCTTAACAAGACTAGTCCATTGCTTCATGGACTGACAGCTCTTAATGCTGCTCACAGGCCTCTATCTCACTTCCTCTCGGGCTGTGTTTGCTCTGACAATGTCTTCTGCAGCCACCTTAGACTTGTTTTCTTCTCCTTTTATTTCTTTTCTCCAGCCCTCCTCCAGCTCTATCCTCAGAGCCTTCCCAGTGGCCCACGATTCATCCTAGTTTTCTGTGCTTTCTGAGTCTTACTTGTCCTTCTGGTCGCAGCTCAAATATCACGTACTGAGGGAATTCTTCTTTCCCACCGAGACTATGTGCAATCCCTCTGTTACAGATTCCCAGAGCACAATATGTCTTTATGAATAGAAATTGCCTTCCTTATAACTTACATTTATATCAATGATTATCTCTTGCCTGTTTTCTCCCTGTACCTCAAGCCCATGTTCCCCATTCTCTACGCAGGCTCAAGGCATAGGATGGGTATTTGAGGAAAAATTGTTCAGTAAATGAATGATCAATTACACGTCTCTCAGAAGGGTGATTTCTTGGCTTCCCTTGTGGCTCAGATGGTAAAGAATCTGCCTGCAATGAGGGAGACCTGGATTTGATCCCTGGGTTGGGAGGATCCCCCAGAGAAGGGCATGGCAACCCCCTCCAATATTCTCACCTGGATAATCCCCATGGACAGAGGTGCCTGGTGGTCTGTGGTCCATTGTGTCTCAATCAAAAAATGGGCCAAAGAACTAAACGGACATTTCTCCAAAGAAGACATACAAATGGCTAACTAACAAATACATGAAAAGATGCTCAACATCACTCGTTATCAGAGAAATGTAAATCAAAACTACAATGAGGTACCATTTCATGCCAGTCAGAATGACTGCGATCCAAAAGTCTACAAGCAATAAATGCTGGAGAGGAGGTGGAGAAAAGGGAACCATCTTACACTGTTGGTGGGAATGCAAACTAGTACAGCCGCTATGGAGAACAGTGTGGAGATTCCTTTAAAAACTGGAAATAGAACTGCCTTATGACCCAGCAATCCCACTGCTGGGCATACACACCGAGGAAACCAGAATTGAAAGAGACACATGTACCCCAATGTTCATTGCAGCACTGTTTATAATAGCCAGGACAT
>SJYV01051165.1:2196293-2230723 GCA_006410875.1 Neotragus pygmaeus
GGAGAATTTGTGTGGTATGTCTTGCTCTGGAACTTGTTGGCCCTTGGGTGGTGCTTGGTTTCAATGTAGGAGGTGTTTGATGAGTTCCTATCGAATAATGTTCTCTGGATTCTGGATTTCTCTGCTGTTCCCAGGATTTGGACTTAAGCCTCCTTTTTCTGGTTTTCAGTTTTATTTTTACAGTAGCCTCAGGACTTCTCCATCTATACCACCCTGTTTTTGAAGCCAATGATCTGCTTTGCTGGTTGCCTGAAGTCCTCTGCCAGCCTTCAGAAGTTGTTTTGTGGAATTTACTCAGCGTTGGATTGTTCTTTTGATGAAATTGTGTGGGAGAAAGTGGTCTCCCGTCTTATTCCTCCGCCATCTTCCCGCCCTCCTGACATGTTTTTAAATAAAGTTGGTTTTCCTGAGTTTTTTGAAAGGACGCATAGATCAGGGTAGCTTCAGTTCACTTCAGTTCAGTTTAGTTGCTCAGTCATGTCAGACTCTTTGCAACCCCATGAATTGCAGCACTCCAGACCTCCCTGTCCATCACCAACTCCCGGAGTTCACTCACATTCATGTCCATTGAGTCAGTGATGCCATCCAGCCATCGCATCCTCTGTCATCCACTTCTCCTCCTGCCTCCAGTCCCTCCCAGCATCAGAGTCTTTTCCAAGGAGTCAACTCTTTGCATGAGGTGGTCAAAGTACTGGAGTTTCAGCTTTAGCATCATTCCTTCCAAAGAAATCCCAGGGCTGATCTCCTTCAGAATGGACTGGTTGGATCTCATTGCAGTCCAAGGGACTCTCAAGAGTCTTCTCCAACACCACAGTTCAAAAGCATCAATTCTTTGACACTCAGCTTTCTTCACAGTCCAACTCTCACATCCATACATGACCACTGGAAAAACCACAGCCTTGACTAGATGGACCTTTGTTGGCAANAGGGACTCTCAAGAGTCTTCTCCAACACCACAGTTCAAACGCATCAATTCTTTGGTGTTCAGCTTTCTTCACATAGTAGGTGCTAAAATATACTTATTTAGTATATGTACAAATTGAAGTAAAATATTTAAAATTCAACTGTTTGCATTTTTGGAAAAGTAGCATCTTGCATAATTTATTATATCCTTCTACTCTGATTTATGAAGTATTTTATTCACCCTGGGAAATACATGCTATATAAAGTAGAAAGAGCTATGATTGCAATTTGGATGTGCCATAATTAAAAGAAACTTCTATTTATATGTAAAATAGACTGTATTTCATGTAGAGAAGAGAGCAAATAAGTTGTTTACGAACAGGAAATCTTTGGAGCCCTGTAGGGGTTCAGGCTAGTCCCTCTGAATTTAGTAGGGTTTCAATACATATTTATTTACTAAATGAGGTTGAATACAATAGAGTATTTTACCTAAAAGTCTCCATTGGTCTATTAAAATTATATATGAGCAGAATCATTTGGAATAAACTATTAAAATATCAGGAATTTAATATATTGAGAGAGAGAGCCATTTATATTTAAAGGTGCTTGTAAGGAAACAGCCACATTTTATAAATTTATTTTTAATTGGAGGATCATTGATTTACAATGTTGTGTTGGTTTCTGCCATACATCAACATGAACCAGCCACAGATAGAGATTTGTTCCCTCCCTCTTGAACCCCTCTCCCAGTTCCCTCCCGATTCCACTCCTCTAGGTTGTCATGGAGCCCTGGTTTGAGTTCCCTGAGTCATACAGCAAATTCCCACTGGCTATCTATTTTGCATATGGTAATACAATGTATAAGTTCCAAAGCTACTCTCTCAATTATTCCCATCCTTTCCTTCCCCCACTGTGTCCACAAGTCAAACAATGGCTTCTCATGTGAACTGACCACTGGAGATTGTACTTTCTGGAACCATACTGCATTTGCTATTTCGGTATGGTGTTCATCTGTGTAACTTACTGTTTTTGTTGTTGTTATACTTCACTGTATCTCTGACTTATAAGAAAATGAAATGTTGAAACCACAAAATCCCAGGAGGTTCAGCTGACAGGTATAAAAGGCAGTGTGATACTGAAATAAATAATAAGTCAGTTTTTGATTAATGGGAGAAATCTTGAGGTAGCATGCAACCCTGATTTTTTTCCCTTTCCTGTCCTACAGTGTTCTATAAAATTCCGTCTCACACAACTACTACCAGAAAGCAGAGAGAAATAATTACCTGATTGCAGGAGGGAGAAGGCAATGGCACCCCACTCCAGTACCCTTGCCTGGAAAATCCCATGGACGGAGGAGCCTGGTAGGCTGCAGTCCATGGGGTCGCGAAGTCAGACAAGACTGAGCAACTTCACTTTCACTTTTCACTTTCATGCATTGGANAAAAAAAAAAAAAAAAAAAAAGATGCCAACACTTAAGGAGGAGCAGCTGCTATGAGCCTTCCACCTTTCTGCGCCCTTCATGTAATTTCCCTTAAATCTCACAAGGTAGTTATTACCATTCCATTTGACAGATGATGATAGTGAAGTGGTGAAAATTATGACCTTGGCCAGTGGTCGTAATTATCTGAAATCCTTGTGCCATTTCCAGTCTTCCAGGAGGGGGAGCACTCCCAAGGCCAGGGTGATGCCCTGTACCATGGTCAGGGTCAGAACAGAGCCAACAATAAAATCCAATATGCTGGAGCAGGTCTCTGGTCTTAGGGGTGCCACTCTTTGCAGTTTGTTTTTCCCTTGGCTAATTTCTATTAATAACTTGTCTTTCAGATTTCAGCTCAAGCATTGATTCATCAAGAAGTTAAACATGGCAAAAGGATGGAGCGTCAGAACATTCCTGGATTTCAAAGTGGATTAAACCCCCCTCTCATAACCGCCTGTATCTTCACAATGTATTAGAATTGAAAGTGAAAGTGAAGTCGCTCAGTTGTGTCAGACTCTTTGTGATCCCATGGACTGTAGCCTACCAGGCTCCTCCGTCCATGGGGTTTTCAAGGCAAGAGTCCTGGAGGGGGTTGCCATGTCCTTCTCCAGGGGAATCTTCCTGACCCAGGAATTGAACCCAGGTCTCCTGCATTGTAGGCAGACCCTTTTACCCACGGAACCACCAGAGATAGCACTGCTCTTTGATTTGCTATACTCTAAGATCTGAGTGTTCTCTGACCCTTTGGCTTTTCATGTGGGTACCCAAAGGCCATAACGACTAAGCACCCAAAGGCTATGTGAAAACTGAGGCTTGATAGAAGAGGAGGCTTCCTAAATCTGATGTTTGCTGCAAGCTTGTCTCCTCCAGCCTTCCAGAGATTTTAACAAGAGGTTTGGGGAGAAGGTTAGGGACACCAGTTCTGCTCAGTAAACTCTTCAGAGCCACCTGTTAACTGTTTCCTTTGAGGTGTGGCGCTCTGCTGCACCTCACCTGACTTGACTCTGTCACTGAGGATTTAATCCGCAGGAGGAGCACCTCTTTCCTCCCTAGGCTCTGTTCTCCACTTGCTGTGCTCTGTCCTCAGTGCGTTGCTCTGGCATGTCTTCGCTGAAATGACCAACAAGAACACACACCAGAATTCTGAATGCTTTCCTTTCCCCTAAAGCTGCAGGCTTAGTCAGAATGTGGTCAGTTTTCCCAGGTATCCCAAGGAAGTTACGCCCACTCTGCCACAACACATGAGGGTCACCAGCTTTCCAGCCTGCACACCTGTCCCCTCCCTCACCTTCACTGCCTGACTACTGAGCTGAGGTTGGATTTTTAGGTTAAATTCAGAGATTCTATTCAAAGTATGGAATTCTGGATGAGGAGTATGTTAGAGGGGGGAATATTAAGGAAATCAATTAAACCAAGTTTCTTACCTCAAATCTGTTATTAAGTATTGTGAATAATCTAAAGTTTTTATGCATTACAATCCTTTACTATAATGAAAACAACTATTTAGCATGTTTACTCATGGTCTTCCAACATATTTTTTCCTCTCATTATCAAAAGTCCTTCCATACACTTCGTATATCTTCCCCAAATTATCTTAGATCACAAACCCCAAGTGTGTTTCCTGATAATAATTTGCAACACCCCCAGGAGATAAGGCTCTGAAATGTCTTCATTCCTAGGTGCAGTGTCCCTCCAGCCCTCTGCTTAACCTGGCTAAAGCCTTGAGTTTAAAATCCAATTTAAGAAAACGGCTCTTCACTTGAGGCTAAGAAGTGACCTTGAGTGAGTGAAAGTCGCTCAGTCATGTCTGAATCTTTGAGACCCCATGGACTATTCAGTCCATGGAATTCTCCAGGCCAGAATACTGGAGTAGCCTTTCCCTTCTCCAGGGGATCTTCCCAACTCAGGGATCAAACCCAGGTCTCCCACATTGCAGACAGATTCTTGACCTTGAGTCTTCATAAATGTGTGTGTGTTCTACTGATATCATACTGAAAAGTGATATATCTTTGCGTGTGTGTTTACTGACATGCATTAGTCACTTAATAAATATTTGTTGACATAATAATGAATCTCTTAATTCCAGTCTAGATGCCAAAAGAATAGATTTCAGTATTTGACCGATTTCTCCTCATTCTAGGTTTGACAATGTAGGTTTGACTATGCTTTTTCATAGCTTGATAGGTAGGTAGGTAGGTAGACAGACAGACAGATAACTGATAGATAATAGAAGAGAGTAAGAGAGTGGGGTGTTTGTGTGTGTGTAGCGGGGGTAGGTGTGACCTGGCTGACTCTAAATCTGGATTGGGTCATCCTGAATGCAACTATTTTGGTGCTGAGGCTCCTGAGAATGATTCTTCTCTCACCTCTGGGTCCCTTTGAACCATCTGACTCTGGTCGGCCTTCTTTCACATCAAAGCAGTAGGTAGCAGTAGCAGCTCCTCTGGAAACCTTGGCCTGTTGTTTCCTGGACTAATTTATCCTCTCTGCTTTCACCCCAGCTGTGCCCCCCACCTCCTGCTCCCTGACTCACCACCATAACAGCAAAGTTCCAGGGCATTTCTTCTGGGGAGTCTGCTCTCAGAAGGCACATGGGCCCCTGAATTCCCCTAGGCCCTGCCTTTAGCTTGGCAAGTACAGCAGGCAGCAAACTGCAAACGCCAACTGACAGGTGAGCTTCCTTTTTGGTCCAAGGCCTGTCATCTTTGCCCCTTCCCACCATAAAATGCATGCCATCACTTCCAAAAGACCTCAAGCAGGGTCTTGGGGTCAACTCCAAGATGAGCCTTGGGGTTCCAGAGTAAACAACAGGAAAATGCGCTGAACCACCAGCTACAGCCCCTGATTCAGAAACGACTCACAGGTGAAGGCATTGGGTCAGGGACCCTGCTCCTCCTGGTGCTGGATAGTACATCAATTAGAGATTTATTTTTACTGACAAGCTTATAAGTGAGAACTCTATTTTACTGGTTTCTTCTAACATATAGCTGTTTTCATCTTCATGGAAGCAAGGAATATTGTTTAATGTGAAGAGAAGAAAACATTTGGGGATATGGGGGTATTGGAGGAAGAAAATTTAAGTCCTGGTAAAAACTAATACAGTGCCTTTTCAGGGGATGGGGAAACAGGGGTGCAGACCATCTCAGTCTTGCTGCAAAAGCTCCAGAACTCAAGATAGTGGCAAGGGAAAGGGAATCGTGTCCTTTCGCTGTCACGGCAGGCTTTTTTTTTTTTTTTTTCCAGAATCAAATAAACCCCCTTTCTCGTTATTTCTATTCAGATTCTTCCTCACTCGCTCCCATTCAGGCCTCTCCAAGTTCCTTGACATCCCTCCCCTATACCAGACATGCCACCTGCCTTTGCAGCATGGCTCACTTTCACCCTTTTAAGTCTTTACACAAATGTCACCCCCTTGCAAGGCCTTCTTTATCACTCCCCCTTCATGGGAAATTCCTGGGGCCCTTTCTTATTTTTCTGTTTATCACTTAGTGCTCCCTGATGTATATTTTACCTGTTTTACCTGCTTATAAGCAGACTTGCATCTGCTTTGCTCCCTTCCATATTGCCAGAACCTAGAGAAGTGTTTGGCCAGAGCACTTTTTGTTTATCTCACTGCTTGTTGACAGACTGCACGAATGAATGCACAAATGGTGACCTGGCTGTCCACTGGGAGCCTGTATCAGAATTTGACCCCTTCCCTCTCATTTCAGACAATGTGATCTGACTTTTCTTTTTTCTGCTCTTCAGACTCTATGATGGACCTAGACTCTGTCATACAGAGTGAAGTAAGTCAGAGAGAGAAAAATAAATATGATATATTAACACATACATGTGGGATCTAGAGAAATGGCAGACAACCTACTTAGAGGGTAGGAATAGAGAAGATGTTGAGAATGGACTTGTGGACATGGCAGCAAGGGGAAGAGGAGTATGGGACGAACTGGGAGGTTAGGACTGGGATAAATACAACACCATGCATAAAATAGATTTCTAGTGGGAACCTGCAGCGATAACCTAGAGGGGTGGGAGAGCAGAGTGGGAGGGACGTGGTTTAAGAGGGAGGGGATATATATGTTTTACAACATTGTGAAACATTATATCCCAATAAAAAAGTAAGAAAAAGGAAACAAAAGTCACATCCTGACCACCTGTTTCTAAAACCAGAGAAGGTGTAGTGTTCTGAGAACCTCAGTGTTATACTAGACAATAAAGTGAGGGTAAAGTTGTGGATAAGACTTTGTCATTCTGGATACATGCCAGATTCCACAGCCAGTAGGGGTGAGGTCTTAAATTCCCCTGTACTTTGGGTTTCAGGTCAGAGGCCCCCTGAGCTGCCTGCTGCTTCTGCAGCCCTGGTGGACACCACAGGCGTGGAGGAAAGAGAACAGTGTTGGAATGACTGGTGCTGGTTGGCAACACGGTGGGACCCAGAATCACCTGGGCAGCTTCTGCACCTAACACCTAACTGCCAGGATTCTGATCTCCTCTTTTGAAAAGCAAGATTGAGATACAGGGATTTAGAAAAACAGTACATCCCATTTCTTCACCTGCAATTCCTCCAGAACAGCTCTTTAGCTGAAGCATCAGTGTGATTTCCCCTTGGGTAGGTGTGTGCATGGATGGGTGTGCCAGGCACGTGAAGCATCACCTGCTACTATCGCAGGGGAACTGCCAAGATTCATACTTTCAGAATTCTGCTCAGAATGGGCCCAATGCCCAGGAAAGTGGGTTACACCATTTATAGCAATCCTTTTATCTGATAAGACAATCTCATTTCCAAACAATAAGGTCATAAAATAAATTTTGAAATAAAATCGAGTTAATATTTGGGAGTTGCCTATAATACTAGGGACTTAAATTTTTAAACACAAGCCCAATCACAGGTCAAACTGGCAGAGACGTGTGCTGACAGGTATTCTAGGCAATTTATGAACTGTTTACATTGATTTTATTGAAATATGGGCAGAAGGGATGGCTTTTAGCTTGTGTATCCCAGAGCACAGTAAGAACTTAAGCAATAGTGGCTATATTTTAAGAATGACAAAGTCCAAAACTGTTTTTAATGTCTGATGTGAAAAATCTAAGACATGGTGGTGGTGTGTTTAGATATTGAACTTTGTAAAGATTTGAAATTGTTGCCTTTTTAATTATTTACATGAAAAGGTACAGGTCTTTTTTCCTTATGATTTCAATTTCTTTTCTGGCCCTGAAATGTGATTTCTTGTGAATCTGTACTTCTTATCCTCATTTCTGAAGGAATTCCAGACTAAGGCATTTGGAGGATCCAGGTGTGTTATTTGCACTGATGGGCAGAGGTCTTCTCAATGGTCTTCACTTCTCCAGCCATAATAAGC
This sequence comes from Neotragus pygmaeus, assembly GCA_006410875.1. Taxonomy (NCBI): domain Eukaryota; kingdom Metazoa; phylum Chordata; class Mammalia; order Artiodactyla; family Bovidae; genus Neotragus; species Neotragus pygmaeus. The sequence goes on from SJYV01051165.1 coordinate 2,204,029, forward strand.
ATATCAGATACAGCACTGGCCTTGCAGCCTGGTCTACTGTTGGAGGCATCACTCCTCACACACACACACACAGGGAAGTGGTCAGGTACAAAATCACTGAAGAATCAGGAGAATTATTGCCATGAGATGATCTTCATTTTTGTTGTTCATTCCTCCATAGTAGATGTATACACCTTGCCATCACCATAGATCTCCAAAGGGCTTTCTCAACTTGGGAATTTCACCTTCACCACATTCCTTCTCACTCTGGTCTCTGCATCTCTAACATGTTACCTTGGATACGTATATATTTTTATAAAATAATAGGGATTATTTCATGTGAATATACGGTTTTACTTTAAATAAGCTGCATTGAATATGGTTCTGGTATTTTCCACTCAATAATATGCTTTCAAAATACATAGATATATAAAAACGACTATAGCATATAGTTAAATAGATAATATACATGTATATATAGATCAATCGATCGATAGCTACTTAATTATTGCTCATAAATGCTACACAACAGATGCCTGTGTGCATCAGCCTCATTTTACCTACTGTTTCCCCAGTGACAGTTTCCTCCTGTTTCCACCACCACAAATAGTGACTGACACAGGCCACATCCTTAGACATGTTGAAGAGGAGTCTGTAACCAAGAACAGGGTTGTGGGAGTTTGAGGACACACATACGTTATTTCATGAGCTATTTTCAGATTTCTCTCCCTTCAAGGTTTCAATCAATTTATACTTTCCCCATGGACCCCATGCTGCAGTCCATGGGGTCTCAAAGAGTCAGACATGACTGAGCAACTGAACTGAACTGAATACTTTCTCTAGCAGAATATGAGGGTCCCACCAGTGTTTGCTAGTATCCTAATGTTTAATTACCAATCTGAGGAGTTTTAATGATGGTATCAGTATTATATCACCAATCTGAAAAGAATAAAGGATTATATGATTTTTAACTTATATTTCTCTGATTATTAATGAGGGTAAGAATCTCTTATAAGACATTCTGACTTCCTTGTCTGTGAATTATTTTCTATTTTATTTTAACTGCAGATCCAAAGATACTCAGATATTTCTATTATGTGCTAGATAATAATCCCTTGGTTTCCAGTATTCTGATTATGGTTCTCAGCTCCCAATTTGTCAGTTGTCTGCTATCTTCAATGTCCTTCACTGATAAACAAAACTCGTAAATTTAAATGTAGTCAATCCAACCTACTTTTTTCTGAGATCCTTAATCTTTTCACATTTATATATTTACTTCATGGAAATATGTTCACAACATATTGTTAAAGAAAAAAGTAAGTTATAAAACAGTATGCATATTATGATCCTATTTATATAAGATGACTCACAAGATCAGTAACAAGTATTCCCTCATCAGTTTGGGTATAAAAAGTCATTTTTCTTTTATTGTTCAAATTATAATAGCCCCAATCCTATTCAGTGGCTTAGACAGAAATCTGCTGCAATGCAGGAGACCCAGGTTCAATCCCTGGGTCAGGAAGATCCCCTGGAGAAGGGAATGGCTTCTACTCCAATATTCTTGCCTGGAGAATTCCATGAAGAGAGGAGTCTGATGGGCTACAGACCAGAGTCATAAAGAGTCGGACACAGCTGAGCAACTAACACCAACAGAACATACAGTTTTCCCTCTTAGGTCTCCTGCCCCAAGATTCCTCAGTGACTTTACTCAATGTCAGTTTTGCTGATCTTTTCACAGAACCAGCTCTTGGTTTCGCTGCTAGTTTTTCCTACTGTTTTCTATTCTCTATTTATCAATGCTTTAATCGTTATTTTCTTACTCTTGCTAGTTTTGCCCAACCCACTTTTGATTGTTGCTAAGTCGCTTCAGTCGTGTCCGACTCTGTGCAACCCCATAGACGGCAGCCCACCAGGCTCCCCCGTCCCTGGGATTCACCAGGCAAGAACACTGGAGTGGGTAGCCATTTCCTTCTCCAATGCATGAAAGTGAAAAGTGAAAGTGAAGTCACTCAGTCATGTCCGACTCTTTGCGACCCCGTGGACTGAAGCCCACCAGGCTCCTCCGTCCATGGGATTTTCCAGGCAAGAGTTGGAGTGGGGTGCCATTGCCAATTCCTTCTTGATTGTTAGGGTTTGTGATTTAGGGGTTTATCTAAAAAAAAATCATGGTTTTAAAATTTAGGTTTCTATGTGGTATAGGTTTTAAAAATATCAATGTTCATTTTTTCTACATAAAAAGCCAATGCCTTCAACAATATTAATTAAAAAGTCCTGCTTCCTGTGATTCACGGTGCAATTTATAGCATTTAACAAGGACTAGATTCTGGGATCTCTATTGTATTGAACTGGCCCTTTTGAATTCATTTCTTCTATTATCCATTAATTCACTTAGCAAATATTTATTGAGCACCTTTTATTAAACAGACATTATTTTGTGTACTGGGGAAACAGACAAAAGTTTCTAATTACCACAGAGCTTATCTTAGGATGGGTAGATGGTATAAAGTCTTAAAAGTCAATATAAGTATTTATTAAAATAGCAGTAACAGCTGACACATATCCTGTATTATTTGCCAGGCAATATTCTAAGGGTTTTAAACATTTTATCTAATCCCCTCAACATACTAAAAAGCAGAGACATTACTTTACCAAAAAAGGTCCATCTAGTCAAAGCTATGGTTTTTCCAGTCATGTATAGATGTGAGAGTTGGACTATAAAGAAGGCTGAGCGCTGAAGAATTGATGCTTTTGAACTGTGGTGTTGGAGAAGACTCTTGAGAGTACCTTGGACTGCACAGAGATCCAACCAGTCCATCCTAAAGGAAATCAGTGAAATAAATGAATATTCATTGGAAAGACTGATGCTGAAACTCCAATACTTTGGCCACCTGATGTGAAGAACTGACTCATTTGAAAAGACCCTGATGCTAGGAATGATCGAAGGTGGGAGGAGGAGGGGACAACAGAGGATGAGATTGTTGGATGGCATCACCAACATGATGGACATGAGTCTGAGTAGACTCTTGGAGTTGGTGATGGACAGGGAAGCCTGGCATGCTGCAGTCCATGGGGTTGCAAAGAGTCGGACACAACTGAGTGACTGAACTGAACTGAATCCCCTCGATAACACTGTGAGATAGTTACTACTATCATTCCTTACTTTACAGGTGAAGAAACCACGCACATACATTCATAGCCTAAGGAACTTGCCTGAGGTCATGCAGAAGGTGAGTGACAGAGCTGGGATTCCAGCCCAACAGTCTAATTCTAGACTGTCTGCTCTTACACACTGCCCTGCACTGCCTTTGAGTGGGATGGGACACAGGAGGAGAACCATGACTGATCCACATGTCAGATTTACTTTGGACACTGTGTTGAAATTAAGCTGTAAGTGAGCCAAGAGCAGGAAAATAAAGGCCAGTTAGGGACACTTTCAACAGGGTAAATAAGAGAGAATGGTGACCTGGATGATTCAATAGCAATGGAAGAGGAAAGAAGGGGTCAGATTCTGGATTCGTTGACAACTTGTCAGTTGGAATATGGGAGAGAAAGAAGGATCATTGAAGATCTCAAAGTTTTTATGCTGAATGACTTACAGAATAGAGTTTCCATTTACTGAATGGAAGACTACTTAAAGAACAAATTAAGGGAGAAAAATTCCCTTCATCTTTTTAGATGCCTTTTTAAAACGGGATCTAAAAGGTCATTTTAGATGTCATTAAACACTCACGTGAGACTGGAATAGACAGTTGTATATGTGAGTCTGGAGTTCAGAGGCAAGATCTGTCTCTCAGATATAAATTTGAGTAACATTACCATATAACTTAAAAGACTATAGTAAATCACCAAGGAACAGAGAAAAGGGGGAAAAAAGAAGTCCAAGGACTGATCCTGGTATGCTCCCACATCTGTATCTCCAGAGATGCAGAGAAAATGAACAAAGATTATGAAGAGTGACAAGTGACACTGGAGTAAACTTACTAGGTTACTATTTTGTAGAAGCCAAGTGAACAGAGGTTTAGAGGAGGAAGTAATTCATTTTATCAAATACCAGTGATAGGTCAAATTAGTAAAGACCTGAGAAGTAACTACCGGATTAGCCACACAGAAGCCATTAACCATCATGGAAAGAATGGTAAAAGATTATGGATTCAGGATAAAAAGAAAGAAGAGTACTGGAGATAGCAAGAACAGACAGCTCTTTCAAGTTTTACTCTTAACTGTAATAAAGTGGGATGGGAGTTAGAGGTGAATGTGCAATCAACAAACAGGATTATTCTTAAGATGTGAGCATTCGTAGAATGTTTGAGAACTTTGCTGATTATTTTAAGATTTGCAAGAACTTGTAGAATGCTTGAGTTCTGGAAATATTCCAGAATGAGTAAAAATAGAGAGTTGTAATCTCTTTGAATAAGTGAGAGAAATTAGAATCTGGCTCTAAAGTGGCCATGAAACATAAATATTCATCCACAGTTGGTGGAGAAAAGGCAATGGACATACGCACAGGTGATGTTTAGCACTACTATTTGCTTTTGTAAACTAATCATGTATTTTCAACAACGTTGCTACAAGATCTTATTAGTTATGATAACTGGATTCTCAGTTTTTTTGTATTTCTTGGCAGTTTATGTAAACACTCTTAAATCTACCAAAAAGGGACAGTTTTTTGTCTTCTTTTTCAATTAATATCCTTCTGTGGTAGTTATTAGTAATATCCACCAATATTTCCACATCTTACCTCTCTGGACCTTATTGAGTGGAACCATATGACTATTTCTGGCCAACTGAGTTCTGAGACAGGTGACACATTATCACTTTGTTGGTTTTTTTTTTTTTTAAGTTAAATCTCAATATTGATTCTTTGTAATGTCTTTCAATCTTAATTCAGTTATGTTGAAATGCTAGGCTGGGGATCAGTGCCAGTCTGGGGGTCAGAGGAGAATGAGAACAATAAGATGCAGATCTCATATTGTTTGTTCAATTTACAGAACTGCCCTTTATTCTTTGATTATTTTAATCATTTTTTTTTTTACTTTACAATATTGTATTGGTTTTGCCACACATCAACATGAATCTGCCATGTGTTCCCAATCCTGAATCCCCTCCCCACCTCCTCCACCCCTACACCATTCCTCCCGGTCATCCCAGTGCACCAGCCCCAAGAATCCTGCACCCTGCATCAAACCTGGACTGGCGATTTGTTTCTTATATGATACTATACATGTTTCAGTGCCATTCTCCCAAATCATCCCACCCTCTCCCTCTCCCACAGAGTCCAAAAGTCTGTTCTATACATCTGTGTCTCTTTTGCTGTCTCACATACAGGGTTATCGTTNTGTCTGTTGCTTCATTTGCTATTATTTTCTCCCATTTTGAAGGCTGTCTTTTCATCTTGCTTATAGTTTCCTTTGTTGTGCAGAAGCTTTTAATTTTAATTAGGTCCCACTTGTTTACATTTAACTGTGGATATCAGACCTTTTCATGGACAGAGGAGCCTGGTGGGCCACAGTCCATGGGATTGCAAAGAGTCGGACATGACTGAGTGACTAACACTTCCACCAGACTCTCCCAAGTTGCCCTGTTCCCTCAGATACAATGACTAGCAATGTTGAAGATGGTAGCTATTCCACCAGTCTGCCTCTTTGAGTGTCAATGAGTTCAGGCTTTCTGCCAACCCATAAAGAACATTTAGTATGAGCAAGAAATATACTCTTGTGGCTTTTAAGCAACTAAAATGTTTAGTTATTATGACTTGCAGAATAATCTAACCTATCCTGATTGACATGTCTCTTATTTGTTTATCTTATCTGGGGTATTGGTCAGCACTTCCAATACAGTGATGAGAGTAATGATGGAAGTGGGGAATTTTGTATTATTAAACACCAATAAGTAATGTTTATTGATTTTTATTGAGTTATATAATTTTCCATTTATATCTAGTTGTCCAGACCTTTTAAATCACAAACAGTAATTGGATGCTTTAAAATGCATTTTCTATACCATTTTTATTTCAATTAATGTGATTTTTTTTCTTTAATCCATTAGCATAGAAACTCTGTTATTAAATCACATTTGAATTCCTAGAATAAATTCTACTTAATCATGATACGTTACATTGTTAATTAGTATCTTATACATTTTAGCACTTACATTTCTATGTGCAAGGGGCCTAAAATTTTCTTTTTCATATCATCTTCATGTTTGGAAGAATGGCTTTTCTAGCCAGTTATACTATGAATTGGGCATATATCTGCTTTCTAAAAAAAAATTAGTAGGGTAGGAATTATCTTTTCCTTGATAATTTGATAAAGCTCAACAGAAAAATGATTTGTTCAATTTAAATTAATTTATATTTTTAAATGGCTAAACTTGGTTTGATTAATGTTTTCTACCATATTTACTTAATTTCTGAATTTGTCTTAATTATTGGGACTAAATGGGTCAATAAATGCTACATATAAAAATTATTGTCATAATTTTAATTTTCTTGTTTACTTCTTACTCAGGCTTAACTCTTTCATACATTGTTAATTCTTTCTGTAGAAGACCAATCAGTTCATTTGACTTCTGTTTTTACTGTAGTAAATGTTTTAAAGATCTAAATTTTCTACTGAATACTACTTTTAACTATATACCATAAATTTTATCATGTAACAATTTCATATACTCATTCTNTGTTAATTCTTTCTGTAGAAGACCAATCAGTTCATTTGACTTCTGTTTTTACTGTAGTAAATGTTTTAAAGATCTAAATTTTCTACTGAATACTACTTTTAACTATATACCATAAATTTTATCATGTAACAATTTCATATACTCATTCTGATTATGAAATTATTCGTACCAATAATTTATGAATAATAATTCATAATTATTCTAATTATGAAATATCTATACAAGGATATTGAATGGTATGATTTTAGTTTCTAAACGTGCTGATTTTCTATTTTTCCATTTGCTATTGATTTCTAATCTGATTGAATTATTTTTTGTGGTATTCTTTTATTTATTGAAATTTCTTTGTCACATAGTATTTATACAGTTTTATTAATATTTTATGAAGATTCAACAATGGCAAAAATTTTCTATGTGTATTTTACATTTTTATTTCTGTATAAATCTATTATCCTGGATATATTAACTATGTTATTCAACCATTCTAGCTTGCTAATGTCTGTTTGATCAATAAGTTTCTAAGAACCATGTACTAATATACTACCTCTGTCATTTTTGAAACTGAGGTAGAGTGGATTTACAACTCTGTTGTCCTTTTATATGCAATGTTGCTGTTGATCGCAATCTCTTTGCTTGCTTCCGATGTTGAGTGCTTCCAAACTAAGCTGAAATTCAGTACCATTTAAACATTACAACTTTTACTCCAAAACTAAAGGTTCATGCATGTTGTTTACAAAAAACAGTACATCAAGAACCCTGTCCAAAGATGAACTGAATCTGTGGGTTTGGGGCTTTGCAACAGTCCAGTCATAAACAATAAGTTATCAAGTTAATGAGGGTAGTTTGTTGTATTTTTTAGATTTCACATATAAGCAATACTATACAGTATTTGTTCTTCTCTGTCTGACATTTCGTTTAGCATAATGAACTCTAAGTCCATCCATGTTGATGCAACTGGCCAGATTTCATTCCTTTGTATGACTGAATAGTATTCCTTTGTCATATTACATCTTCTTTATCTACTCATCTGTTGATACACACTTAGTTTGCTTCCATTTCATTGCAATTGTAAATAATAGTGCTATGAACATTAGGGTATATGTATCTTTTAAATTACTATTTTTGCATTTTTCAGATATATACCCAGGAGTGGAGTTGCTGGATGATATGGTAGTTCTATTTTTAGTTTTTTGAGAAACCTCTCTACTATTTTAGTCAGTGACTACACCAATTCACATCACTATCAACAGTGAGGGAGGGATCCCTTTTCTCCCCATCCTAATATTTTTTATACGTTCTTTCTGATGACAGCCATTCTGACAGATGTAATAACTCATTGTGGTTTTGCCTTAAATTTCTTATAGTTTCTCAGTTTCTAATACAATGTACATTCTACAATGATTCACATTCAGTGGGTCACAAATTCCAATAGGCATAGAAAGGCCTAGGAAGTGATTACACAAAGCATTGGATAAATTTGTCTAGTACCTACTCACCCCCATAGCATCTTCAGATTTGAGTTCAGGGTAGGAAACCAGCAGAACAGGTAAGCACATCAATTTGTCAATACAATACTCAACAAGTCCTTGTTACTTCTCCCCTGTTTCAGAGTAAGAAGATGTCTTTATTGAAATACATTTATATACTCAGGGGCCTTGGTCCATTAATTATTCCCCTTATTTTTCTTTGCATCATAATTCTCTCTACTGGTTTCCTCTCTTCAGCCAAAAAACAAGCTCAATATTCCTTCATTCACCTTTTTGTTCCTTTCCTTTCCTCTACTGTGGGACTTCATTAAATGATTTTTTTAATGACCAACTCCACCACATCATCCCTAGGAGCTAGTACCCATCACAATGGGCTAGAGCCATGGAATGGGGCCGTAACAAAAACAAGGGTGGCATCAGCATCTAATGAGATACTGCAATAGTTCAAGTGGGAGTGAAGGGAATTTGAACTGATGTGATGGCATTGAGGATGGAGGCCTTCAGAAAGGCCTGATGGGCAAGAGAAAGGATTAGAGTTTAGACAATGGAGGGGCCGGTATGAAATACCCATCTCAGAAAGTGACCATTGCTCAAGACAGTGAAATAAGATTTTCAGAGCAGTTTCGTGTATCCACTAGAGTTTTATGAACATGAATTTATTGATATATCAATCTGATATATTGTGTGATTTCCTCTAAAAATCTCATGAAATTAGTAAATGATTTGGGAACCCATGATACCTAGCTATCTCTTCTAGATTAATTATCTTACATTAGTATTGGATTTACTTACTTCACTACAGAAATATGTGCAATGGTTATCTATCCATTGCCTACAAAATAAAATCTACATATATCTTAGTCTCTCCATAATCTAGCCAAAATAAAAATTTTCAGCTTTACCTTCTCTATAGTTATCTGTGTACTTAACCTGGTTAGACAGTACAATGTCCCATGGTAATTTAGGGACAAGGGATCTATTGTTTTGCTTTATTTTCTTCCAGAGTTAATCATTTCCCTTTCCTTCAGCAACTGCATTTAGATTTTCCTTTGGGAAACCACCTCTCCTAGGCTATTAATCCATACAGATTCAGAGGAGCACACTTCTGGTGTGAGGAATGAATAACCCAGTGCACAGTAATTGGTTCAGGAAGCAGATACATCACTAACGCCATGGAAATTAGAATCTGTGAGTATCAATCCTGGAAATGTTTCTAGAAACACACAAGAGGACAACCTCCTTACTGGTAAACAGGCAGAAAGTAATTCTGAAGTTGCTAGGAGCGATCTGGCCCACATGAAAAGGACTTTACTGAGATTAAGCTGACAGAAGGAAAAAAATCCAAAATAAGGGAGAGAATATTTTGATAATATCATTTGCGTTCTATGACAGTCATGCCAAAACTCTGGAGTTTTTAAGTTATGTCACTAGTGAACCCCCTTTGTTTCTCAAAGTCTGGGTTTAGTATTTGACTCCTGGATGTTCTATAACTTGTACAAGTAGCCAACCACAACATTGGCTCCCAGCTCCAGACCTCTGAGGCATCCACTGTGTATAACATTAATTTAATATTTAGGAGAAAATGGGTTTTTTGGTCATTTATATGGTTATGGACATTTCCTGCCTCTCCATCTAGCAGCACCTTATTTGAAGGCAGTTTATTGCAGATCCTGAATCCATACTTCCTGAGATTTAAATTGTGATTCTGCTTTTTTACCTGCTGAGTGACACTGAGCAAAGCGCTCTACCTCTTTGTATTTCTGCTTCATCACTCATAAGATGGTAATTAGAACAGTAGACCTGAAAAACAAAAAAGTAAATAAACAAGAGAATGGAAGCATCCCCATAGAGTTGTTGCAAGGAGTTAATACATGTGAAGCCCTTAGGGGTGAATCTGGCACATAATATACACCATACAAGTAAGCTCTATGGGAGTGCGAGCTATTTTTGTTACTATTATAACAATGATGATGATGATCATTATTATTATTTGCAACCCCGTTGCCTACTGCAGTGCCCTTCAATTATAAAGAGTGAATCATTCTTAATTGTTGTATAAGATGATTTTAATATAGTACTTGTTTTCCTGATCCCGCAGTTTAACATGGATCAAACCACCAAGGCATCAGAAGGCAGTCATCTCAGCTCAGTACATCGGAAAAGTCCAACTCGTCCTTATTCCTGCTACTTCCTTCACCTTTCCCTCAGTTTCTGCCCTTTTAGCTTCATCTTTCTTGCCCAGCATCCAATAGGCCCTGGAACTTGATGATAGATTTCTCCTTGGTCATTTTTGCATATCAGTCTTCTGTCTTCCATCTGCTTCTCCATCTTACAGTAGGTTCTTTGCATTCCTGCACCCTGGCCTTCTATCTGGAGGGTCAGCTAACACTTAAGAGAAGAACATTCACTCCACTTAAAGGCGTTAGAGTAGACTGGAATCTGGATTCAATATATAATCTCCAAGACACAGGAATTAGCTAACATGATGCATCTCAAAAGGCTTAAATATAAAAATATATCTTCAGCTAAAAATTCCCATGTCTATTTTCATTACAAGTTCAAAGAGAATTTCTAGGTTAGGTAGCTTTATTCCATGTCAGCAGTAGTCAGTCACATAAGTAGGATTAGATGAAGATGGGGTCACACGAGTCACTTACAGCTTAAGGAAGGTGACTGGAGGGAAGAGGGGCCATGAGTTTGCAAATCATGAGGACTATTGAGTCTGTTTAAAGAATACAAGACATATTTATGGCCTGGCCATTTGGAGATTTCAGCACCATCACCAGTCTGGATGCAGAAGAAACTGCCATCATTCAGAATGTTACCTGAAGCAAACTGTGGAATAAATTAGCAAAAGGTACAAAGCCCATAAAAACCATCTATGATTTAAACATGAGAGGTTTCCAGTGTACTAAATTTGGAATGATGTGCTTATCTGTGATCCTGCTGGAGGAAATAAAATGTTCAGCTTAGAAAATGAAGAAAAGAAACATATTAATGTTTTGCTTATAATGCTGGAAGAAATGGAATGATATGAAACATGTGAATTCAAAATGTACCCACTTAAAGCACATTTGCTATATTTGGAATATAATTTAAGAACTTAGAATTTAAAACTCCTAGAAATTCAATAGTGAAAAATTTAAGGCAGTTTCTAGTTTTCATACAATAAAATGTCTATAAGTTGCACTTTTATACAGGAACACAGCAGAAAACTTTTCTTCCATGTAGTTTGCTACAAAAATTATCATAGGTAAAATCAAATCTCATGAAAAGTTAAGTGATAACAGAGGACATCCTAACATGATACTGTTGATTTTTTCCCAATTAAAATGAAGGCACCATGTTAAGTATTGAAAAGAAACCATTATTTATTTTAAAGGGAAACATTAACATATTCAATAGATTTTAATATATCATTTTTCATATGTCAATATCCAGAAGCAGATCCTGATATAAAGGTTCATATGCAAGTGATTTATCAAGGAAATCTCATTAGCGAAACCAATAAAAGGCTGAAGAAAGCAAGGAAGTGAAGGGAATGAAGTCAAATAAAGGTGTGATCTCAAAGTCCTGCACAGGGTAGCTTCAGTTTGCTCCTATGTAAACTCTAGAGAGGAAGTTTTTTTTTTTTTAATTAATTTTAATTGGAGGATAATTAATTTACAATATTGTGATGGTTTTTGCCATATATCAACATAAATTGGCCACAGGTATACATGTGTCCTGCCCATCCTGAACCCCCTTCCCACCTCCCTCCCCACTCTATCTCTCTAGGTTGTCCCAGAGCACCAGCTTTGAATGCTCTGCTTCATGCATCAAACTCGAACTGGTCATCTATTTCACATATGGTAATATACATGAAGTGAAAGTGGAGAGTGAAAAAGTTGGCTTAAAGCTCAACATTCAGAAAACGAAGATCATGGCATCTGGTCCCATCACTTCCTGGGAAATAGATGGGGAAACAGTGGAAACAGTGTCAGACTTTATTTTGGGGGGCTCCAAAATCACTGCAGATGGTGACCACAGCCATGAAATTAAAAGACGCTTACTCCTTGGAAGAAAAGTTATGACCAACCTAGANAGAGACAGGATTTTGAGAGAGAGAGGGACTGAGAGAGTAAGGGAGGGAGAGGATTGGTCTTTCTCTTCATCTAAGGTCCTAAGATATTAGTCCTATGACTTCATTTAACCTTAATTACCTCTTAAAAATCCTATTTTCATAGTCACGTTGGAGTTTAGTCTTCAACATATGAATTTTTCAGGACAGGGGAAGAGGGGACACAATTCAGTCCATCATAGAGGGGAATTCATGCTATTATTTCTAATTCTTTACATGTTTGGAAGCTTTCATAAAATTTAAAAGATATAACTGTATTTTGTCCCCTATTGTTTGTTTACACTTTATTTGGTGAGAGACAAAACTATTCCCTGAGAGAAAACTCTAGAAGGTTCTACAGTGCCTTTATACCATTAACAACACTTTATTAAGTAGCCAGAAAGTCCAGTTCAAGATAATAAGGCTGTGAATTTGCTTTAGTGTCTAATCTTCTACTCTCTTCTAGGCTGTTGTAACTACAATAGTTCCAAGCCAGCAATAGGAAAGGCCTGAGAGACCAGTTTCTCTGTTTCTGCACCTTATCCTCCCCATCTACCTAAAGGTTGCTTTAGCTTCCATCAGAAATGACACGTCAGGGAAAGGGACAAGAGAAATTTTAATTGGAACTGTCATATGTTGGCCTTAAGTTGTCTGGGCCCATATTTGTTACAGTTTTGTTGATATATAGGTGCACACGGTCATTTGGAATTCCTTCCTTAATAATAACAGGAAGTCAACGGTATACTCCAGACTGCCTGTTGAGACTGCCTTGCTCCTACAGGGGGCACTATTGGATAAGTCTAATGAAAACCCCTTACCAGCTCTCTCTCCTGTGAGGTCCACATCTGGTCCACAGGAAATACTCAGCCAGGTCTCTCTCCTGTGAGGTCCCCATCTGGTCCATGGGAAATACTCAGCCATCCTTCTCTCCACTTTCTGAGCCTGCTGACTACCTCACAGCAGCAGAACTCTCTGAACTCTGTCACCGAAGCATCACTCTGTGCATTAGTTTCCTATTATCACAAATTTGTGATTTTACACTTCTGGAGGTCAGATGTCCAAAATCAGTTTCACAGGGCTAAACTCAAGGTGCTGGCAGGGCTGTGATGCTTCTGAAGTCGCTGAGGAAACAGACAACCAGTTTCCTGCCTTTTCCAGCTTCTGAAGGTTACCTGCCTTCCTTGGCTCATGTCACACTACTTCTATCATCACACCTCCTTTGATCCTCCTGCCTTCCTTCCCAAAGGATCCTTTTAATTACACTGGGCTAACATGGATTATCCAGAATAACTTCCCCATCTCAAGATCCTTAATCACACTTGCAAAGTCCTGTTTGCCATGTATAGTAACATGTTCACTGGGTCCAGGAATTAGCATGTAGACATCTTTAGGAGGTCCATTATTTTGTTGATGCATTCTGTCTACTATATTTCTGAGAGGTAGGGGTGAGTTGGATCCTAAAGTAGCCTTTCTAGGTCTCCTCATGGAAATCACTCCCACTAGGCTCAAGGTATAGATGGTAGCACACTCCACTCCCTGTCCAAGGATGGCAACAAGTCCTCCAAAAATCTCTTCTCCAGTCTCTTCACAAGTGTCTATCTGACCTTTTCTTTGATCCTTAGGTCTGTCAAATGGATAGAGAGTTGTGGAACACATTTCTTTACAGTTCTTTAATAAAACTTAGATGTGATGCTTTCACTCCATTTAGTATCCTAATTTATCAAACTGGCACCTTAGTTGAAACTGAGGCAGGGAGAGTTCCATTCTAATATCCTAAGAGTTTCATTCTAATATTCTACTTTGCTCAAGTAGAAACATGAAATTATAACCAAATCTTCAAGAATTGTTAAATTCTTAAAGTATGTCTTATTTTGTGACAGAATAAACATATTTGATGAGTCAAAAGGAGCTTCAATATTCAAAGGTGAATATTAAATGAACATTTAATAGAATGCAAAAATATTTTTAGGAGAGTATTTTTGCTTCTGAATAGCTTTTCAGTTATGATGTTCCTTCTTGAATTAAGAACTATCACTCAATCAATCTTCTGTTCATATGAAAAAGAATAATTTTAGCTAGAGAGCAAATCTCACCTGCAAAATATTAAATGTGCAATGTGATGATGCTACACTATTTTGCCTAAAGAAATGTATTTTTTCATTCTTAAAGTTCTATTAGTATAATGGCTAAATTCATTTATAAAATCCACAAAATAATGGTGCCAAAAATTACATCCCATTCTTTTAAGGCATTTTTACTCAAATGACGAAAATGAATTAGTGTTTATCCAAAAATGCAATTGCAGCTTCAGCCTTTGCTTGTCAGATCTGGAGTATTTTTTCCAAACATTCCATCAAAAACAGATGTCTAATCTTTGAGAGTACACCAAAAGATGAGAGGGAGGCTCTACTGATGTATTAGCTTGAACTCTTCTGAAATGTAAGTAACAAAAATCAGCTATAGCTTCAATTAGAGTCGAATACAGTTTAGCGACTGAAAACAACAAAAAGAAAAAAAAAGGCAGTGGGAGGGACCCAGTGGTAGAGGAACTGAGCGATAGGATGGATGTCATGGAAATCACGGGTGTGTGTCTGACTCTCTACGGCCCCATGGACTGTAACCTGCTAGGCTCTTCTGTCCATGGAATTTTCTAGGAAAGAATACTGGAGCAGGTTGCTGTTTCCTACCCCAGGAATTCCCACCCAGGAATCAAAGTTACTGCCTCTTGCATCTCCTGCATTGGCAGAATTCTTTACCACTAGCGCCACCTGGGAAGTAGAGAATGCAACTAGATTTCAAGATATTTCTAAACCCAGGCACTCTAAAGCCTTTGAAACTTTTTCTTCTTNAGTTGCTGCCTCTTGCATCTCCTGCATTGGCAGAATTCTTTACCACTAGCGCCACCTGGGAAGTAGAGAATGCAACTAGATTTCAAGATATTTCTAAACCCAGGCACTCTAAAGCCTTTGAAACTTTTTTTATTTTTTTGTGTGTGTGTGTCGGGGGGCGGGGGGGGGGCAGTCTTCATTCCCTCTGGTTTTCTGCATCGTTCTCTCTGGCAAAAGGGCTACACGGCAGAATATACAACAGCCAAAGGATCCTGAGTCTTTAAATTATCAAGGGAGGAACTTATTTGTTCCAATTCCCAGGGAAGAGACTGCCTGCTCTGGCTGGGGCCATGTATCCATTTCTGGAATAATTAACTACAGGCAGATCCCACTGCATTAAGATGGTATCGATGAAATGGAGGGGTGCAATAAAGACAAAAATAGCAGGTCATCCCAAAAGTGTTCAGATAGAATGATGCTAAATACCTAAGAGACAGTTCACACCTGTGCACATAAAACCTATAGGTCATTGGGTGAGTGTTCTTCCATCTTCCATCTGCTGAAGTGGCATCCAGCAAGGCCATGTTTTTATTCTACCATCTCTCGTTGGGGAGAAACATAGAAAAATGCAAGAAGTAAAAATGTGAACAATAAAGCTATGTGGCTATCAACTTGCAGAGGCAACAAACCAGAGCCCAGGCCTGGACTGATAAACTCCCTGCTCTCTGTCTCTAAATGTGGGTGGGATTTCTTCCTGTGGATGTAGCACACTGTAGTCATCTTGGCTGCAAATCCCTATCTCTCCAAGCACCAGGCCTTCTGTCCTATCCCTATGTGAATGTCAAGTCCTTCAGTAAACAAAACCAGCCATATCTTCCAGGCCTGTCATGGTATCAGGTTGCCAGTTTAACCCTGAAAGCAGTAAAATGTATGGAAATCTCATGTAAAAACCACTTCAAACACAATTTGCATTCAATGTTAGGAACACTTAAGTTGTAACATAAAATTTATATACTTGACTCTAATCAGTCTTTTCAAGTTTACTTTTGTTGTTGATTATAATTTATAAAGTTGCTGGGTTTTCTTTAGCTTCTCATAAAGCTGCTATTTCAGGTAATATTCTACATAAGATGATCTAAATGTCTCCAGAAACACAGTTAGAATTGGTCTATAGCGAGATAGTCTCTTAGTGTCATGCCTATACTGAGGGACACCCATGCAATGTATCGTCAAATGGGAGCACATTCAGGCATTTTAAACCATGGAATAACCGCCCCGCCCCCCAACGCCAGTAATTTCTAACAGCATGGAAGAAAAACTACCAAAATAAGGAGTTATGAAATTTAAGCAGATAAGAAGATCCTAGGCAGGAGGGTTAAACTATAAATAATAATTTCTCACTCTAAGTAAGGTAAAGAGAGTAATATTTTCCTCAAAATAAACAAACAAAATAGAAAATGACATGAAAGCATGTATGTATAGNTCCAAGTTCCAGGCTTCTCTTTCTTCTGTTATCTACAAAAAGCTATGTTTAAATTAAAAAGTGCTTACTGAAGAGTGAACACTTGCAGGTAGGCAACTTCTCACTTCATGAGGAGGAAGGAAAAAGCAGAAAAAAGTTGTTTTTCTATTTGATCTATGGGCCAAAGAAACAGATTAAACATTGGGATGACATATTGCAAAATAACAGAGCAAAACTTAAATAGCAATTCAAATAAATAAGAATTATTTATTTCATTTCTTATTAAGTTTGTCTTGGTCATTTCTAAACATCACCCTGCACGAATTTATCAACTTACCTGGAGACCCTGGGCCAGGAAATAGTTAAATGAACAGGTGCCAAATTTATCCACTCAACTGCTTTATTTTCCCCACCAAAACGAATGCTTTTAAAACCAACAGCTAACAAAAGGCCTATACAGAACTACCAGTTTTAAGACAAAATAATTTATTTCTAAGGTAGTAACTCAATGAAAAGTGAACATTTTCACCATAATGAGTGATTGCCTGTCATCCCCTGTGAGAATTACTTGATGCATAAAAATACTAAGTCTCTCAGGTATTGAGGTTTATCAAGCTTCTTGATTTTAGCATTTTTTGAACATATACTGTGTTAGACAAAAGGTTGGTTCAGTTTTTTCCTAGGATGGCTCCAATAGTGCTTGTCTTTAACCTCATTCAAAACAATTTTGTAGGTTGTATTGTGACAGCTGTCTTATCAGCATGCATTTTACAAAAACTTTTCAAACTTCGTGGATTTTTGTGTAGCCATTTTAATATTGAAGATGGAAGAAAACAAGCAACATTTTCTGCATATTATGCTTTATTATTTCAAGAACAGTAAAAACGCAATTAAAACGAAAACCAAGATTTGTGTAGTGTATGGAGAAAGTGCTGTGACTGACTGTGTCAAAAGTGGTTAGTGAAGTTTCATGCTGGAGATTTCTTGATAGATAATGCTCCATGGTCAGGTAGACCAGTTGAAATTGATAGCTATCGAGACATTCTTAGAAACAATCAATGTTATACCATGTGAGAGGTAACCAACACACTCAAAATGTCCAAATCAAGCACTGATAATCAGGCAAAAACTGCTACAGTTCTGATTCATCCACCGAATCACCAGACATTGTGCCTTCAAATGTCCATTTATTTTGGTCTTTACAAAGTTTTCTTAATGAAAAAAAAGTTTCCATTTCCTGGAAGACTGTAAAAGGCACCTGCAACAGTTCTTTGCTCAAGAAGATAAAAAAATTGGGGGAAGACAGAACTGTGAAGTTGCCTGAAAAATAGCAGAAGGTAGTAGAACAAAACAGTGAATATGTTGTTTAATGAAGTTCTTGATGAAAATTTAAAATGTGTCTTCTATTTTTACTTGAAAACCAAAGGAACTTCTTGGCCACCCAATACTTTTGAATCTAATCTAATTCAAACCTTGAGACGGCTGCCAAAAACAGATCTAAGTTATGCCAATCTTTTCAGGTGTTGTCTTTCGTATCGGGGGAAGCACATACACAAGGCAGTCAGAGAAGACCCATCTAACTTCTGCAGGAAGGACTGCAGTGAGACTGGAGACAAGAGACAGATAAGGACTGGGGTGCATCAACAACCAATGATAACTTCTGGATCAGACCTGTTTTTGTCCTTGGGATGGAATTTAAAAATTAGCACTTTAGCATGAACCTGAGGAACTTTACCTGTTTAAGGACAAAGCAATTGTCAACACAAAAGAATCCAAAATAAATGAATGTGAACCTTATATGATAACTCTTCTTCATTCAGGTTCATATATGGGAAGGGGATTAAGAGGCACAAACTTCCAGTTAAAAATCAAGTAAGTTATGGGATGCAATGTACAGTATAAGGAACAGAATCAATAATATTTTATGTGCTTTTATAATGACAAACGGTAGCTAGACTTACTGTGGTGATCATTGTCTTCGTAATGTATAAAAATATAAAATCCCTCTGTGGTATACCTGAAACTAATATAATATTGTAAGTCAAATTATACTTCAATTAATAACAAATAACAGGATCTCATTGGTGGTCCAGTGGCTAAGACTTTTTGCTCCTAGTGCAGGGGGCTTGGGTTTGATCCCTGGCCAAGGAACCAGATCCCCACATGCCACAACTAAAGAGTTTGTATGCCACAACCGAAGATCTTGCATGCTAGAACTGAGACCCAGCCAAGCCAAATAGCAACTAAAGATCCCACATGCCACAACTGAGACCCAGCACAGCCAAACAAATATTTTTTTAAAAAAGCAAAAAAATAACTTGTGTTTGAAAAAAAAGAATGAGTAAACCAACATATAAACCACTGAAAAGCCACAAAAATATAAAAAAGTAGTGTTAATAAGACCAAAGTGATAGGGTGAAAATAAGGTAACTTAGGAAAAGTTTTTAGGCATTTGCATTTTCAAAAAAAATTGTGAGATTAAAAAAAAAAAAAACTTACAGTACTTAAAACAGTATTTACAAAATACGTCACTCCAGAAGCCATTTGATTTACATGCCATCATCAGTGAAGCTAATCATGTAAAAAAATCTGATAATTGATTTATGTATAATTCAGGCTAAACTATCCCAATGCACAAACTTCATTAAATTAGAACTAAATGCTTCTGGGACTGTGAAATGTAAAAATGTAAGACTGACACAATGACAAACATCTATTTATTGTATTAAATACAAGCCTGAAACATTAAGTAGATATTACAGATTTCAAGAAAATTACATTTCAGATTCCCAATGTCTTGCTGGTGCTTTGACATGTAAAACACTGTTTTAGAGGCTTTTTCCAAAATTCATAAGAAAGCAACACTTGGGGGATATAAAATACACAAAATCCAAAACTTCAAAGTTTATTCGAAATTCTTTTGAATCCCTAAGGTAGCTGTAAACAGTCTGCTTTTACATGTTCATAGCTTAAAGGAATGTGACCATCACAGTTTATATGGATTTCTTACCCAGGAAGCCCACCAACTCTACACAGTAGTTTCGTGTTTCCATAACCCAGTCCTCACATTGCCAGTGCTATCTGTACCCAGCAAGGGTCCCTCCTGCCCACTGCTTTTGATTGGTCCGTTCTGAATGGCCAAGTTCAGGCCATAAGACTTCTGCTGACTTTCAAGTTCAACTACAGTTGGCTTCCTTACCGCATCTTTTTTACTACTAGTTGAAACAGGCTTTTCAAAATTCCTGCTGCTTTTGGGAAGCGTGCTACAGGCATCACTGCTGTCTTGTTGAGGGGGGTTGTACTGTCTCTCTCTGTAGGCTAAGTACGCCCTCCGACTCCGAGAATGTCCTTCATTACTGCCCAGCCGACTTTTCGGCAGGCCATTCTGCACACTGCCTTCCACACTCGTGGGGACATCGTAGGCATATTCTCTGAGGACCGTGAGTCTGCTGGCCCGGTGCCCTTTACTTCTGTTTTTATGATGGCGGCTTGGGTGCATATTTGTTCGAAACGGAACTTCTAAAGGCGCCACATGCATTTTAATATCATTGTCCATTGAATGTTCTGTCAGACTGTTGTCGAGCTGGGGCGTGGCATTCAAAGGTAAGGAATTGGTGTGGCACTGGGCCGCGGCAGCCTGCAAGTTGGTTAATTTGCAGCCCTGGGAGGAGTTTTTGAAGCTTGAAGCACTCTTGTTTGTGCATGAAGATTCTGCGCTGCTATTGGTGCACTTGGGAGCCTCCCCGCTCGGCCCACTGGAGCTGGGGGGCTGCACGTTGACCTGGACTGAATAGGCGCTCCGTCCCGGGCAGCAAGTCATGATCCATGCGAGCCTGACATCCTCCCTGTTGACACAATGGTGAACCACGATGAACGCACTGAGGCTCAAACACGTAGCTCCAAAAAAGAAGCTAAAAACCAAATCCAAAGGGTAATACAAAGACACAGCCAAGGCCCCAAACATCCACAGGGTGACATACAAGAGCAAGGTAAGGCT
Source organism: Neotragus pygmaeus (assembly GCA_006410875.1). Lineage (NCBI taxonomy): Eukaryota > Metazoa > Chordata > Mammalia > Artiodactyla > Bovidae > Neotragus > Neotragus pygmaeus. The sequence goes on from SJYV01051165.1 coordinate 2,224,556, forward strand.
GGCCCCCAGAAGCTGGGCATGGAAAGTGTGTTCGTTTCCCAGGGCCGATGTGGAAATCAGGGACAGAGACATGGAGTCCTGATGAGTGACTTCTCCGTTTTCATTGGCTGCCAACCGCTGCTGTTCCTCGGTGGGCTCCTTCAGCTCATATTTGCGCTCAGGGTGTCTTTTCAACTGAATAAATATGCTGAGAAAGTACATACAGTTTACAAAAGTGATGAAGCTGGCGGGCCCGTAGAAGGCTCCCAAGGAGGGTTCCCATGCCATCCAGCAACTAGGAAAGAAAATGGAGAACCAGCTCAGATGTTCCATATGTCAAGAAACTGTTTAAAAAGTTGCAGTAAGCTTTGGTTCCTGGGAAACAGTTCAAGGGGAAGCAACCAACTCAGGTACAAAGAGAATACTGAATACTCACTAGGGTGCGTTTGGCCGACTGCCGTAATTCTTGATGTTTGCTGCTGCAGTGATGCCACAGACTATGATGGGTATACCACCACCGATCAGGTAGAACCTAGTAGGGGCAATGATGGAAACAACAGCTCATCAATTTAATTTGTTCAGGTGTACACATTGTAAGATCTCATTTCTGCAGAAGTTATTCCTTAAAGATTAATCACTATTTCAATAATTCAGGAGAGGTTAACATTTGCAGGCTCCTTTGTTAACAGTAACTTTTTTTTTTTTTTTTTTTTATTTATTCTTGATTTCTTTAGTTTAAAAAAGCGGAAGATCTACCAAGTCTCAGTTGAAGGAAAGCTAATCAGCCTCTGCCACCCTGTGGGCAGGCGAAGTAATACCCAGTTCCTGCAGGTAGGGCTTTAGTTTATACCTGTTTCTTTTTGATTCAGCCAGTGGAGCAGAAAGTTAGTCCACTGCAAAATGGACTTGAAGATCCCACTGTGCCACTGTTCACACTAAAAATGTAACAACATCATTTATTCGTTAATGTCAGGGTAGACCTGCATATTAATGCTTAGCAGGACCTGCTATATCTAATGTCCTGCTGCTGTGTATGCTTATCCTCAGTCAGCTGAAATGAGGGTAAGGAAGGTACATGGATCCCAGGTGCCCACAGCACTTGGGCCCTTCCTCACCACCTGCCCACAGACCTGCTGGGAGGAACTGAGGGAGACGGAGTGCTGGCTGGTCCTCTGAAGGACAACTTTTGGGGCAGAGGGGAGCAGCTTTTCTGAGTTCTCTGAAAAGATCCTAGGGAACTTCCTGGGTTGGCGAGCTATCCCTGGGTATAGCCAGTCTTAACTCTGCGTTTGCCAGGTTCAGAGACACAGTCCACATGCTGAATTGGCTGGATAAAGGCAATATTCACAATGCATTTTCCCATTTATTTTTTTCTTAGTCATGCTTATGGGTATTAAAAATCTTCAATATGATATTACTGCTGAAAAAAGACAGCTTATTACTCCCATGTCTTTTATTCCACAGATTAGAGGAAGGCCAACATGTGTGACCCTGCCCTTCTTCCTGTTGAACCAATTCATAGCTGCTTCTGACCTGACAAAGAAGCGTCAGCTCACCCAAATTCGTCTCAAGTTCCACAGTACTCTGTGCCACTCCTTCCCCACCTCCAGTCCAGGACTGCCTGCTACCAACTAATTCTTATTTTAAAGCTTTAAATCTACTTCTCCACTGCTTCTTCCTTCCAGCCTATATGTATGTTCACGTTTTCTCCATCTTCTAAGACTTTCCTTCAACTACCACCTTCTTTCTTGCTCCCTTTGGTGATAAACACCCAGAAAAAAACAGCACCAGCGTGTGCCTCACCTTTACTGTGCAGTGATGCGGCTTCCAACCTACTGTGCTACTGAAACTGCCCTCTCTACGGCCAGAAGACTCGACAGGTCCCTGCCCATCATCCATGCAGCCCAGATGCTGAGTGTCCTTAAGCTCCAGAACCTGGGGGAAGGAGGGCAGCCTACCGGGTGAATCTGTCTACAGCAAGGGCGTACCCGCCGGCCACAGGGGACTACATAGGCTTTGGCGCTCAGGCTACCTTTTCCGAAACCCTTTGTGTTTCTCATCACCTAACAGAAAGGAAACCCAACAGAAACGAACAGCTGCATGAGGATGGATCCCTGTCTCTTAGCCAAACACCATCCCCCTCAGGCCCTTTAACACCACTGACAGGGGTGTCAAATTGCATCCTAGAGTCTGGCTGTGGCCAAGCACTCCTTCTGTCCCTTGCCACTCACTGAACCACTCTCCCCTCAATCTTCAATATTCTCTTTCAGTTCTTCCCTTTATCTGCTATAGCCCATCTACTCAACATTGATATGGCCCAGGGATCATCGTTAACTGACCTTTCCCTGGGAGAGTTCATTCCGTATCACTGCTTCAATGAACACATGTAAACACATCTCCTGTCCTGTCAAGGGGACACAGTGTGTCCTCTTTGCTGAGCATCAGATTCCCCAAATGTAAACTTTCCATGAAAAAGTATGGGTGAGCCCACTTCCCCTGTGCTTACCCTCCCTGGGTGCCCCACCCACTTTTCCTCTGTGACTTTCTCAGTTCATGGCTGCACCATCTGCAGAAGGACCCTAGCAAACTGGAGCAGACAACCTGCAGCCACCTTCAAATCCCCGTATAGAGCTCCCAAATGCAGCTAGTCATCAGTTCAGTTCAGTTCAGTTCAGTCGCTCAGTCGTGTCTGATTCTTTGCGACCCCATGAAATGCAGCACGCCAGGCCTCCCTGTTCATCACCATCTCTCGGAGTTCACTCAGACTCGTGTCCATCGAGTCCATGATGCCATCCAGCCATCTCATCCTCAGTCGTCCCCTTCTCTTCCTGCCCCCAACCCCTCCCAGCATCAGAGTCTTTTCCAGTGAGTCAACTCTTCCAATGAGGTGGCCAAAGTACTAGAGTTTCAGCTTCAGCATCATTCCTTCCAAAGAAATCCCAGGGTTGAATGGAATTCCTTCAGAATGGACTGACTGGTTGGATCTCCTTGCAGTCTAAGGNCATTGCCTTTCTTTCCTAAAGAAACTGCCTCAAGTTTCTCAACACATGTCCTCTCTAACCTCCAGGACACTGTGCCAGTGGCAGTCCTCATCTGTTGTTCAGTCACTCAGTCATGTCGGGCTCTTGATGACCCCATGGACTGCAGTACGCCAGCCTTCCCTGTCCTTCACCATTTCCCAGAGCTCGCTTAAACTCATGTCCATTCAGTCGGTGATGCCATCCAACCACCTCGTCCTCTGTCACCCCCTTCTCCACTTGCCTTCAATCTTTCCGAACATCAGGGTCGTTTCTAAGCATCAGGGTCGTTTCTAATGAGTCCGTTCTTCACATCAGGTGACCTAAGTATTGGGAGCTTCAGCTTCAGCATCAGTCCTTCCAAAGAATATTCAGAAGTGATTTCCTTTAGGAAGGACTGGTTGTATCTCCTTGCAGTCGAAGGGATTCTCAAAAGTCTTCTCCAACACCACAGTTCAAAAGGATCAATTCTTCAGCACTCAGCCTTCTTTATGGTCTAACCCTCACATCTGTACATGACTACTGGAAAAACTGTGTAGCATTGACTACACAGACCTTTGTCAGCAAACTCTCTGCTTTTTAATATGCTGTCTAGGTTTGTCATAGCTTTTCCTCCAAGAAGCAAGCATCTTTAATTTCATGCATGAAGTCACCATCTGCAGTGATTCTGGAGCCCAAGAAAATAATGTCTGTCACTGTTTCCATTGTTTCACCATTTATTTGCCATGAAGTGATGGCACTGGATGCCATGATCCTAGTTTTTTGAATGTTGAATTTTAAGCCAGCTTTTTCACTCTCCTCTTTTACCTTCATCAAGAGGCTCTTTAGTTCTTCTTCGCTTTCTACCATAAAGGTGGTACCATCTGTATATGTGAGGTTATTGATATTTCTCCTGGCAATCTTGATTCCAGCTTGTGCTTCATCCAACCCAGCATTTCACATGATGTACTCAGTATATAAGTTAAATAAGCAGGGTGACAATACACAGCCTTGAAATACTCCTTTCTCAGTTTTGAAATGGGCAGAAGACCCTATGTAGTACTCATGGGGATCTCCTAATGAACTCAGCGGAATTATTTGTAGATGTCTCCTACTTTTGGGCATTCTAATGTATAGCCCACAATTTAATCTGGCCCTCTAAAACCTGAAACTCAGCTTTTACTCTGAATCATGCTACTCTATACCATAAACCCTAGGTTCCAGTCACAGTCAAACCACACTTCTCAAATTTGTTCACTTGCAATATGATCCTGTATCTGAAGTGCCACCTCTACCCTTTATGTGGTAGTCAAGCAATTCTTAATAGCCCCCCACTCTCCCTGACCCCTCAGAATCACAGTTCCTTTTCGGTGCTTTCAGAGAATGTCCTTCCACTCCAGCTCTTACACAGCTGTAGCAGTTCTTCTCACACCTGTCTCCTCACAGACTGTAAAGACCTCAAGGACAGGTCTTTACCCACTGACTTCTACTCATCCAGAATAGTAATTCATTGACAACTGATTTAAATTATGATATGAGGAATGGCACGACACCAAAACTGTTTTTTCTTTCTTGGAGAATAATGACACTGACACGTACTTGAGAAGACTGAAATCTACTAAATGACCTCAAGGAAATAAAAACAACTAATATTTTCAGTCTATTCCACGGCCAGTACCGTCCGTCTGAAGTGCTTTACACAGTAAGTCACTTATGCCTCACAACAGGTCTATGAAAGAGAATCATTCTCGCTTTCTAGATGAGACAGGAAGACAAGAGAGGATACAGAACTTCACAGAGAACTCCCAGCTGCAAGGCTGCTTACAAGTCTGTTCTTCCACATTCCAAAGTTCACTCAGCAATTTTTTGTTATGATCATACTTCATTAAATCTAATATGTGTGGACATGTAACAGAAGATGGTACACGAAGATATTAGATACCTGAGCATTGGTCTTGGTGGAGGTGGCAGCTCATCAGGGTCCTGGCATCTTTTAGCTTTTTTAGTGACTTGTTTGTAGATGTTCCGAGCTGTCACTCCCACCCATAGTACTGTAGCAAGAGTGGAATAATGAAGAATTATTCCAACCTAGAAAGAAGAATACATGAACTAAAATGAAAAAAAAAAAAAAAAAATTCCCCTTTACAATCAAAATATAATAAGTGCCAGCAAGCTTCCTCAAGAAGACTGGTAAGTTATTTTGAATATCTGACTCAAAAACTGTAAGAAGGTATATTCTAACAATCCATTCCTTTGCCGGCTAATGAACAAAGAAAGCACTCTAAGAGACATATAATAGAGGACTGAGTCTACAGTTGAATATAGGAGGCCCACAGACTACAACTTATACCTAANGTAAGTTATTTTGAATATCTGACTCAAAAACTGTAAGAAGGTATATTCTAACAATCCATTCCTTTGCCGGCTAATGAACAAAGAAAGCACTCTAAGAGACATATAATAGAGGACTGAGTCTACAGTTGAATATAGGAGGCCCACAGACTACAACTTATACCTAAGATGACACTAAACATACCATGGAATTCATTCCTGGATAACAGTAAATCAAAGCCATGTTTCCCATAGATGCTATGTTATAAATCAGAGTTAAGTTCCTAAAGTCTATTTTAAAGAGGAATGCAGATGTCAAGGGTAAGTGAGAGTGAAAGTGAAAGTCGCTCAATCGTGTCCGACTCTTTGCGACCCCATGGACTATACAGTCCATGGGATTCTCCAGGCTATAATACTGGAGTGGGGTAGCCTTTCCCTTCTCCAGGGGATATTACCAACTCAGGGATCGAACCCAGGTCTCCCACACTGCAGGTTGATTCTTTACCAGCTGAGCCACAAGGGAAGCCCAAGAATACTGGAATGGGTAGCCTATCCCTTCTTCAGGAGATCTTCCCGACCCAGGAATCAAACTGGGGTCTCCTGCATTGCAGGCGGATTCTTTACCGACTGAGCTATCAGGAGGACGTCAAGGGTAACTGGAGGGCAAAAGTCAGAGCACAGAGAATTAACTTTGGAGTCAGAGACCTGAATAGTTCTAATGCACAGCTTTTATGTATCAAAATGGATGGCAAGCAAGCAGTATAACAGATCGGTGATTATTTGAAATGAGTGAGCTCTGGAATTAACAATTTTGCTTGGTTTTAAAACCAGAATCTACCCCTTGTGACACCTTAGCAAACTC
>SJYV01051165.1:2230918-2252374 GCA_006410875.1 Neotragus pygmaeus
GATAACAGTAAATCAAAGCCATGTTTCCCATAGATGCTATGTTATAAATCAGAGTTAAGTTCCTAAAGTCTATTTTAAAGAGGAATGCAGATGTCAAGGGTAAGTGAGAGTGAAAGTGAAAGTCGCTCAATCGTGTCCGACTCTTTGCGACCCCATGGACTATACAGTCCATGGGATTCTCCAGGCTATAATACTGGAGTGGGGTAGCCTTTCCCTTCTCCAGGGGATATTACCAACTCAGGGATCGAACCCAGGTCTCCCACACTGCAGGTTGATTCTTTACCAGCTGAGCCACAAGGGAAGCCCAAGAATACTGTAATGGGTAGCCTATCCCTTCTTCAGGAGATCTTCCCGACCCAGGAATCAAACTGGGGTCTCCTGCATTGCAGGCGGATTCTTTACCGACTGAGCTATCAGGAGGACGTCAAGGGTAACTGGAGGGCAAAAGTCAGAGCACAGAGAATTAACTTTGGAGTCAGAGACCTGAATAGTTCTAATGCACAGCTTTTATGTATCAAAATGGATGGCAAGCAAGCAGTATAACAGATCGGTGATTATTTGAAATGAGTGAGCTCTGGAATTAACAATTTTGCTTGGTTTTAAAACCAGAATCTACCCCTTGTGACACCTTAGCAAACTCGCAGAATATCTCAAGCACTGTTCTCATTTGTAAACTGAGGATAATATCAAAGTACCATAAGGCTTTAAATAGGACACCTTATATAAAGCATTTAGCACTTTGCCTGGTACATTATATGTGATTAAAAATACAGCAATATTTTTGTTATTATTAGGAGTATGCTTTTAAGAAAATAATGTCAACATTCTTGAAATTAATGTTCCTCATTTGAATAGCAGAAAGACTATCCATATGCATCCCTAGGAGCTTTTGTAGGGACTGAAAGGGCACAATATCTGGGACATAAGTACTCGAAAGACGATGGAGAACTGCAATATAGGTAAGTGATGACACTGAGTTCCTCCCAGAGGGATGATGAGGGCATGTTTCCCTTGTGAACTGTGTCTGAAGCAACAGCAGTTAAAGATAAAATTCTAGATAAAAATAAATATGAGGTAAGAGAGGTTTAAAATCTATTTTAAGAAAAATAAATGCACGGAGCAGCAAGGACATAATTCAATTTTCTTATCTAATTCTATCTTTTGATCCTTTCTTCTTATACAATGATTACAGGTGAAATTCTATGAATGAAAATTTCCAAGAAAAAAAAAAAAAACTTTTTTACTTCAAAAAGGATGATTCTCCAATCTCAAGAAAATCAAATTGACTGATAGCATCAATCCTACGTAAGTAACAGAAGCATCTAGACTGCTATCTAAGGCTCATGTTAATGAGACATGAACCTCATTAGACTTGGTGACATGGAAGTACACAGATTATTTTGCAGGGCAAAAACTAGGGTGGTCACTTGTCCAGGGAAGTCACTGGCCTCTCAANGTAAGTAACAGAAGCATCTAGACTGCTATCTAAGGCTCATGTTAATAAGACATGAACCTCATTAGACTTGGTGACATGGAAGTACACAGATTATTTTGCAGGGCAAAAACTAGGGTGGTCACTTGTCCAGGGAAGTCACTGGCCTCTCAATGACTGAAAGGGCTAGGAGGGTGATCCAGCCTGGCCAAACCAGATGGTCAGAGTATCTTCATCTTAAATTTTTTTTTAATTTAATTTTTATTTATTTATATTTTGGTAGTGTTGTGGAACACAGGGGATCTTAGTTCCCCAATCAGCGATCAAACCTATGTCCCCTGCAATGGAAACATGGATTCTTAATCACTGGACCACCAGGGAAGCCCTCACAGTATCTTCTTCTTAAGCAGGCAGACAACTTGCTCCATGGTTCCTATTAGTTTTACTCACTGCACTATAAAAGCAAAGCTTACAGATGCAAGTGGAACAAAAAGCATAAAATAACCCTCTGAGCTATCTGGAGTCACATCAAATGTTGTAAATAAAAATAGTATAATTGGATTTGGTGCATAGAAACCAAAACATTCAAAACCAATCAATGATATTGACTCAAAATGATATCCTCTACTGTTTTTTCAGTTTTCTCCGATGTAGAGGTCAAAAGAATGAGATAGGCTATAAATAAGCTTCAAAACAGAAGTTAAAAATATTTTCAACACAGGAGGTGCAAGATGGAGAATTTTCTTGTTTTAGATCTAAGAGGTAAAACTCAATCTTTAGATTTTGAAGTGTTTCCTATGGCATTTCAAAATCTGCAGAGAAGTGTTCATACTTAAAAGATCCTAAAGCCTTCCAGTCAAACAATTATTACCAATAGTGGAATTTTAGGGGTCTAAAGGCACTTGGTAATAGTCACATAAGCAAATCACCAAATGTTCCATAAGACAGAATAAAGGAGGCACTGAAATCTAGTCTAGCAGCAATGTGTTCCTATCTTTTGGAAAGAGTTGCTTCCTATTTTGAGATTCCCAGGTGGCTCAGCAGTAAAAAGTTCACCTGACAATGCAAGAGATGCAAGAGACGCATGTTTGATCCCTAGGTTGGGAAGATCTCCTGAGAAGGGAATGGCAACCCACTCCAGCATTCTTGTCTGAAAAATCCTATGGACAGGGGAGCCTGGTAGGCTACAGTTCATGGGGTCACAAAGAGTTGGACACAATTGAGCACACATATGTGCTTCCTATTTTATTCTCCATCAGACACTTGGGCTATACTTTAAATATAACCTCACTGACACAATTTCTGCCAAATAAATCAGACACGTTGGGAAATTTGTAAATAGTTTGGAAATAATCTAATTTATAGGGCATGTAAATGATTCATTAAATGCAACAGATTAGAACTTAAGAAAGTCACCTTACCTCAAGACATCAATTTTCAAAGCTGCAAAATGGATACAAGAAATTATCTTGAAGCGTTGGACTTTATATGTTACCTAACCATAAACATTCACATACCGGAGACCAGACATTTTAACAGTTGGGTTTTTAACCACCAAAAAAACCTACAATAGTGCAGCATACACAGCAAGTGTGCGAAAAAATCATCTTTAATATTCACAGTCTGATATGAATATATATAAAAATTAAGAGCATCCACTACTGAATGCCTGCTATGTATGCCAAAATGTATTAGACAATATTTTACATGCTTCTATTTTATCCTCTTAGTGTCACAATTTGTTGAGTGCTACAGACAAGGAGATGGAGGCTGAAAGAGGTTAAATCATCCTCCAGAGGTCACATGGTCAGTGGTGGGGCTACAACTCAAACCCAAAGCCTGCGACTCTTCTATTACATCATCCTGGTCCTCAATAATAAGAAGGCAGTGTTAAGGGTAGGGATTGGCAAGGAATACTCAAAGAGACTGTCATTTGAATCAGGGCTCTGCCACCCAAAGGCCCTAAACTTGGGGCAAGTTATTTCAATTCTCTAAGACTCAATTTCTGTACTAATAAAATCTGAGTAAGAATTACCTCCTAGGGTTAATGTGAAAGATAAGATAACATACTTGCAGGAGCTGGCAAGTAGAAAGCTCTTAACATCCATGGATTAAATCTTTCCCTGTGTATCCTATGTGCCCCTGCAGCAGTCCTCTGGATAACAGAGACCAGAAGACACCTGAGAAGGTCAGCTGGCACAATAGTTAACAGATGAAATCATGGAGTGGTGGAGCAAGCAACGTGGTGTCCTAAATATTTGCAGCCAAATCCTTTCCCTTCACAGCTAGGAAACCAAGGACCAAAAACTAACGATCACACAGTTATCTGGCAGCACATCCTGACCCAGAACCCAGATCTCCTCCAAACCCTGTTGAGTCAATAGCCTCTTCTACTCTATCACTCAACTTCTCGGTTCCCCTCTGGCTCCTTTTGCACAAGAAAGTTCAAGGCTATAGCATGCACCCATTGCACCACCCAGAAAGGATGATGTAAGAACCAGAGTGGGGAGTCCCTGGCTGGAGGGGCCTTTAATAACCTCAGCCAATTACTTCAGGGAAGAAACTGCATCGGAACCTGTTCACACCATTCATAAAATGCATGAGCTCTAAAAGGGAGAGATGCCAAAGACAACACTGATCACGTGCACGTAAGAAATGCATGTAGAAAATGTATGCTTCAGGGTTCAGTTTTAGAGATGGAAGACGAGCCCACCCCATTATTTTGCAGAAAAAAAGTGAAGCCCCTACTAGGTTAAGGGGCTTTCCAGGTGTCTAAGTAGGTAAAGAATCTGCCTGAAATGCAGGAGAGCCAGGTTTGATCTCTGGGTTGGGAAGATCCTCTGGAGAAGGAAATGGCAACCCATTCCAGCATTTCTTGCCTGGGAAGTCCCATGGACAGAGGAGACTGGCAGGTACAGTCCAGGGGGTCACAAAGAGCCAGACACACTGAATGAACAAACCACCGCCACTAGGTCTGTTCATGACAAACATGAGTTTGAGCAAACTCTGGGAGTTGATGATGGACAGGGAAGCTGGGAATGCTGCAGTCCATGGGTCGCAAAGAGTTGGACATGACTGAGCAACTGAACGGAATTGAGGTTAAGAGAAGAGTCACACAGATCGTTCTGGCAGACACAGCTGGCTACTAACTGAATGAGTATTAGAAAGATAAAGTGAAGCAAGTCATGTCTGAGTCAGAAATAATAAGGATGATGCTATGTCTTTCACAGAGGAAGAACATTGTAAAAAAAAAAAAAGAAGAAGAAAACAACATATGAAAACATCTAGAAGCCTGCCTGCCCCACACTTTTTCAGGTAATTCTTTACCTAATAGACATTCATTCTTGAGGCCCTGAAAACTCAGTGCATTTTCCTATCCTTTTCATTCTAGAAATGGTATAAAATATCATTCTGGATGATGAAAGGCAGTCATTTCTACTATGGCCTCTTTCTGTTCATTTCCTTAGTGAAATAAATTTATGTGTCTACTTCCAGAAATCAATAAGCATTTTTAGACAGAATTGAGACTATTACCACTATTGTGTGTTGAGTACTCTAATAGTCTATGTTCAAAACAACTCCAGGGTTGAATGAGTTCTACTATTTGCAAACAAAGGCCTTTTCTGTTCATTTACCTAGTATCTGATGAGCACCTACTATGCGTCAGGTCTTATACTGATTCTTGGATGAACACTGGTGAATCGAATTGGTATAATCCCCGTCCCTGTAGAGCTTCGAGTCCAGGAACAACAAATAGGTAAATGCCAGTCAATTACAAAGTTTTGCAGGCACTGCTGCTGCTGCTAAGTCGCTTCAGTCATGTCCGACTTTGTGCGACTCCAGAGACCGCAGCCCACGAGGCTCCGCCATCCCTGGGATACTCCAGGCAAGAACACTGGAGTAGGTTGCCATTTCCTACTCCAATGCATGAAAGTGAAAAGTGAAAGTGAAGTCGCTCAGTCGTGTCCAACCTTCAGCGACCCCATGGACTGCAGCCTTTCAGGCTCCTCCGTCCATGGGATTTTCCAGGCGAGAGTACTGGAGCTGGGTGGCACTGCCTTCTCCATTGCAGGCACTATGGAATGTTAATCAGCAGCAGAGGATTATGAGAGGAAGAGGTGGAGGGACTGCATCTCTAAAACATTAAACTGAGACCTAAAAAGTGGGAGTCACCCAGGTGAAGAAGGGAGAAAACACTAAGAAAAGAGAAGCACTATCTTTTGCACACGTATTGAGTTGATTTGGGATCCATTACCTAACTTCTTGTAGGCTTCAAACAAGTTTTATTTCAGATGTGTAGTAATGGCCCTAATACAGGGGAATATTCTGCACAGCTAAGAGAGAATTATACCAAAAACCATCATAATAATAGCTTACATTACTGAGCACTTACTGTATACCTGGTACTCTGGAATCATTTAATTCTCTCAACAATTCTTACATATACACACACATACATATTTGAAACTGTTTTACATGAAGAAAATATTGGATTCATCATCAACCGTAGGTTAATGACACATTCTGATGACTGAGCCAAGCACACAAGCGTGGTCTGCCTTTATTTAGTTTCTTAAATATTTGTAATTAATGTGTCCACGAACCTATCAATAAGACAAAAGGCAAGATCTTGACAAAAGCCTGTATTGGCACATAAGAACCCCTTCACCCAAGGTAATCATCACCGTTTATCCTATGTTTATCATCCCTTTGCTTTCTTTCTTATACGGTTTTATTGCACCTACATATTTTCATTAAAAGTATGCTGTTTAATTTTAGTTATGTTTATCTTTACAAAGAAAAATATCAGGATGAATGTAATTTATGGGACTTAATTTTTTCACTTACATTCCCGAGACTGACTCACACTGCTACGTCTTGCTGTAATTCATTAATTTTGACTCCTGCATAATATCACCATTTATTCATTCACTCTCTCAGTGATGGGCACTTGGGTTGCTTCCAGGCTTCTGCTACTGTGTAGAATGCCGCTATGAATATTCACAGGCACTCACTCTAAGCCCTGTAGCGGGACTGTGTGAATGTTTACCTGTATAAAGTAAAGCCTCCCAGAGTCTTCCGCTTACATTCCTACCCAGTATGTATAAAATATGTGGATCCACGTGTTCTTCAATACTTGGCACTGCCAGCCTTAATTTTTGCTGACAGAAAAGGCATAATATGGTAGCGATCTGAATTTGCATCTCCATCACCACCAATGCCGTGTACCCTGGCCCTGTGTCTATTTTGTTATGAAATGCCTGTCACTCTCACCTCTCCAACCGGGCTGTTTGTGCCATTCTCACTGATTAGTTTTTAATATATATATTTTTTAATTCTAATGCTCGGTCAGTGGTTATGTATTGAGAATTTGTGCTATAATATGCTGAGTCGCTCAACCGTGTCTGACTCTTTGTGACCCCATGGACCATGCAGTCCAAGGAATTCTTCAGGCCAGAATACTGGAGTGGGTAGCCTTTCCCTTCTCCAGGGGATCTTCCCAACCCAGGGATTAAATCCAGGTCTCCCGCACTGCAGGCAGAGTCTTTACCATCTGACCCACCAGGGAAGCCCATCTGTACTAAGAATAGTGTCTTTTAATGTGGAACTTGTCTTTTCACTTTCCTTAGGAATCTTCATTTTTTAAAGAAAAAGATATTATTTTTAATTTAGTCAAAAGTACATCCTTTCTTTTCTAGTCATATTTAAGAAATCCTTCCTTATCCCAAGGATTATGATATTTTCTAATATAAATTTTAACACTTTTGTTTAGATTTGTAATATTTAATCTACCCAAAGCTGACTTTTTTAACATGGCATGAAGTACAGACCCACTTTAATCTTTTTTCCCACATAGATTTTCCCCAGCTCCCTTAACTGGACAATGGTCTGTCTTTACCTAGCTGATCAGACATGTAACATCTGTCTCATACCAAAGCTTTACGTGGGTCTGCTTCCAAGGCTGCTTATTCTACTGTGATGGTCAATTTATCTATCCCTACTCTGATGCACATTTTTAATTCCAACAGCCTCAACAGTTTGGGTGATTAGAAGACTTCCTACTCTACTATTTTTCAGAAGTATCCTATCACTGATCCTTCTTTACTTTCATATAAATTTAAAGACCATTTTATTGAGTTTCATGAAAACTTCTCTTATCTACAGATTAATTTAGGAGGAACTGCTACCTCTCTGACTTTAACTTTTACTATCCTTGGACCTAGTGTATTTCTCCATTTATTTAGGTCTTCTTTAATATACACTAAAATTTTACCTGCAAATCTTGAATATTTTTTATTATTTCTAAGTACTGGATATTTTTTGATACTACATAAATGTTACCTTCTCATTAATTATGTTTTCTCTTGGTTACATTTCTGCATACTAGCAGCACACTTCTGTATATTAAACTACATTTTAAAAAAGCTATATATATAGGAAACTAAGTTTTCCTATTTTTCTAATAATTTGTCTGTAAATTACTTTAGCTTTTCTAATGTAAACAGTCATATCATTTGACAACAACTCAATTATTATTCCTAACTTACAGGTGAGAAAATTGAGACACAGAAATGTTAAATATTGACATCAGGATCAAAGATAATTGTAGTCCTACGTTCATTGCAGTGTTACAACATTCAAGAGTTGGAAACAATCTAAATGTCTATTGATAGATGAATGGATAAAGAAAATGTGGTGTATACATGCAATGACATATGTATTTAGTCTTAAAAAGCAAGAAATCCTGTCACATACTACAACATGAATGAACCTTGAGGATGTTATGTTAAATGAAATACGTTAATCATGGAAGGAAAAGTACTGCATGGTTCCACTTATATAAGGTATTTATGAAGTCAAGCTCACAGAGACAGAAAGTAGAATGGTGGGGCCAGGAGGTGAGGGGAAGGGATACAGGAGGTGGCCGTTTTGTAGGTCTAGTTTCAGCCACGCAAGATGAAAAAGTTCTGAAGATCTGCTGTATGTCCTTAGAATTAATCACCATACAACACACTTAGAAATTGGTTAAGAGGGTAGATCTCATTATCTGCAATTAAAAAAAGTTGAACAAATTGCCCATAAAAACACTGGAAAAAGCAGAACTGACATCCAAATCCACATAGTATGAACTGTGAATTTCTATGTGACACTGTTTGCTATGACGCACAGAGAAAATAATACGCAAGTAAATACAATTTTATGTATTTCCTACTCGTATATTAAATGTTACTTCTTTCAGGTATATCAGAATTTTATAAATTTTTTAAATTCAATGTTTGTCATTATAACAGACATAACAAGTAGCACAAAATTCCCAAAGATAAAAAGACAAGCTCCATAAGTCATATATCCAGTTGTGAAATTATAATTCAGAACTTGAAGTATACTGCTGAATTATTTAAGTAACATTCAGGTTAACGTTAATTACTAAAGAAAAAAAGCTTTAAAGAAACAGTTTTCCTTTTACAGTTAATGAAACATATGAAATTACTTTTTAATACCAATATATATTTTTTATTTTACTTTTTCACTTTGACTTACTGCTTGGCAGACGCTGGCATTTCTAGTTTGACTTATTCCTCCCACAAAGACCACACAGGTCAGAAAAATATGAAAGCACAAATTCACAAGCATGTGCCAGCCTTTGAGACTGATTCTAATCAAACTGTTAAAAGAAAAGGGAAAAAATTAATACTCGGGTTAATATACTTGAAGGTGGACATCTCCAAGTTAACATACCTAATTCATACAAGGCCAAATATAAATGTGTAAACATTTTATTAAAACATACTATCACTCACACATACAGGTTTTGAGAAATCTCTCAACACAATACAATTTCTTAACATTTAACTTTATACACTAAAAAAGACAAGTCAAATGGAACTACTACATCCACTAAAGGCTACACAAATTCTCCATAATAAGAAATATGTCCGCTTTTGTTAGTTATGATGTCTTATGACAGATGGATTACTTGTTTGCTTCCCAGAAATTTCTGCAAGGTGCCAATCTCTATTTTTCCTGACCTACTAGGATAACACGGTCTAAACAACCAATGCATTTCCTCGTGGCCTTTCATAATGAAACACTCAAGTCTTTCTTTTTTAAATCAAAATCTCCTTGTTTCTTAACTAAATGTCAAGAAATGTCATATATGTCCAGCTTAAAGAGGAAAATACATTCTAGCAAAACCTCTTGAAAGTGTATTTCTGCTTAGCAAATCCCTTCAGTTCATTATATCTTACCATAAAATAAAAATTTCTGTACCTTTGCCTCTAATTAACAAAAACCATATCCCACATTTAAATGCCACAAGCTTTCTTAAATGCCATCTGTAAAAGAGACTATCACAACAGGCAAAAATTTATGAAAATAGAAATAATACCACAGTCTGGTTCTGGAAGACACCTCTGCAGGTAACCAGGCTCCACTTTACTTCACCCTCATGCCCCACTCCCCAACACACACTTCCCATGTTCCTTGCCAGGTACAAACCCAGCAGGATGACTGGATGCTGTAGAAGATGAGTTTATTACCACATGCACTTATTATTTATGTCTTGACTTGCATGAAAAAGTCCTGGAGGTACTCTGAAGTAACTGCCTTTACTTTGGGAGGACAGCATGGTATTAAGTTAGATATAAAATTAGGATAAGATTTTATCCTAATTAAATNATCATGAATCCCCCTCCCACCTCCCTCCCCATACCATCCCTCTGGGTCATCCCAGTGCACCAGCCCTGAGCACCCTGTCTCATGAATCGAACCTGGACTGGTGATCTATTTCACATATGATAATATACACGATTCAAGTTTATCACTTTTTGACATCCCCTGCTTTTTTTTCTTTTCCTTTTTACTTATTTACTTTTAGCTGTGCTGGCTCTTCATTGCTACACAGGCTTTTCTCCAGTTGTGGCGAGTGGGGGCTACTCTTTAGTTGCAGAGCGTAGGCTTCTCACTGCAGTAGCTTCTCTTTGTTTTGGGGGACAGGCTCTATAGTGTTCAGGCTTCAGTAATTGTAGCACATGGCTCAGCAGTAGCAGCTCCCAGGCTCTAGAGGACAGGTTCAATATTTAGTTGCTCCATGGCACGTGACATCTGCCTGGATCAGGGATCCAACCCGTGTCTTCAGCATTGGGCAGGCAGATTCTTTACCGCTGAGCCACAAGGGAAGGCCCATCCCCTGATTCTTAAATGCCACTGCGCATGCCAGTATCTATGGCTGAAATGCCCCGTTATTCTTTTATCTGGTAAGCTCAAACTGGTCAGATCTGATTTTTAGTTAAGTTAATTCTGCTGCTTCTGCAAAGGATGGATCAGGATGAGAAAGGTTGGCAGTCAAGAAGAGAAGGACTTTGCAAGGTTTTATTAATAGGGCTTTAGGGGGTGATTAATTACATCACTACTTCAGGTACTGCTCCCTATTCTGGACTCAGGCAGCATTCTGCACACAGCATAGCATAACTGAAGTCCTAAAGTATTACAGTGTAACTGACTGTCTACTCCTCTTAGCTAGGGTGAGAGAACTTTCCAATGCAGATAATCTAATTTATTTGGGGACTGCCTATGTTAATAATAGTTCCTAGCACTAGCATTAATAAAAGTAGCCCATTGTTAATGAAATCACTGAAAGTCTGTGTGGCATTTTTAAGGTTCTACTGAAGCACATGATTGACTTCAGTATTAGTTCTTAACTACTGTGCTTAAAACAGTGTTGTAACACAGCAGATAACCATAAATATCTGCTGAAAGCATTTTTGAAGTTTAAATATTGATAGGTGAACATTACTTTTAAATTGCAGATAACAAGAGAATATTTAGTAGAAATATTACATCTAAGAAAACATATAATAAGGTTTCTACTATTCTCCCAAATACAACTTGATAGGCAAACAAAGATATTACCAATTCATTCACTAACATAGTACATTTCTGTTAAGTATATAAATTTATCCTAAGTATATAAAGATGCATGCCAAAACGGAAAAACATCAATAGATCAATTTAATTAGAAGGTCAAAATCCTGATGAAATGTTACATGCTGGACATTTATTAAAACTTAAGTACTTAAAAGTCCATAAAATAATTCTACTATGAACACAAAATAACTTGAAAACAAAGCACAGCTCTCTAGGAAAGTATTCCTTATGATAAATCAAATTAATTTAAATAAAGAAAGTCATATTTTACTTCNTAAAACTTAAGTACTTAAAAGTCCATAAAATAATTCTACTATGAACACAAAATAACTTGAAAACAAAGCACAGCTCTCTAGGAAAGTATTCCTTATGATAAATCAAATTAATTTAAATAAAGAAAGTCATATTTTACTTCTAAAAGACAGTTGAAAAAGGAAATGACAATTACAGTTTCTACAAGTCTAATTTTTTTCCTACACAAATTTAAACTGGCAAAACCAACTCAACAACAACAAATTAAAAAAACTCCAGAGTAAGGACAAATCCCTGAGAGATGAGAGCTACAAATTCAAGGCTGTTACATGCTTATAATTTATAAGATATCCTTCAAAGTCCAATAAAGAGTATTGCCAAATAATAATTATAGGTCCTTTGGCATAGCCTAGGGAAGATGGAAAAGCAAACTTCACCTGTATCAAAAATATTTTTATAGTAAATATGTAACACTTGCATATTTGATCTCTTTAAAAGAAGTCCTGATAATTTATTACAGAAAGGTTGTAAATCTAATGAAAAGCTTCACCAAGGAGGACATCCCCAGCAGTCCAGTGGTTAAAACTCTGTGCTTCCAATGCAGGGGGTGACAGTTTGATCCCTGGGTGAGGAACTATGATTCCACATGCTATGTGGCATGTCCAAAACTAATGGACACATTTGATACATTTATTGTGACTACACATTTGCCACTTAGCCTGAAGACAAAAACACAAAGGCAATAATTTCATTTAACCATATATTCATTTTAAAATGTATGGATTACAGCAATGGAAATTGACATAAAACATATGAATTAAAGCTACCAAGTCAGAAAACTTTCTTTTCAAAACCTTTGGGAAGCTCTCTTATACTGTTGGTGGGAATGTAAGGTGATGAAGTCACTATGGAAAACAGTATGGAGGTTCCTTAAAGAATTAAAAAATAGACTTGCCATATGATCCAGCTATCCTACTCCTGGGCATATATCTTACAAAACAAAATTCAAAAAGATACCTGCACGCCTATGTTTATAGCACACTATTCCCAACAGTCAAGATGTGGAAACAACCTGAAGGCCCACTGAGATGAATAAATAAAGATGATGTGGTATATACATACAAACGAGACAGTGCTCAGTCACACAAAAATAAAATAATGCTACTTGCAGCAACAAGGAAGGAACTAGAGGTTATGACACTAAGCGAAGTAAGTCAGAAAGACAAATATCACAGATACCACTTACATATGAAATCTCCAATACGACACAAATGTACTTACCTATGAAGCAGCACCAGACACACACACAAAGAGAACCAACTTAAGGCTGCCAAAAGGGACTAGGGGAAGGATGGACTGGGATTTTCGTGTTAGCAGATGCAAGCCTTTATATATAGACTAGGTAAACAAGGTCTTACTGCATAGCATAAGGAATTACATTTAATATCCTGTGATAATCATAATGGAGAAGAATATGAAAGTGAATATAAATATATATATATGTATTGATATAACTGAATGACTGCTGTACAGCAGAAATTACCACAAATTATAAATCAACTATCCTTCAATTTAAAAAAAAAAACACAATTCTTTTGGAAAGACATGTTTTTGGAGTCTATTATAATATCTATTGAAGATTATATGCCACCCCTCGGGGGGGAACATGGGATCTGCAAGAAATCGGAATTTGGGTCCCAGTGTCACCAGAAAGTAGGGGCCAGACACTGCAAGATTTTGTCTACCCTCTGAGTTGCATTTGTTTCATATACCTAATGACCTTCCTAACAGATAGTTGTGAAGACCAAATGGGATCATAACTATGACAAGCGTGAAAGGCAATGGAACTGTAGGTAGTGTTTTTATTACTATTTCAGGCATAGCTTGTTATATTGCACTTTGGGGGTGGGAGGAGTTGTTTGCTTTGATTTTAACAAATGGAATGTTTGTGGCAATCCTACATTGTCAAATGGTTAGCAATTTTTAGCCAAAAAAAGGCATTTTTAAAATTCAAAGCATGTACACTGTTTTTTCCCCTTCATGGATCATGACCTTGTCAAGGCAAAGGGACTTGCATTACTTGATGAAGCTATGAGCCACGTCACGCAGGGTCATCCAAGATGAGTGAGTCACAGTGAGAATTCTGACAAAACGTGGTCCACTTTGCATAGGAACTTGGAATGTTAGGCTCATTGTTGTTGTTCAGTAACTATGTTGCGTCCAACTCTTGAGATCCCATGAACTGTACCATTCCAGGCTTCCCAAGTTAACTGGACATGGTCAAGCAGGAGATGGAAAGATGGAGTGAATATCAACATCTTAGGAATCAGTGAACTAAAATGGACGAGAATGGGTGAATCTTAATTCAGATGACCTACCTACTACTGTGGGCAAGAATCCCTTAGAGGAAATGCAGCAGCCACCATAGTCTACAAGAGTCTGAAACGCAGTAGCAATCTCAAAACAAAATGATCTGCATTTGTTTCCAAGGCAAACCATTCAACATTACAGTAATCCAAGTTATGCCCCAACCATTAAGACCAAAGAAGCTAAAGGTGACCAGTTCCATGAAAACCTACAACTAACATAAATTTTTTTTTTTAATTTCCTTTTCACCACAGGGGATTGGAATACAAAAGGGGAAGTCAAGAGACACCTGAGGTAACAGGCAAGTTTGCCCTTGGAGTACAAAATGAAGCAGGGCAAAGACTAACAGTTTTGTCATGAGAAAACCCTGGTCATAGCAAACGTCCTCTTCCAACAATACAACAGATGACTTTATACATGGACATCACCAAATGGTCAATTATATTCTTTGCAGCCAAAAATGGAAAAGTTCTATAAAGTCAGCAAAAACAAGATCTGAAACTCAGCTCCTTATTATACAATTCAGGCTTAAACTGAAGAAAGAAGGAAAAACCAAGAGGCCTTCCAGGTATGACCTAAATCAAGTACTTCGTGATTATACAGTGGAGGTGATTAATAGAGTCCAGGGCTTAGATCCGGAAAACAGAGTGCCTGAAGGACTGTGGACAGAGCCACTGTACAGGAACATAGCCAGAGCAGAGAACACAGCCATCCCAAAGGAAAAGAAACTCAAGAAGGCAAAAGGGGCTGGGAGGAGGATTTACAAAGAGCTTAGGAAGGAAGAGAAGGGAAACTCAAGAAGGCAAAAGGGGCTGGGAGGAGGATTTACAAAGAGCTTAGGAAAGAAGAGAAGTGAAAGGCAAGGGAGAAAGGGAAAGAGATATCCAACTGAATGCAGAGTTCCAGAGAAGAGAAGGGAGAGATAAGAAGGCCTTCTTAAATGAACAATTCAAGTAAACAGAGGAAAACAACAGAATGGGAAAGACAAGAGGTCTCTTCAAAAAAACTGGAGATATCAAGGGGACATTTCATGCAAGGATGGGCACAATAAAGGAAGGAAACTATTATAAGGACTTAATAAAAGTAGAATAGATTAAGAAGAGGTGGCAAGAATACACAGAAGTACTGTCCAAAAAAGGTCTTAAGGACCTGGATAGCCATGATGGCATTGTTATTCACCTATAGGCAGACATCCTAGAGTGTAAAGTCAAGTGGGTCTTAGGAAACATTACTATAAATAAAGCTATGGAGGTGATGGAATTCCAGCTGGGCTATTTCAAATCCTAAAAGATGATGCTGTTAAAGTGCTGCACTCAATATGCCAGCAAATTTGGAAAACTCAGCAGTGGCCACAGGACTGGAAAAGGTCAGTTTTCATTCCAATCCCAAACAAAGGCAATGACAAAGACTGTTCAAACTACCATACAGTTGCGCTCATTTCACATGCTAGTAAGGTTGTGCTCAAAATCCTTGAAGCTAGGTTTCAGCAATATATGAACTGAGAACTTCCAGATATACAAGCTGAATTTAGAAAAGGAAAAGGAACCAGAGATCAAATTGCCAACATCTGCTGGATCACAGAAAAACCAAAGGAATTCCAGAAAAATATCTAATTCTGCTTCACTGAATACATGAAAGCCTCGATTATGTGAATCACAACAAACTATGGAAAATTCTTAAAGTGATTAGAATATCAAACCACCTTACCTGTCTCCTGAGAAACCTGTATGCAGGTCAAGAAGCAACAACGAGAACCTTACATGGAACAATGAACTGGTTCAAACTTGGGAAAGGAGAATGTCAAGGCTTTATTTTGTCACCCTGTTTATTTAACTTATATGCAGAGCACATCATGCAAAATTGCCAGGCTGGACGAATCACAAGCTGGAATCAAGACTGCTGGGAGAAATATCAATAACTTCAGATATGCAGATGCTACCACTCTAATGGCAGAAAATGAAGAGGAACTAAAGAGTTTCTTAATGAGAGAGAAAGAGGAGAGTGAAAAAGCTGGCTTGAAACTCAACATGCAAAAAACTAAGAACATGGCTTCTGGTCTCATCACTTCATAGCAAACAGAAGAGGAAAAAGTGGAAGCAGTGACTGATTTTATTTTCTTTGGTTTCAAAATCTCTGTGGATGGTGGCTGCAGTCATGAAATTAAAAGATGCTTGCTCCTTGGAAGGAAAGCTATGACAAACCTAGACAGCGTATTAAAAAAAAAGCAGAGACATCACTTTACCAAGAAAGGTCTGTATAGTCAAAGCTATAGTTTTTCCAACAGTCATGTATGGATGTGAGAGTTGGACCATAGAGAAGGCTGGGCTCCAAAGAATTGATGTTTTTGAACTATGGTTTTGGAGAAGACTCCTGAGAGTCCCTTGTACTGCAAAGAGCTCAAACCAGTCAATCCTAAATAAAATCAACCCTGAATATTCATTGGAAGGGCTGATACTGAAGCTCCAATACTTTGGCCACCTGATGCAAAGAGCCAGCTCAATGGAAAAGTCCCTGATGCTGGGAAAGACTGACGACAAAAGAAGGGGGTGACAGAAGATGAGATGGTTAGATAGCATCACTGACTTAAGGGATAAGAATATGAACAAACTCAGGAGACAAGGGAGGACAGAGGACCCTGACATGCTGTAGTCCATGGTGTCACAAAGAGATGGACAGGACTAAGCAACTGAAGAACAACACTATTTTTTAGGCATAATCAATCACACATTTAATAGACCACAGTATAGTGTAAATATGGAGAAGGCAATGGCACTCCACTCTAGTACTCTTGCCTAGAGAATCCCAGGGATGGGGGAGCCTGGTTGGCTGCTGTCTATGGGGTCGCACAGGATCAGATACAACTGAAGCAACTAAGCAGCAGCAGCAGCATAGTGTAAATATAACTTTTATATGCACTGGGAAACCACAAACTCATGTAACTCGCTTTATTACAATGTTTGTTTTACTGCACTCATCTGGAATCAAACCCACAATATTTCAAAGATCTGCCTATACTGCTGTAGGGTGGCAGGTGTTATCTGAAGGCTGGGGGGAGAAAAACGCCTTAAAGTAACTGACTTACCAACAATCATCTAGAACCTCATGTTCTGACTTCCACAGTTCAGAATTGGTTTTAAATAATCAAAACTGACAAACTATAAACACACACGAAATTAATGTCATCACTGAGCTCTTATCATGAATTTATTTGCATGCATTTTTGCTTATTCAGAATGACACTGAGAAGAACATGGTTAAGTATCATAAGGGATGTTAACTCAAATATTTCCACTAGATTTTATCATTCCTTGTGAAACAATCTGGACTCCGAAAACTATGTAATTGATAAATTAAAAGTTTCTGAAATCCTAATTTTGTTTAAGTCTCTAGAATTTTGTTTAAGTCTCTAGAATGGGTCAAAGAGCTAGCTGACTGAAACAGTAATTTGTTCATGTTTTCTTGACTATCTACTCACTGGATTTTAAACAGATAGGTGTTCAGATATATCCTAATTATTTTCTTATGCATAATCAGTTATTAACTGCATTCTACCTTTTGATTATCTCAGTCCTGAAGATTAACAAGGATTATGCTTGCCTTTAGAATTTTTTTAACTGACTTCACTAATTAAGTTTGGCTGTTAATTTTTATTCAATGATGTTTATTAGATGTTTCATTCCTCTACTCATGGCACTGTGCAGAATCTGGAGATAAACAGTGAAATAAGCCATGGTCCCTGACCTCAAATATTCAAAATTTAGCAAGGAAGAGATAATAACAATAATAAAACAATACAAGCTTAACATTTATTAAGTGCTTGTCCTATACCAGGCACTGTTGTGTATGTCTCCATATTTGCCTCATTAATCCCTCTCAATAACCCTTTTGAGTTTAACACCACTTCATGATTCCTATGTAAGAGAAAGGAAGTGACATTCAGAGAAGTTAAGGTACTTGCCCAAGTTTGCACAGCTTTTAAGTGGAGGAGCAGAACATGAACACATTTTAGTAGCCGTATCTTCTAGCCTCTTACTATAACTCAACTCACCAGCATATCAGCTTCTATTTATTCCAGACAATGAAAAAAGCACTATGACCCAATGGCCACAATGAATTCTGTTGGAGAAAAAAAAAGGAAGCTGCCATCTGAACTGGTTCTTAGAAGAGAGTAACAGGGACTTCCCTGAGCAGGGGGGTGACTGAGGGCGTGAAAAGGGGCACNAAATGACACCACCAAGAAAGTGAAAAGACAGCCACAGAATGGGCAAAAATATTTGCAAATGATACGTGTGATAAAGCAATTATATCCAGACTTACATTCTTCAGCTATAAAAAGAAATAAAGTGATACACACTACAACATGAGCGAACCTTAAAAAATTATGCTTAAATAAAAGGTGCAAATGACCACACATTGTATGAGCCCACTTGTACAGCGTGTCTACACAGGCAACTCTACGGCGAGAGGGTAGGTTCATGGCTGTCTTGGGCTGGGCAGAGGTGGAAAGGGAGAGACTGCTCACAGGCATAGGGTTTCTTTTTGAGGAATTGATTGCAGTGATGGATGCACCACTCTGTAAACATACTGAAACATGGCAGTATATGCGTTAAATGAAATAAAGTTTATGGACTGTATATTAGATCTCAATGAGCTGTTATATAACAACATGCAAGAACATGGAGAACTGAATAATATATTTTAAAAGATGGTTTAATAAAACAATACCCTATGCACACCGCCTCACTGATACTCATGCAGGCCCGTCACATGGAAGGATTCCTGCACACAGCCCCCCACCAACAGGGCCTGGCACTGCCAGGGAGCAGCTGCTCTGAGCCCATCACATGTCCCTCTCATGCAGTTTGTTTGTATGTCTTCAAATGAATTACATCAACAGATGGATTTTCCTTCCTTGGGAGGATTCCTTTATTGAATAGTAACTTTTATCAAACCCCCGAGCCACTTTGATCAGTTAATTTCCACGTAAAAACAAAGCACCGATGATTGATCTCAAACAGTGCAATGTTCTCAGCTCACATCGATGCGTGTGGGAGGGTCCCTCTACCGTCACTCACAGCAGCCCCTTGGCTGCACACCCAAGACCCCTGGACGGCTGTGCCTCCTTCCAGAGAGCCCACATGCCCTGCGGGTGGCTTCTGGCATCTCCGCACGGAGCCCTACACTCTGCTTCTATGCAGCTGGCCTCCTCTCTGTTCCCAGCGGTATAAGGGGGACACGCACACTGGAGACTCCAGGAAGGATGCTTTCAGAGAACGGCTTCCTAGGGTCCAGGGACCGTGCTCCACTTCTCTGTAAGATGCAGGGTTGGCCCTGAGCACGCACACTGAATATGTGCTGTACAACAGGACAGACGGACCACGGGTGGTCGGATGGACAGATGTGAAGAGATGGCAGGTGGACAGGCAGGAGGATAACAGGGTCAACAGGCCGGTGAGCAGATGAGTGGAGAAATGGAAGGAGAGAGCAAGAGAGCCAGGGAGATGGATGGGAGGGTGCAGGGATGAACAGATGGACGGACAGACACGTGAGTGAGTAATAAGTACCACGTCCCACCCCACGTGTCCTCGGATCACTCAGGAAGCAGCAGGTTGCCATCTCGCCAGCACTCGGCACCAGGCGTCTCCTTCCCAACCTCGGGCTCCAGGATGGGCTTCCCTGTGTCACTAAAAAACCAAAACTGTCCCTCCGCCCACCTCTTGAGGGTCCAGCAACAGAGGAACAGAAGGAAGGTGTCACCCCTCCCTCCCAAGGAGACCTGTTACCATCCACTCTCCCCACCCTAGTTACTGAGGGCCAGCTGTGCCCTGATACTGGGGACAGGAGAGACAATTCATCTCCTGGGCTGACCCTAGGTGGCTCAGAGAGGCCCAGCAGAGACCAGGGTGTGGAAGCCACGGTTAGGGGGGATGCCTGAGTTAAGAGCAGACGTGTGTGCAGGAAGGAGCCTGACTGATCTGCCTGACTGATGTGCATGCATGCTTGTGTGCATGCGTGCGTGCGTGTGTGTGTGTGTGCAGGAAGGAGCCTGACTGATGTGCGTGTGTGCGTGTGTCTGCATCTGTGTGCAGGAGGGAGTGGTGAGAGAGGGGAGGCATAGACCCTCAGTTGAGTTCGGTTCAATTCAGTCGCTCAGTCATGTCCGACTCTTTGCGACCCCATGAACCCTCGGCAGACCCTAAATAAGACCCTTGTGCGTCTGAAGATGGGAGGCCCTGGAGACAGAAGGCGGGGCTGGCAAGCACAGAGGTGACACAGGCCGTCAGGCTTCTGAGATGGCCCCGGGCACTGCAAAGACAGTCTTAAGCCAAGGGGGTGGGGGTCACCAGTGATAAGATCAGATGCACACACCCCCAGAAATCAGGGCAGCACTTAGCTCACCCACCCCAAGACGGCTGACCGGCCTGCCCTGGAAAGAATCCTATTGACCCCAGGTGAGGCCAGGCCAACGCGTGGAAAGTCCACCCCACAATCAGGAGACGGGCTCTGGGGCCTCGTAGGGCTGCTGGACTGTGCCATGCCCTGTGAACCGCCAGCAGCATGGCCAGGGCGAGCCCACCTGTCCTCCCTGAGGTCCGGGTGTGGGAACCCCAAGGGCGCCTGGGAACTGCCCCAAGCAGGGTTGGGCAGGTATGCAGAGAAGGGAGCCCGCTGTCCCAAGCGGGCCAGGCCGGCACCTTAACAGTCACCTTCCTCAGCACAAGCCTGACCACTGCAGGCACCGTCACTCCAGAAGGGCCACTGGCCCAAAGACACCCAGGAACTTTCCCTGCAAAGCAGGAGCAGGCTGCCTGGAGCCCGCCCTGAGCGCCTCCCGCACAGCCCAGACGGGGACTGGAGGCCCGGGTGCACCAGGTGGCCTGGCCCTGATCTTGGAGAGCGGAGAGCAGCCGGCGGGGCCGAAGCTTCTCTGGAAAGAAAAGTGCCTGCCCGGAGAGCTCTCTGGTGTCCAGAGTCTCGCCGTTATAGCAGGGCTGTGGTGGGCGAACCCCTGGGGGATTTCTGCAGCGCTTCCTGGTGCTAAGGTGAGAGGGTCCAGTCACGTGGGCCCGGGGCAGTCTTTACCAACTCATCCTGAGCTAGAGAAACCCCATTAGGCTTAACGAAAGGGCTTCTGAAGCTCTATATTTTAGCGGGAATATAATCACTTGCCCGCAACAGGGCTTCGGGATTCACTGCAGCGCTTCTCAGACTTGGCATCACCTGGGCCCACACATCAAGCCTGGAATAGGGGGGTCCGTGTGGTCGTTTGTCCCTCAAAGGACAGCACAGCAGGGACACGGGGCAGCGCCCCGCGGCAGGAGCCTGGAGGGACGGCAGCGCTCCAACCCCGAGGGCGGGGCCGGCCTACCCGGGGTCAGCGCGGGGCCTGCGGGGTTCAGAGGCAGGGCCGATCTCCCGGGGGTCAGGGGCGGGCCGGCCTCCCGGGGTGTCAGCTCAACTGCGGGGGTCAGGGGCAG
>SJYV01051165.1:2252440-2291093 GCA_006410875.1 Neotragus pygmaeus
AAGCTGAAACTCCAGTACTTTGGCCACCTCATGTGAAGAGTTGACTCATTGGAAAAGACTCTGATGCTGGGAGGGATTGGGGGCAGGAGGAGAAGGGGACGACAAGAGGATGAGATGGCTGGATGGCATCACTGACTCGATGGACGTGAGTCTGGGTGAACTCCGGGAGTTGCTGATGGACAGGGAGGCCTGGCGTGCTGCAATTCATGGGGTCGCAAGGAGTCAGACACGACTGAGCGACTCAACTGAACTGAACTGAATGTATAAATATAACTGAGGCGCTTTGCTGTATAGCAGAAATTAACACAGCACTATAAATTAACTAAACTTCAGTAAAATTTTTAAAAATAAAGCTTTTATTCAGACAAGAGTTCTATTACAGTTTTAAAGCTTTACTGTTGTACTGTATGTCCATTATTGTGTATTCAGACAATAAACTACACTTGTGAAATTATCACCACAGTAAAAATAATGTAACAGACTCTTCCCACTGGGACTTAATACACTAATGCAAAGAACACACAAAACTTTCCTAACAGTCTTAACCCCTGGTAAGCGAACTCTGCTTCTGGTAATAGCAGAGTGAAAGAAAGTGTGAGTTGCTCAATCGTGTCTGACTCTTTGCGACCCCATGGACTGTAGCCCTCCATGGACTGTCCATGGAATTCTCCAGGCAAGAATATCTGGAGTGGAATGCCATTCCTTCCTTGGCTCCCATCAAACCACACTCCCTACATTTAACAGCTATAAGCTGTAGGCAAACTACAGTAGGACAACTATCTGAACACATGGTGAGTGATCCAAAGCCAGCAGAAGCCAAAGAAGAACTGACTATAGGAAGAAGAAATTGGCACTGGGGAGTAACCAGGAAATTTTTTTAATGACTTTTGCCCAAGGGCAGGCATTATTCAAAAAGAAACTCAAAATCTGAGTGGTTGAAAAATCAAAGACAGAGGTGAAAGGAGCTTGGCTAGAAGCCCAAACTTGTGCATATATAATTCACCCAGTTCATTAACTGATCCCTGACCTACATGCAGACATGGCAAACACCAAGCAGATTTCAGTGGTTGCCTACTTCACTTTCCCTTTCATGCATTGGAGAAGGAAATGGCAACCCACTCCAGTCTTCTTGCCTGGAGAATCCCAGGGATGGGGGAGCCTAGTGGGCTGCCATCTCTGGGGTCGCACAGAGTCGGACACAACTGAAGCGACTTAGCAGCAGCAGCAGCATCTACTACACAAAAGCCAGATCCAGGAGTTTTAGCTTAATCAAAAGTGAATTGCTAAATGAAACAAAACCAGCTGTCTTTGAGAAGAATACAAAAGAATCCAGAGTCAGGGGTCACCAAACATTTTCTCTGAAGGCCACACAGTAAATACTTTAAGTTTTGCTGACCGAGATGCAATACTATTCTGAAGGTATCTGTATAACCATTTGAAAAGTAACCATTTAAATCTATAAAAAAAATTCATAGGCCAGATTTGTCAGCTTCTCCACAGCAAATCATTCACAATATCTAGAATACAATCCCATATTACCAAACATATAAATAATACTTTTTAAAGTGGAAAATATAAACCATATTCATAAAAAATAAGCCGCGTGATGACCCCCATATAACCCAGATACTAAAATAAGAGGCAAGGATTTAAGGGTTTCTACTATAAAAGTTCAAAGACATAAATGAAAATATGCCTCTAAGGAAATCACAGAAGAGAAAGAGAAATTATGAAATAGAATATTCAAACCTCAAAATTCCCAGACCTGTGTCTGAACTCAAGAGAACTATTAGTTTCTTGGTAGTTTTTTCATGGTACTTTTGTAATACTACATAAAGGGCCTCAGTAGAAAGTTATAGCTCTATCCTTAAATATTCAAGTTGAGGGCTAACGTCATAAAATTGATAAAAAGGAAAGAGAGAAACATAGACAAGGCTTGGAGAGATACTCAGAGACAGAGGCAGAGAGCTGGAAAGAGAAAATTCAATGCCTACAGATTACCATATCACCAAAATAAAATATAATGGGTGATAATATATTTACTTTTATCCTGTTTTTTGTACTTTAACTTCATTCGAACTAACTATTGTGTCACTTGCGCCAAACATGAGGTTAACAGGTGGTATACTGTTTTATACTAACAGGATGAAAAAAGGTAGTATCTTAAAATGCAACATTAATCCTAAGACAGTGAAAATTAGGTGATTCCTAAAAGTGAAATCCTAAGCTTATTAATAGCAGCAGGAAATACTTTGGTAAAGCAGGAAATTAAGTTTGGTTAAAAAAAAAAATTCACATTTTTTCCTCTTGAAACTCTAAACAAAAAGTCTCCAACTTCTAAAGTATTTCCCTTCTACCTTATGCTTTTTTTTACCTCCAAAACTAGACGGAAAAGATAAAGAAAAGATAACTTTCGAAGATAAATAACAATCAGAAAAACAAACATCAGACATTCGCTTTCTAAATGCAAGAAGGTGAACTATTAATTCAAATGCCAACTAAACAGTATAATTTCTGAGATGATAAATAAAATCTACAGAGACAATTCCTCATCTAAAAAAGTTTACCTTGCAATCAATGAGCAGTTGTGAACCATGTTCTTTTCCACAAAGATACCTTGGGATTCATCAGTTTCGACTATTCGCCCATCCTGATACCATAACACTTGCATGTCTTGATCGATATACGAAGCCATGCACTGGAAAGGAAGGCTGTCTCCTTCAAACACAACCTGACGATGAGACGGAGTCATGTAGAAAGACGGCAATTCAAGGGGAGGATCTAGAGACAGCAGAACAAAGACTCAGTAAACAAATACTATATTCACACTGTAGTAGTAGTTTGTTGCTCAGTCGTGTCTGACTCTTTGCGACCCCATGGACTGTAGCCTACCAGGCTCCTCCCTCCATGGGATTCTCCAGGCAAGAGTACTGGAGTGGAGTGACATTGCCTTCTCCAGGGGATCTTCCCAACCCAGGGATTGAACCGCAGTCTCCCGCATTGCAGGCAGACGCTTTGACCTTGAGCCACCAGGGAAGCCCTAATACATATTCACACTACAGAACTTAAAATTACAGAAGTTCTAACTGAAATCTTAAAAATGGAAAAACAAATTCCTCAGTAATCAGCATTCTAGTTTTACCATCAACAAAGATGTTGCTGAATTAAGAGGATCCAAGATGAAAACACCACTAAATAAAATTAAAATTAAACCATTTCAGGTCACTTTTACAAAACTGATATATTTCTTTCCAATAAGAAAAATAAAAGAAGGAAATCTTAAACTACATATGCAAAAACATACACAAATATCATGGCTCATTAAAAACCTTTAAAATATTCAGTCTCTAACACAATAATTCTACTTTTAGTAAAGGAAATTAATCTTGTTAATGTTTATGGAGTGAGAAATTAACAACCTAAATATGCAGTAATAAGGAAATTATTGTGGCTATACCCCTATAATGTAAAAATAAAAGTTATGGCTATATATATAAATGAATTGGTATGCATCTTTTGTATAAGTATGATGAGGAAACAAGTTTACATTATTTAGGAAGTTTAAAAATGATACAAAATAACACTAGAGTATGGTATTTTGGATAAAACATAATAAAAAGGTAGAAAATTGATATGTATACCAAAATATCTTTGATGTTAGCTACCTCTGAGTGATAAGAAGGTACGTATGGGTTTTAGTTTTTTTTTTTTCCTTCTTTCAGTTTTTTCATTTTTTCCCCCTAGCTTTATGGAGGTATAATTGACAAAATTATAAGCCATTTAAAGTGTACACCAAGGTGATTTCTTATGTGTACACATTATTTCTTTTCATAAATCTTTAATCCAATAAGCACACTTCACACGTGAAACAATAATGATGATTAAAATAAAAGGAAAAAACTGATAGGGTTGTTTATTTCCAAGCACAGATTAAACTAGAATCTCCCTCTATCATTTTAAGGACTATTGCTTGCTTTTTCTGGTTTTTGTTTTTCATTAAACACATGGTAAATATATTATTTCCCTCAAGTCCTCAGGTATTCTGGAAAACCATGATTTTCAACAGCTTTATGCTATTTCATTGAATGGACTGTCATAAGTAAGCCAATGCCCTATTTTTCAGAATTTAAGATATGTTCATAGATACAATCTGATGATTTCTCAAGAATTAAGCCCTACATGCAGAATTAGCTATATCAAGCTGTACCAATTCTTTAAGAACACTGATACATACTGCCAAGCCACCCTTCAAAAAGGCTGTATTAGTTCATACCCAATTAATAAAATGCATGATTGCATCCTGAGGTTTTAGTACTATCAACAAATTACTGATTTGCTATTGGAAAATATGAAGATCTATACTATTTATTGAAATTGAATTTCATTAAGAAAGCTGTTCAGAACCTAAGAACTTTAAATGCCAATTGAAAAAAACATTTTTTAATCCAACTGACTTAACTGTTGACAAAAACTAAATATTATCAAATTCATGAAGAGTGATGGCTACAATCAGTTCCAACATATAAAAAGAATTCTGAAGTTTGTCAGGAAGCATGTGGCAGCAAGTAAAACACAGTCAACCCTTTCTCAGTTGCTCTTCCTTACCGNCTGTTGACAAAAACTAAATATTATCAAATTCATGAAGAGTGATGGCTACAATCAGTTCCAACATATAAAAAGAATTCTGAAGTTTGTCAGGAAGCATGTGGCAGCAAGTAAAACACAGTCAACCCTTTCTCAGTTGCTCTTCCTTACCGCATGTCAACAACTCCTGCTTCACACCTGTGACTGGCTGGGCCTGCAGAGACTTGGGATAAGCACACCGTGTGTCTCGAACCGTGATGTTTCTCTCCTTTACCCAGCGATGCATCCACAATATGTTACAATCACACAGCAGATACTCAGTCTGAAATTCTCTGTAGCACACAAAATGCAATTTAGACAGTATGGTAAACGAATTAAATTGTGCTTCTGCTTTACACTGGCTTAGTCTTTGCATGACAAGCACACGGCTGCTCAATCTCACCTAGGGCACATACTGTACCATCAGCTGGTTATGGTTTCCTTCCCAGTGAGATGATGTCGAATGTCTGACCCCAAAACTCCTTCCCACCTGATCCTGGACTGACTCTGCTTTCAATCAAAGATGGTATGTGAACAAAATCGATTCATCATCTATGAAACACACTTCTGAAGCCCAGGGTACTGGAATATCACATCCACATTTCTTTTGTCTATCAAACTTCTACGGATATGTCATCAAGTCCGTGGCACTATTACTGGAAACTGAAGCTTTCCCCATTTCTTCCAGCATCATTGCCATGTTCTTGGCTTAAATGTCTGCAAACTCTGTTAATTCTGACAGCATAAAGCAACATATGACTGCTTCGCATGGTTGTATTCTGTTTGTCTGACTAGGATGACTAACTTCTAATTCCTAAGAACCACCTTCTGGTGAGTTTACAGCATTATCTTTCATAAACACTGACAATTTTGCTCAATTTTTGCATGAAAATACTTCCTACATTCCTGCTATCTAGGGTTTCAAAAGTCAGATCATTTTTGCACTCTTTATTTTCCTAAACCTTACAGAAACGGCTGATATAAGCCCACTAAAAGGAGATGTTTTCACTAAAAAGCAGTTTTCTGGGTAAGAATGTTAATAGTACCAAAAAGACCAGATAAGAGTTTGATGCAGGGTGTAGGAGCCACAACTCTTAGTCGTGGCATGTGGGATCCAGTTCCCTGACCAGGGATTGAATCCAGGCCCCATGCAATGGGAACACAGACTCTTGGCCACGGGACCACCAGGGAAGTCCCACAGACATGGGTGATACTTGGGGGAAGAGTCTTCCAGGCAAAAAGCCCCACAAGTGCAAAGGCCCTGAGGCAGAAGCATGCCTGCCTGGCATCTTGGAGGATTACAATGGAAGAGGGGGACCTGACTGGACTTGAGATCAGGGAAGAGTCAGGAAACGAGATGATCCAAAGCCTGTTCACTACGGCAAGTTAGTGGCTTTTACTTTGACCTGAAAAATGATTGCAGGTTTTTAAGCATATGAAAATATTACCTGTCAAAAAAATTATTTTTTATAATTATGAGATAATTATTATTATCTGTCTCAGAGAAAGAGAAATATCACATGGCACCCCTTATTGTGAAATCTAAAAAGAAATGATACAAATGAACTTACTCTCAAAACACAAAGAGGCTCACAGACTTAGAAAACAGAACTCATGGTTGCTGAGTTCTGAGGGATTGGTTGAGTCCCTTCACTGTTCACCTGAAACTATCACGACATTGTTAATCAGCTATACCTCAATAAGAAAAATACTTTGGGTATTAAAAATAAAATTAAATTTAAAAAAAAGAAAAAAAAAGTTTGATGTAGGGATTCTAGAAGTACATACATATGTCTGCCATGATGGTGAGCCCCTTGAGCATCTAACCCATTGGCTTTATTCCAATGAAAGCTGCTAAATGAGACTGAAATGATAAATTTATAAAACTAAAGATGAAGAGGAGGGCAGGGAAAGGAAAAAGNTGGCGGGAGGGAGGGAAGAGACCAGTATGAGAATTAGTCATGATCATGATACATAAAAAAAGAAATTGACTCTTGTATTCAGAGTAAGAAACCACTGGGAAGGCTATAGGTGACGGCTGTAGCAGAGGAGACGGTTTTTGATTTGGGTTCCTTTAGAGTTCTGGATTGGGGGATGGCTTAGATCTACGGGAAGAATTTGTGACTGTGGGGTATGACTTCATCATTTAAACTGACCTCTGAGGGATCTAGCCCAGATACAATATGTATACAGAAGCCTAGCAAACAAGATGGCAGAAATCTAGCAGCCCAGCCCGCTCCTCCCCACGGTCCGTGACGTTAATTTTGTAGTACCCTGGCCCAGTTTCCAAGCGAACCACCTCTTTTCCAAGGTCAGTAACTATTTGCGAGGCTATGTATATATATGTATATCTGGATATATGTGTAGAATATATTCACCTGCACATATGTGGATATACATGGATATGTGTGTATGTATATGCATAGATACACACACACACACACACACGTAATGTTTTTCTCATACATGCCAGGGAATTTAGAGGAAATTCAGCACTTTGAGGAAGTGGATGGGAGAACCTAAAAGANTATATTCACCTGCACATATGTGGATATACATGGATATGTGTGTATGTATATGCATAGATACACACACACACACACACACGTAATGTTTTTCTCATACATGCCAGGGAATTTAGAGGAAATTCAGCACTTTGAGGAAGTGGATGGGAGAACCTAAAAGAAGTTAGAATGGATTTAATCATCAGTTAAATTAACTCTGACAGTTCTCGATTTTGTTTTGAATGGTGGCTTTTTGGTGTTCTGTTTTGCATTTCAAAGAAAAAAAAATCATGATCTGACTAGAATCAGAAGGAGAATGCTTAACCATTGTGAATTAACAAATGAGACTCGTCTCCATTCTAGCAAGCAGCTTCCACTTATACATGGGGGTGACTGGTTACATCAAGAGAGTTAGAACTGCAAAGCCCCCAGTTGAGGGGACAACGTCATGCGTATATCAATCCATGCTGGCAGGTTTTTCACACTGTTGATTCAACAAACAGCAAACCGTACACAGCAATCTAAACAATTACAACACCAAATAAAATAATAATAAAATTAAAAAACACTTGTCAAGGACCCTTTTTCAGTTGTAAACAAAAAAGTGCATTTCGCTTTTGTCAGTACTGTTTTTTCAAACCAACCAAAAAGCNGGCTCCAGGAAAATGGCACGATGACCCGACCATCACATGATCTGTCCAGTGCCTGCTGTAGTATCAAGAATGCTATAGTCTGGACTTAGAGTTCTCACGGAAGAAGTCCTGAGACCCGCAGGGAGGCCTGCCTCACCTCCAGAGGCTGAGTTAAATCCTTTAAGCATGGGGAAAAGTGACAACTGGGTAGAAGGATTCCCCAGTGGGGAGAGGGAAGAGACTTGAAGCGGGCAGAGGTCCGCTGTTTCCATGACACCTGCAATGACATATTTCTGGATGGGAAGACTGAACATTGCACAAACATCAATCCCTCAAAAGTAATCTATAATGGACTTCAGTGAAAACATTATTGAATTCATTCTACATATATCTTAGGATTTTTTTTTAATAGAAAAGAGGCTGGGTAAAATAATTTTGATCTTCACAAAAGAACTGCCAAGGAACTTAAAAAATAAAAAGAATACTTTCAGATTAAAAGAATTGTGAAAGCAATGCCTTGTTCTTTTTTGGCCTATCAGAGTGAACACCAAATGTGGATTTTGAAAAGGGTAATACGGTTGATGGAATGCAAATCGTAACATTTTAAGAAAGTAACCTGGATGTAATTAAAATGAACAACTGTACTTTTATCAAGGTATCCTCTGTGAAATTATAAGATTACTGGGGTTTACTGTAAATACTGTAGGTGGGAAGATGAGAGATGTGACGTGGAACTAAAACAAGATAGGTTATGAGTTGCTAAGTGTTGAAACTGACTGATGGGTACATGGAGATTCCTTGTGCAATTATTTGTAATTTTTAGATGTTTGAAAGAGTGTAGTAGTTGGAAATAAAAATATATACTACAAGTATAGAATTTAAGTATAAACAAAATGATTGTATCTTACAGGAACCATTAGATTCTAATTGCAATTATTTGTAATTTTTAGATGTTTGAAAGAGTGTAGTAGTTGGAAATAAAAATATGTACTACAAGTATAGGATTTAAGTATAAACAAAATGATTGTATCTTACAGGAACCATTAGATTCTAATGGCTAGGAAACTTCATGGTAATTATTAGGTACTATTAATTTGTTTTTTCTTGGAAATCACTGAGGAAGGAATCACATTGGAGAAAGACATGCCATCCTCCCAGTAAATCCCAACACAAAGCAATTTTTCCTCCAGTGTTGAAACAAACTGCTATTTGATTGGCTAGACACCAAGTGAAGTAACTGGCTGATGACCATAAAAATTCACACAGACCTTAATACATTAAAGTGAGAGTGATGTTGCTCAGTCGTGTCCAACTCTGCAACCCTGTGGAGACTGTAGCCCACCAGGTTCCTCTGTCCAAGGGATTTTCCAAGCAAGAGTATTGGAGTGGGTTGCCATTTCCTTCTCCAAGGGATCTTCCCAACCCAGGGATCAAACCTGGGTCTCATGCATTGCAGGTAGACGCTTTACCCTCTGAGCCACCACGGAAGCCCTTAATACATTAAAAGCACTTCCAACTCTGAGATGCTTATACCAAAAAAAGCATCATGGGACTGAGAATGACAATGTTCACAGCAAAGTCACTCTCTCGTGTCCTAATACAGCTCACTGAATGGAGCAACAGGTGAATTATCCACCGACTCCCACTCATGCTGTTTCTTACTCTCTCACTTAATATTTATTTACTTTTTGTTAAATAGATATTTGCATTCCTGTAAGTTAAATGGGTATGATACAGCATCTGTGTATGTACAGGCATGTTTACCAGGGCAGACTTGCTAAAGGAAAAGGTAATGAATCAAATGGTACCTCCTTTAACTCAGGAATAATTGACTAAATCATACTGTTCTTTTACCTCACGGCTCAGACAGTAAAGCATCCACCTGCAGTGTGGGAGACCTGGGTTCAACCTCTGAGTTGGGAAGATCCCCCAGAGGAGGGCATGGGAATCNATGGTACCTCCTTTAACTCAGGAATAATTGACTAAATCATACTGTTCTTTTACCTCACGGCTCAGACAGTAAAGCATCCACCTGCAGTGTGGGAGACCTGGGTTCAACCTCTGAGTTGGGAAGATCCCCCAGAGGAGGGCATGGGAATCCACTCCAGTATTCTTGCCTAGAGAATCCCCATGGACAGAGGAGCCTGGAGGGCTACAGTCCATGGGGTCGCAAAGAGTCGGACAAGAGTCCTAAAAAGATAATAGTATTCTCCTAAAAAGATAACGGTACCTTGGTAAAAAAACTTTTAAGTAAGTTGTCAAGTAGAACACACTTTTTAAAGACTTTTTTTTTTTGATGTAGATCATTTTTAAAGTCTTTACTGAATTTGTTACAATACTGCTTCTATTTTATGTCTGGGGTTTTGGTCACAAGGCATGTGGGATCTTAGCTTCCCAACCAGGGATCGAACACTTTCCCCCTGAACTGGAAGGTGAAGTCCTAATCACTGGATCACCAGGGAAGTCCAGAGTAGAGCACATTTTTAAAGCCCTGTGTGGATGCCTACACATTTGCATGGGCAATAGAAAAATCTGAGAATATATACACTGGACCGTATATGCTATTTCAGAAGGGTGTGTTTGAAGAGATGAAGGGGAAATCAACTCTTCCTGCATATCTCTCTATATGGTTTTATTACTTAACAACATCAATAATTTTTAAATTGTAGAAAGGAAGTTCTTATAAATATCACTCAATTGACAGAAAGATATTAAAGGTATAATTAAAGGGGAAAAACACAGGTTTTAAATTGATCAAAATCCATAAAGAAAATTAAAAGGAAAGTTTAAATTTTTTTGGATCTCCTAACAACTACTCTGTAAGCCAACTTCGTAAGTGAAGGACAGAGACTTCACTGGAGTTCATTATTAGTTCCATGTTTTTTCTGCCAGTTACTCCTAGGGTTAGAGTGGGAACCTCTGGGATAATGGCCTCACTTCCCAGAACTTCCCCATCAATAAAGGCAGAGATCAATACACAGATTCAATCAATTTACCTACCATACCCAAGTCCACTGAACACTCTGACATATGTCATTTTTCAATGTTTACACTAAATCGCCAATGAGAAGTCTGGGTGGGAATGCTACAGGCCTTCTGCCAAGGTTTCCCGGCTCCCTGACTAAGAGGCCAAGCGAGTCTAAGGGTCCAAAGTTCCAGGGTAACCCAAGGAGTTAAGCTGAAGAGGTAGCAGAGGAAAGAGCTAGAACAGTAATCTACTCTAAACTGATTTCTTTTGCACATTTACTCTATAGGGTGGAAAATATTAGTAATAGAGAGCTTCTCTGACTCTTAACCTAAAAATGTACTACATGTCCCTTATAATCAGACTCTCTTTTCCACCTGCTAGAATGAAATGCTATTCTCCATATCTGAAATATCAAATGCTATCAGCCTTTACAAGCAACATACAACCTGGCATACAGAGCCCAGAAAGCTGTGCAGCCCACACAGAACACCCATCCAAAGGTTCCTGATCCAATGCTCAAGAACTATGTTAACCCAAATGATCACAAGCAATCCACTGCAATGCATTCCTGAATGTTAAGAAGCTACCACAACTGCTAATTTTTCCTATGTGTTTATGTTTACGTGTTTAGTACTGATAATTTTTCTTCAGTTCAGTTCAGTCACTCAGTCGTGTCCGACTCTTTGCGACCCATGGACTGCAGCCCGCTGGGCTCCTCCATCCATGGACTTTTCCAGGCAAGAATACTGGAATGGGTTGCCATTTTCTTCTTCAGGGGATCTTCCCGACTCAGGAATTGAATCCACGTCTCCTGGGTCTCCCGCCTTGCAGGCGGATTCTTTACCCAAAGAGCCATGTGGGAAGCCTTAATTTTTCTTAGAACAGTATTTAAAGGATATGTCAGGTATAGTTCTATATGTGCCATATTGTTGCATTTAAGAGGGCTGTCATCTACTATTATATGGACTACAAAATTATCTCAATCAATCACAAAGTAGGAAACTTGGTAGTGTTATTTCTATGTTTTAATGATTCACTTGGATACATGTCCATTATGTTCTACGTCCTGTAAATTCTCACAGCAGGTATCAGAGAATTGGTAAAAATGTAAGAGACAATCCAGGCTTTAAATTTTGCAACAATGTTAGATTTTAAGGCAGGAGGCAAAAACAAAAAAGTAAGTGTATAGTAACCTGCCTTAATGTAAGCACTGTCCAAAACAACACTTTTGCCTAAACAACTTTTGCTGCTGGGTCAAAAATACCTAGACCAAAGCTATAAATCCATCTGGAACTAAAGTCAAGAAAATGGTAAATTTCAGGCTCCCTCTTTCACTATTTGATTCATAACTACTCAAAAAACATAACAAATTTTTCTCCATAAATGCCTCAGGTTGCCAATTCTTACACTTTCCTCAAAACCAAAAATTAAAAACTCTTGAGGTAATAAAGGCACTGAAACAAAACTGTTTGTAATCCAGTTACAAAAAAAGAAAACCATAATAGATTTAACGGATTTCTAGCAATGAGTAAAGCTGTATACCAAATCAATCTTTTATTTAAAAACATATACTTGGGCCATCTATCTTTCCCCCAGAGCTAAAGGACACACTGAAAAATACGAATCTGCTGACTGAGAGGCAGGAGTACTTTGTTCTATTCTGAGAAGTGAGACCCAGTGCTTACTGTAGAGATGAAATAATCTCAGTATTTAAGCCCATACGGCTTTTTCAAAGTTAACTTGAACAAAACAGATGAAACATCCTAAAAAGCTACAAAGAGAAAGAGCCAAACATAGGCAATCTCAGAATTAGAACTTCTACCTGCCTTGCATGCTGCACTCTATTTCTAGATTGCTCTTCTCTAAATCATGATTTATGCCATTTCCCCACATCAATGTCTTCCAGCGGCCTCCTAGGACTGAATCAGTTCTAAGCTTCAGTCTGCCTTTCATACACTCTCATATAAAGCTCTATTACAGGTAACTGTCCTTACTTCTAGTTACTCTCAGATTCTTTACTTTAAAAATAAAACTAAAATATATTTGATGGTATATACAAAGTTCTCCATTTATATTAGATATAAATTATAACAGGTATAGATAATTCAAATGCTGATTAATCCTCATAACAACTTTGAGGTACTATGACTCCTACTGTACAGATGATAAACAGAGAAGCTCGAGAGGTCACCTATAACCACAAGGTCAGAGGAGTGGCTTCAATGGTCAATCTATGCATTAGACTATCAGCCTTCACCTTGACAAACTGGCCTTGCTCTGATTGCTACCTCCCTGTATCATTTGCTTGACTTCTTTTCCCTTCTAAGGATCTGGACCATTAGCTCAAGATTTACCTCTTCAAAGAAATTTTCCCAAACCATCAAAGCTTTTGATCATGTGTCTCAATATGGGCATGTACGTGTGGAGCAGTGGATGCAATGCATTATTATATTCTGATGACATTATAGCTCCATGATTAAATTTCCAGCTCCTTATCCCCTACCTTCAATCTTTCCCAGGGAAAGGTTGAAAGCAGGAGAACAGAATGACAGAGGATGAGATGGTTGGATAGTATCACCGACTCGATGGACATGAGTTTGAGCAAGCTTCGGGAGCTGGTAATGGACAGGGAAGCCTGGCGTGCTACAGTCCATGGGGTTGCAAAGAGTTGGACATGACTGAGAACTGAACTATTCCCTTACCAGTTCTATAACCTTACAGTTGCTATTTTAATGCTAAACATATAAGTGGTCATAAAAATGTGGGTACTGGTTCAAATGCTTCCTTGTATTATAATACGAAAGACAGAGGTACTTACAGCCTAACCAGATTGGTGAGTCCTCGAAATATATCTGCATTCAGACACCCTATTCGGTTGTTTGTCAGATCCCTAAGAAGAAAGGGAAGAAGTATCTTCAATTAGTTCTCCTGGTTAATGAAGCTTTCATACATTTGATATTTAAGAATGGCACCCAGGCATCTCACAAGTCTTTTCTTTTAAGCATCTCTAAAATATTCACCTATCTCAAGTATAGCACTGAGAAAAGAAATAAT
This sequence comes from Neotragus pygmaeus, assembly GCA_006410875.1. NCBI lineage: Eukaryota > Metazoa > Chordata > Mammalia > Artiodactyla > Bovidae > Neotragus > Neotragus pygmaeus. Next base: position 2,266,222 of record SJYV01051165.1, read on the forward strand.
CCTTGCGTTCACTTATTTCTGGCATGTACAAACTAAATGCTTTTTAATTACAGTGCCCTCGATATTTAAAGCATTTACTCCTGTAAAATGACTCAATATAAAACCAAAGTAGTAAAAATGAGACTCAATCTATCTTACTGCCTGTGATGATATACACAGCTAATCACGCCGGGTAAGTTAGGGAACAGAGCTGATCTAAGGCAACATCCAAGAGACAACAGCTAAAAGGGTACATTACCACAATCCCAAAACTTTTATTTCCTCAAGAACAAGTGAAACTTAATGCTAACTTCATTCCTTAAATACTCAGAAGTTTTGACTGTAATGAAAAAACAACTGAGTTAGCTTTTACTTTACAGATCTGTCATTTAGGCTCCAAGCCAAATTACTTTATAACAATATCCACATTTTTTCAGTCACTCCTAAACTTGTTATAGTTCCTATCAAATGTTACTTTGAAACCATTTTTTTTTCTCCTCCTCAATGTACCTAACTTTTTCCCTTTTATCTGTAATAAGTTTAGTATTTTGTTCTTTCTACACTATTTTTCTTCATACCAAGCACAGTGAATACAATTTTATACTTCAATTAGATTTATTTTAATTAGGAGGTAACTATTTCTTCAAATAAGAGAGCATAGCTTTCATCATTTCCCATCAGTGGATTTAGTATGAAAGCCCTAAAACAATGAATCTTTGTTTTTCTCAGTTGTTAAGATTTGGGATTATTGGTCATTTTTAATTTCAATAAAAGAAGTAAAACAAGCTTTCTAAGCCAAACTTTAAAAAATATTTTTATCATATTTTCTTCACTGTCTGTATTATTCTCTATAATAGAGAAGGACATATTCTTTGAATTTCACTGAGTTACTCTTTAGAGACTTATACCAACCATTTCTAAATGAAAACTGTCAGATTCTAAATTATACACTTGGTAATTGGTGGGGGGGGCAGGTATTAGTCTGATAGAAATTACAAAGACTTCATATTTGAATTCAGTACCTACTCATTAATTTTTTCCTTTAGATATTTTAAAAGCTAGTTTAGGTAATCCCTAGTATTCTAAAATTTCATAGCTCTGTTTTCCCTTTCTTATGGCAACTTTTGATTAAAAAAAAAATCTTAAGCAATACAAGTTTTTAATCTACATTCATTATGCTCTAGCTCCTCAGAATATTTAAGCTAAGTATTTAATCGTGTGGGACTTTTCTTTATTCCGGCTGATTTTCCTTCTATTTCTGGGCTTTATTATTTAAGAAAATGAGGCATCATTTTGTGAAGTGTTGCTTAAACAAGCACTTCTGAGTTCTATTCATTATCTTGTCTCAGTTCTGAGTTTTAAATGGTGTAATTACCATTGATTCTTTGGGAAACAATTTCATTATAGCTATACCTATTTAAAATGGAATTTAGGTACTGATAATGAGTTTTCATTTGAATTGAGAATCAGCTTGAATTTTGTTGATAAAGCAAAAGAGAAATTGAATGGGTCTAGGTTTTACCAACTTTTGGTAGTTTATTCTTCAGAAAGCCACTGACTTAATCTTCCTGATCCAAATTATCTATAAAATAAAGGCAAAGGCATGGGACACTTACAAAAACACTTTATATGTAGTTGCTGAGTGAGATGCACAAATGAATGATTTAAGGCCTCATAAGAAAAAGTGCCTATAGTCAAGAAGTGAATAGCAGAATACCTTTCTATCTCACTGAATTTTCATACAGAACTCTCTCAGCTTGCAAACTGTATACTAAGTTAGCTGTTTGGAATTAAGAATGAATTTTCTAGTGGGAAGATTATAAATGACAATTACCTTCCTAGACATTAGCACCAGAGACTACTTAATGTGTAATGCAATGAAAAAATGGTAAGGCAACATCTGGGACAATCATGGTAATTAAATTAAGTGCTACTGAACAAGAAAAATTTTAATTTATTTTGGATAGCAATATGTGAAAAATTATTTACTGAAGGATAAAGAACTGATGAAGAACATAGGATATTTTGCAGTATGCTTGAAAGAGCCTGATGAAGCTGCTTTTTATTAAGAGTTGAGTTTCCGCTCTTTTCCGGTTATCACGGCGTAGGGAACTATAAGCAGCAAAGTCTCCCGCGACACCCTCTACGAGGCGGTGCGGGAAGTCCTGCATGGGAACCAGCGCAAGCACAGAAAGTTTTTGGAGACGGTGGAGCTTCAGATCAGCCTGAAGAACTATGACCCTCAGAAGGACAAATGCTTCTCAGGCACCGTCAGGCTTAAGTCCACTCCCTGCCCCAAGTTCTCGGTATGTGTCTTGGGGTACCAGCAGCACTGTGATGAGGCCAAGGCTGTGGATATCCCCCACATGGACAGTGAGGCGCTGAAAAAACTCAACAAGAATAAGAAACTGGTTAAGAAGCTGGCCAAGAAATATGATGCCTTTTTGGCTTCAGTCTCTGATCAAGCAGATCCCCTGATTCCTGGGCCCAGGCCTGAACACGGCTGGCAATTTGCCTTCCTTGCTGACCCACAATGAGAACGTGGTGGCCAAAATTGATGACGTGAAGTCCACGATCAAGTTCCAGATGAAGAAGCTGCTGTGCCTGGCAGTGGCTGTTGGCCACGTGAAGGTGACAGATGATGAGCTTGTGGACAACATCCACTTAGCTGTCAACTTCCTGACGTCATTGTTCAAGAAAAATTGGCAGAACGTCAGGGCCCTGTACATTAAGAGCACCATGGGCAAGCCCCAGCGTCTGTACTAAGGCACAGCTTAATAAACCATACTAAACCATCAAAAAAAAAGAGTTGAGTTTCCTTCAATCTCTACCTCAACATGCAGATATTATGATGTTGAGTTCCCTATTATCAGAAAACAGAACACGGATGGTCATGTGATCAGAGAGGGAGAGAATAAGTGGACTTGTCTGGCCATATACCACCACCCTCCTCCCTCCTCTTGGAACAACCAGTTCTAGTAATTCTCCAGCTTTAGCATCAGAATCACCAGGAGGGACAGTTGAAACAAAAATGGTTTAGCCTCAGGCCCTCTAGCAGCTACATTCCTACTCCTTCTCCCTACGCGTGAGGACTCACATTCCCTCCAAACAAGGTGTCAGTTTGTCCTAGTAAGAAGCACAGAGAAAATGACTCATAGTTATAAATCAAGCTCAGTTAGCTGCTGCCCCTCCACTCCCTGAGGACTGTTTCTGGAGATGCATGTAGCCCGTTGATGGCCATGTTTCATGCCCTTGCTTGTGTCAGTCTGGCAAGTTCCAACAGCTTCAAAGACCCTTAACAGCTGAACACCAGCTAGGGCTCCATCTCTCTGGAAGTATATTCCAAACCCATATCCAAGATCTTGGTTGGTATACATAATTCCACTAGACTGCAGACCTTCCAAGGGGTTCCTGAGTTAGTTACCTTTGTATCTCTGGAGGCTGGCTCACGACTGGGCACAGAGGATGGACTTGATCAATTTTTATTTAACTGAACTGATGCTAATCTGTCCTTCCACTTCAATTACATTTCTATCCGTTGATAATACTTTCACTGAAGTCTAAACCCAGCTTGATCCACTGCAGCCCTGATGTCACTAATCTGATCACATCAACTCCATACTGAAAAAATTTTGCCAGCCCCCCACTGTCTAAATAAGAGATTCGAAATTCTTCAACATGGCAAGAGGTCATCAAAAGCCTGATCTCTTTCTGACTAACCTTACATTCCAATGTTCTTTTCCCCTTTCTACTTAATGCTTTGGTCAAAGAACATGTTCTTTTCGCACCTGTGTCCACTCTGCTTACAGCGCTCTTTCTGTTACTCTTCAACACATATTCACCCCTCAGGAGCAAGGTCAAGTCTAAAGGCTGGCTGCTCTCACGGCAGGTCATTCCCATCTCAGTTGGTCCCTCCTTTCCCCGGCAGATGAATAATATTATTATTATTTAGGATGCATTTTCACTATCGATTTGCCCCTACGAGTCTGTGAGTTCTTCCGGAAAAGTCCAAGCATAGTAAGCAATCAGCACTTAATAAATGCATTCAGAAGGAATGAAGGGTAGTGGCACAGTCCACATGGCTTAAGCACCAGGTGACCTCTAAAATATGAGCACTCTCACAAAGTAGTTGTGACAAGAACACAATGAATGCTTAGTCTCGGAAGTAATAAAAACTGGTCTTTAGATTTTGAAACAACATATAGATAAAATATATAGGAAATTGGCAAGATTTTGAAATCACTCATAGAAAAAGGCCTCAATTTTTAGGGCATTTACAATAGATTGTTTAAATGCATTCGTAAGTTGAAACTCATCTACAGATTATGTCCGCTAGCAAAGCCAACCATCATGATTTTATTACCATAAGAGGGATGTAACCATCTACCACCAACAAATCAAACTGCTGTATAAATAAACTGCCTTCTGAGCTACTTACATTAAACAGTCTGCTTTTCTATCTTAGACCCGGCTAGATGAACTTCTAAAAATTATTAAAAAGCCACTTTTTTATTGTATTAAAGTTTGAAACACATTAACAGTTACTTAAAAAGGAACGGTTCAAATTCATAAGCCAGCAATTCAAACACTTACAATCTTTTCAGTGATGACAGTCCCCAAAAGGCACCTGGGTCTATACTACTAATAAGATTGTTTCGGAGGTCCCTGTTAAAGACAAAATAAAAGTTACTTACATCTCAACACTGTAAGAACTATTTAGGCATACTGCACTTATCTGCTATACAGTAAACAGTAATGATAGTAATAGGAATAGGAGGAAACTGAGGCCAAACAGGCTAAGATAAAATCAGCCCAGTAGTAAGTGGCAGAGCAAGAATTCAAAATCAAGAAATCTGGTTCTGAAGCCATTTGTGTCGGGCAATACAGAATAAAGGTATATGTCAAAAAGATACGCATCTTAGTATTACTCCAATTCAAAGTTATGACTAAATGACAGTCTTATACATTATTTTTACAGTCTCTTCCTTAGTATGTTATGCTTTAATTATCAAAATAAATCAGACTGTACTGGTGACATGCATAATTAACATTTTTTAATCGTTTTCAAAACTATACACTCTAAAATTCATGTTATTTGGTTGTTAATATTTTTTCCTCCCAGGACTTCTAAGGCTAGGCTTTCTATAAAACAATGTGTTATTTCACAGTATATAGCTCAAAACCAGGATCCACCAGTCCTCTATGCAGTGGCATCTGATAGCAATCACAAGTGACAGCAGTCCCCCCCTTTATCCATGTGGAATACATTCCAAGACTCCCAGTGGATACCGGAAACTGAAAATAGTGCCAAATCCTTTACATACTATGTCTTTTTTCTATACATACCTATCTACGACAAAATTTGTAAATTAGGCACAGTAAGAGAGCAACAATAATTAAACAGAATTATAACAATATGATAAAAGTTTATAAAATCGTCTTTCTCTCTCAAAATATCTTACTGTACAAATGCAATGCCTTTTCCATTTTTCCCAGTGGTATAGAACCCGCCTACCAAAACAGGAGATATGAGAGACAAAGGTTTGATCCCTGGATCAGGAAGATCCCCAGGAGGAGGGCATGGCAACCCACTCCAGTATTCCTGCCTGGGAAATCCCACGGACAGAGGAACCTGGCAGGCTACAGTCCATAGGGCTGTACAGAGTCGGACACGACCAAGTGACTTCACATGCACGTAATGCCTTTTCTCTCAGCACTTACCACACACTGTGGCCATAACTTTTGCAGTGTGAAATACCACAGCAAAACTAGTACAATTTTTTTTTGGTCACAATTTCAGAAAGATTCATTCCTACCATGGATCTTAGCAACCTCAGCATACAGTTTTTTTCTCTCATTAAGTCAAGAACTTTCAGCATTTAACTTAAAGGAAGTTAAGCTGTAAGCTTAACTGACAGCTTCTCTTCAGCACATCCGAACAGTCAGCATCAGTACTCTTGTGCTTTGGGGCTGTTACTAAGTAAAATGAGGGTGACCTGAACACAAACTGAGATACCTTGACACTGGATCTGATAACTGGAATGGCTACTAAGGGACTGAGGAGCAGGATGTGTGGGACAAAGGGTTGATTCACACCCTGGGTGGGATGGTGTGAGACTTCATCACACTATTCAAAACGGTGTGTAATTTAAAACATAGGAATTGTTTATTTCTGGAAGTTTCCATTTAATATTTTCCACCTGTAGTTGACCATGAGTAAATAAAACTTTGGAAACCAAACCCTCGGATGTCGCAGGGAGCTACTGTATCCACCCCAGTCTCCTCCAGTGCTTGGCCCTTCCATGCCAGCATGCCACCACTGGGGGCAGCAGTGAGCACCACAGCCAGATCCTTCCTCCAGGGAAGATTTGGCCCATCACTAAAGGTTCTGCTTGGGCTCAGCAGGTAAAGAATCCATCTGCAATGCGGAAAACCTGGGTTCAATCCCTGGGTTGGGAAGATCTGGAGAAGGAAAAAGCTACCCACTCCAGTATTCTGGCCTGGAGAACAGTCCTTGGGGTCGCAAAGAGTCAGACACACCTGAGCAACTTTCACTTTCAAAGGTTCTGTTTGGGCTCAGCTGAAACTCTCCAGTCACCCCACACAGGCGTCCAGCTAACATCTGTAGAGTGCGATCCTCAGCCACAGGAGCACTGAGAAGGAGAACAGTGGCTCGCTTCCCACAGGCCAGCCAATGGCTGGCCCACAGTTCAACTCTACTAGACACCCAAAGTGGGCCCATTCATCAGGACTCACTCATAACCTTGCCCACTGGAGGCCTGAGTGGCCTCTGGTCATATCTCAGAGCACCTCAGGTCAGACTGTGAACAGAAACCCTTCCCAACTTCTCTTCACCTGGGAGTCTTTCCCAAACAAAGGCAACATTGCCCCTTCCATGTATGTGTGAGCTTCTGACATCAACCCTCCTAATTATCCATCATTATTCTCATAACTGGACTTCTGAGGTAGCGCTGGTGGTAAAGAATCCATGTGCCAGTGCAGCAAACATAAGAGATACTGGGTTGATCCCTGGGTCAGGAAGATCCCTGAAGGAAGGCATAGCAATCCACCCCAGTATTCTTACCTGGAGAACCCCACAGACACAGGAACCTGATGGGCTACAGTCCATAGGCTCTCAAAGAGTTGGACAAAACCAAAGTGACTTACACCCCCTATCTGCCCCCCCTACACACACACACTGAGTTGGTGAAACAATGCAAAAATGCAGAGCAAAGGGCAATACAAACCCAGGGTAGCATGTACCTCTCGGGGCCTTTAGTACCTCACTTATTTGAGAAATAAAAAGCTTTCCTGAAAGCAGATCCTGGACCACTGGTGCCGCCTGTTATCACAACACTGAGGTGACATGTCTCTGAGATCACCTGTCACTACTGCCCTATCATGGGCAGTCTAGCCTGTGAGAAGCAGCCTAAACTACTCAACAGAAAAATACTCAGTTCACTTCCTCAAGCATCTGACCTGTCTGGTCTACTGGTGCTTAAGGACAGGACACTGAGGAAGTCTCACTGCAGTGGACTCAGATCCACGTGCTTCCTGTCATCCAGTGAGGGAGGCACGTTCAACTTTACTGACATCAGCTGATGAAAACTAACCGCTGTATGGCCTGCTTCATAACATGCTCTTTCCTTAATGGCTCATTTTAACTATCAATATAGACAAAGCTGCACCACTAGGGCTGGTCTGTAGGCAGGTTTCCTGGCAATTTCACAAAAACAGCCTGATGAAAGTAGCTCTCTGCTCCTCACAGCACTGGTCAGTCCCTGTTGAAAACCCAGCACTCTCCACGTGCCATCCACACTGGCCTCCTGTCCTCTCAATGCTGTTTCATACCGGGCAATGGAGGTTGACCAGAAATTCTCAAGAACTCTTCTCTGGAGGCATAACCAGTGAATCTTGTGCACATAAACATTCGCCAACAAACCCTGTTCTGCCTTCTCCATGTCTCACTCCCAATCTTATGCATTAAGCCTTCTGTAAGCTAGCAGCAAAATTGCAATCCCACTCCACCCCCTCTACAAATCAGAGCCAAGTTCTTCTAAATAAAACTGAACCCCCAAGTACCTTGCAATTCTCTAAGTATAGGAAACATTCTTTTAACATAGTATAGAGTCTATTCTGGTTGCCATTACTAAAGAAGTATTTCATTAATCAGAACTCAGATTTTATGTTCCACAAAGATGGGGTGTTTGGGAGGTGAATAGCTTATAAGAGTAGAGACTTCATGAAAGAGGTTAATGCCTTTGTAAAAGAGACCCAGAGAGCTCCCACTTCCCCTTCCACCACATGAGAGAGACTGCAGCAAAAAGACGGCCAAGTAGGAAGTGGGCCCTCACCAGACCCCAGACCTGCCAGAGCCTTGATCTTGGACTTCTCAGCCTCAGGAGCTGAGAGATATACATGTCTGCTGTTCATAAGCCACCCAGCTCATGGCATCTCGTTACAGCAGCCAGAACGGGCTGAGACAGATGATAAATGGGTGGAAAAGTAAACCATGGCTGAGAGACAAGATTACACTACCTGACCTTCACCGTAAAAGTCTTTTTAGTCAATTAGAGCTAGCCACAAAATCATTAGGATATTCATAGTCAGACAGTGTAGAAACTGCTGCATCTCATTCATACGCACTAATATTTCTCAATTAATAGTAGAAGGTCATGATGTCTGCAATTGACTTTCAAATAATTCAGCAAACATGTATATGTAGGCACACTCCAATATGAAGGAAAACAATAATGACGTGTTGTTATTAATGACTGAGTAGGTAAATTGGTAATGTGGGAGATTACTACATCATTCTTTCAATTTCTGTATGTTGAAAATTTTAATACAAATTTTGTTCCCACTATTTTCAGTCTCATGAATTACAACTAGTCCTCAGGCTCAATTTATTAGTTCTCATCTCTCCGCCCCCTTCCCCCACCACAACCGACCCCAATTCTTTACTGCAAAGATATGATTTTAGGAAAAAACTAAATCAATGTTTTTGACCTATATAAGCAAAAAAGTTCTGCAAAAAGAAATATACAATGTCAGTTCTATTTTTGTAAAACATATGTTTCATTTATCAGATTTTAAAGAGTATCTACAACAGGAAGTGATTTAGCTAAAGCAGTACATAAATTTGTGGTCAATGATGTACTACATGTGTTTCTACAAAATACCTCTCATGAATAACCGAAGACTATAATATGATTTAAAGATGTACTTTTTATTCAATAATAAAAAATCCTTGACATATTATATAATATTTAATAATAGCCATATCAATCAGGCATTGCCAAAAGATATTTATAGTCAAATTCTTTCATTTAACATTGCCCTCCTTCCTTGCCTTTACCAACCCACAACTTCCTTAGTGAACACAAGTCTAAGTTGAGGATATACAGCTAAAGCTGAATGTTGCATCATTAAAATATAAATGAAAAGGCACACAAGAATTGCATAAACAAAATTAAAGGAATATTTTAACTCTCCCTCGTGGGAGAGTGGATAAGAATCTGCATGTCAATGCAGGGGACGTGGGTTCAATCCCTAGGTTGGGAAGATGCTACACCCCATGGGCCACTAAAGCCTGTGTGCCACAACTACTTTCTCTGAGGCAATTATCACCACCCCTCTCTAGGCTCACAACTGAATCTGTAGCCCACCCTCACCATTCCCTTGAGTTCCCTACTGCATACACAGCTGTCTAACTTAGCACCTACAATTTGGTAAGCCTAAAGAAAAAGGTTCCATTCTAGATGGAGTTTTTAAGAAGGAGTGTGTCCACCCGCACCAGTTTTACTTTGTGGAAAAAAAGAGAAAATTGATCCTCTTAAGAAATCCACTCTTAACCCAAAAGAACTGCCAAGATGGCTTGCCTTGCAGGTTTTACTCCATCTCTGGGGCACACATGCTAGCTGGTTAACCCAGCCAGCCCCTACTATTCTACTCCAAGAACCCTACCCAGCACTACTAAGCCCGTCTCTTCTTCTGCATGGCTTGGCTACAGGAACTTTAAGGCCAGACTTTTACAGTTTTGGCCCTAGTCTGAATAATTCCTTGACCTACCACTTGCTTTTTATACCACATCCCATTCTGGGAAGTGTTAAAGGAATAAGTCTGCTATAGTGTTTTCAGGTAATTTTTGAAAGATTTGAAAATGATGTCATTTATACAAACAAGAAGTCATTTATCTGGCTAGCTCGGTCTTAAGTTGGGTTCCCAGAAGCAGCCCAGGACACTTCTAAAGTACTTCCTGGCAACCAGCAGGATTCTGCAGGGAGAGCGCCCTCTCTCTGCTAACAAGCCTCAAGCCTATCCTGCTGCTCCCTGGGGAAACCCTTCCATAAACCCTTCCATAAACCCTTCGATAGCCGGTCCTAGCCCACACACTTCAGTAGCTACACGATCAGCTCTCCCTCACACACGCCATGCTGGGTCCTGGGAAATCTGGGATTTTGCTTCCCCAGGAAACAGGCCTCAGATGCCCCTTTGGATCCAGAACCTTTTACTGACTTCACGTGATCTTTTTCCCTGTCTTTTTCCCTGTCTCCCCCTCATCCCAGGTAGGAACAGGGAGGAAAGCAAAGACAGAGCCCTTTCCTGGGGACCCACCAGCATGTAAGCCGTATCTACACTCCCTCTAACTCTCCAATTAGCCCACAGAGTATGTATTAAGGTAAGAAATACTTTTTCACATCAATTGAAACCTCTTTTCTACACTTGGACTAGGACTTCAGGAACTCCTAGTCAAAAGGTCAAGGAGTCTTTTTCTGTTGTTATCCATTCTCCGGAGGCAGAGCAATTAGGAAACAGGTAAGGAAAATATACATACATGTGTTAATCTACCAAATACTGCACCAAATCTACAAAATACTACATCACTGCCACAGGCTGAACTGTGTACCCCCGGATTTCCTATGTTGAGGTCAAAACCCCCAGTACCACAATGCTGTCCACACTTCTGATGTGCATCAACCACCAGAGCAATCCTGGTGCCAAAAGTAACTTATGTTTCTGAACACAAGAGATACCACAGCACCCTGGAGTGCCCATTACCCTTCCCTTGGAAAGGGCAAACCTCACTGATCCTGCATCACTGAGCACCTACATGCAGGGCCTGATACTGTGCTGGGTGTGACAGGGTATCTGTCAGGCATGATAGCTTTTATTACAAGGAACAGAAAACTAAACAGGATCATGGCACCTCTTACAACTCTAACAGTCCAGAGGGAGTCCTGCCTCAGGGAAGTCATGCCAGCTCCCCTCCACTCACCCAACAGGCCTACCCCACTCTCCTCTGTGCATCAGCTCTGGCCCAAGCCTGCAGCATGGCGGCTTCTGTACCATAAGTCCAACCAACTTTCTGATGACAGGGAGGAAACTCCTCTCCCTAAAGCCCCAAGCAAATCTCAACTGGATTCAACTGGGTCAGATACCCATTACTGGACCAGTGACCATGGAATGTGTGTGAACAGGTCTCTCAAGCAAAGGCCTGCAACATGAGGTGTGGCTAGCATCCTCGGAAGCAAACGGACAATGTGGAACATGACAGGAAGCCTCAAATGAAAACAGAAAAAAAAAAAATCTGAGAATTAAGGGCTACTGTGTAAAGATCATTTTATAGGTGTGTATGTGTACACATATGTATGTGTATACACGATTATATGTACACATGCACACATGAGAGCACTGCTGCTGCTGCTGCTAAGTCGCTTCAGTCGTGTCCGACTCTGTGCGACCCCATAGACGGCAGCCCACCAGGCTCCCCTGTCCCGGGATCCTCCAGGCAAGAACACTGGAGTGGGTTGCCATTTCCTTCTCCAGTGCATGAAAGGGAAAAGTGAAAGTGAAGTCACTCAGTCGTGTCTGACTCTTAGCAACCCCATGGACTGTAGCCTACTAGACTCCTCCGTCCATGGGATTTTCCAAGCAAGAGTACTAGAGTGGGTCGCCAGTGCCATATATATATGTAAATGCATATATTACATAGGTAAATGTAAATGCATTGCTATATATGTATATGTAAATAAGTGGAGAAGAGCTGGAAGGCCCCAATATAACCTAATTCAAAGACATTTGATCTCAATGAAAGAAAAAAGATGAAGAATTTTAGATGCTATGTGTTTAAATAACACATCTGAGATCAAAGCAATAAAGTCCTATGGGAATCAGTTGTAGGAGAAGACACCAAGTGAAACGGTCAAGGAAAGGCCACACAGAAGTAGAGAAAAGGAAGAAATGAGAACCAAGAAAATGAGGAAAGTCTGTTATCCAACAAACACGGAGATGCTCATTTGTGACCAGCTCCCTGCTATATCTGAAACGTTATCTGAAACGTATGAGTAATATGGGAGTTGGAAACATGATCAGATGTGTATAAGAGACAGCTTCCTCAAGCATCTGACCTGTCTGGTCTACTGGTGCTTAAGGACAGGACACTGAGGAAGTCTCACTGCAGTGGACTCAGATCCACGTGCTTCCTGTCATCCAGTGAGGGAGGCACGTTCAACTTTACTGACATCAGCTGATGAAAACTAACCGCTGTATGGCCTGCTTCATAACATGCTCTTTCCTTAATGGCTCATTTTAACTATCAATATAGACAAAGCTGCACCACTAGGGCTGGTCTGTAGGCAGGTTTCCTGGCAATTTCACAAAAACAGCCTGATGAAAGTAGCTCTTTGCTCCTCACAGCACTGGTCAGTCCCTGTTGAAAACCCAGCACTCTCCACGTGCCATCCACACTGGCCTCCTGTCCTCTCAATGCTGTTTCATACCGGGCAATGGAGGTTGACCAGAAATTCTCAAGAACTCTTCTCTGGAGGCATAACCAGTGAATCTTGTGCACATAAACATTCGCCAACAAACCCTGTTCTGCCTTCTCCATGTCTCACTCCCAATCTTATGCATTAAGCCTTCTGTAAGCTAGCAGCAAAATNTCTGTGCGACCCCATAGACGGCAGCCCACCAGGCTCCCCCGTCCCTGGATCCTCCAGGCAAGAACACTGGAGTGGGTTGCCATTTCCTTCTCCAGTGCATGAAAGGGAAAAGTGAAAGTGAAGTCACTCAGTCGTGTCTGACTCTTAGCAACCCCATGGACTGTAGCCTACTAGACTCCTCCGTCCATGGGATTTTCCAAGCAAGAGTACTAGAGTGGGTTGCCAGTGCCATATATATATGTAAATGCATATATTACATAGGTAAATGTAAATGCATTGCTATATATGTATATGTAAATAAGTGGAGGAGAGCTGGAAGGCCCCAATATAACCTAATTCAAAGACATTTGATCTCAATGAAAGAAAAAAGATGAAGAATTTTAGATGCTATGTGTTTAAATAACACATCTGAGATCAAAGCAATAAAGTCCTATGGGAATCAGTTGTAGGAGAAGACACCGAGTGAAACGGTCAAGGAAAGGCCACACAGAAGTAGAGAAAAGGAAGAAATGAGAACCAAGAAAATGAGGAAAGTCTGTTATCCAACAAACACGGAGATGCTCATTTGTGACCAGCTCCCTGCTGTATCTGAAACGTTATCTGAAACGTATGAGTAATACGGGAATTGGAAACATGATCCTAGAGTAGCATTCAGCATACAAGCAAATTAAAGATCCACTGTGCAAAATTCACCAAGGCAAAAAATAAGTGATACTTGTCACACATCTGGTCAGAAGCAAAACGAGACCTAACTGTTAAGCAAAACAAAAAGATCACATTCAAAGACGGCTGAATAAAATATTAAGGTTATACAAAAGTACTTCCCCTTGGATGAGGTTTTTTTGAATTCTACTGGACTAACTTAGAAGGTACACACATTTCATGACAGAATTTCAAAACAGCACTGAGGCTTTAAAAGCCACAGGTCATCAAACTATGCTGCACAGCCTGTTTTGAAAGCAAAGTTACATCCACACTGATTCGTGCATGTTCTGTCTGCGGCTGCTTTCTCCAGACAGTGGCATAGCTGGGTCACAGTGACAGAGACCATGCGGCCCACAAAGCCTGAGCTATTTACTATCTGGCCCTTACCAAAAGCGTGCCCTCCTCTGCTTTAATGTACTGCTTTTTAAAATTCAATTCTGAAAAAAAAAAATAAATTCTGAAATGTTTCATAATAGGGAAAACAATTTTATCTTGAAAAGTTGATAGCTTAGTAACAGACTTACATTGGAAATGTATTAAACAAAATACCAATAAGAGATGATAATAAAAGAATACTCACAATCTTTCGAGGAGACTTAACCCAGAAAATGAGCCATTCTTCAGCTCGGATATTTTATTGTTACTCAGAATCCTAAAAATGACAAAAAAAAAAAAAAAAAAAGGTAAGTTGCCTAATATATGTACATCATCAATATCAAAGTAATTTAGCTTGTTACGTTTAAACTATAGGAACTCTAAGAAGTCACTTATTACCCAAAGAATTTTTGAGATGGTTGAAAAAAATGGGAGCTTCCTTCTCTTTGAGAAACAACCCAAAATAGCTAATTTGCACATCTTGTCACATCTTAAATTGTTCATGTCACCCTAAACCAAGATATCTGAAATAAAAAGTCAACATAAAATAGCTCTAAGTTCAGTGTAAGAATAAAGAATGTCATATACATTTACAAAATTAATTTATGTAAACTGAATATCTACTTAAAAACTGAAAACTTAATACAAAAAGAGCTCTACCAAGTACTGACTTGAAAAGAAATACAGGGCTTCCCTGGTGGCTCACTGGTAAAGAATCGGCCTGGCAACGCAGGGGACACTCACTGGCTTATTCCCTAACCCAGGAGGAGCCCACATGCCATAGAGCAACTAAGCCCATGAGCCACAGCTGCTGAGCCTACACGTGCTCCAGAGCCCGTGCTGCACAAGAGAAGCCGCCGCAACGAGCAGCCCCCACACCGCATCTGGAGCGGCCCCTGCTCACCGCAGCTAGAAAGAAGAGGCCACACAGAAACAAAGGGCCGGCACAGCCAATAACAGATAAATAAATGAAACGATTTCAAAAAGAGAAATACAGTGTCTTCTAGATGCCATTTCAATAATACTGAACATTATTTGCAACTTAACTGTATACAAATCTGTATGTGTGAAAATAGTATATTTTTGCACACGTTCACAGGCAGACACAGGTAGCTGTATTGCAATACTACAACTCACAGATTCGGATGATGTTCTTTAAAAAACTGGAAACAAAAAAATGATTTAAAAGAAGTCCTGGTCGAGCCACCACCAGGGCAGAACTTGCCTATGAGCAGACAGTGCGCACATGGTCTTGCTTCCTCTCCAGGCTTTGTAACTATGCTCCTTTTGCATCTTGGATGCCAATAAGGAATTTCCACACAGAAGGGTAAAATGTTAAAGCTACCTTACTTGGGAGAGATGGTGACTGCAGCCATGAAATTAAAAGACGCTTACTCCTTGGAAGGAAAGTCATGACCAACCTAGATAGCACATTCAAAAACAGAGACATTACTTTGCCAACAAAGGTCTGTCTAGTCAAGGCTATGGCTTTTCCTGTGGTCATGTATGGATGTGAGAGTTGGACTGTGAAGAAGGCTGAGCGCCGAAGAATTGATGCTTTTGAACTGTGGTGTTGGAGAAGACTCTTGAGAGTCCCTTGGACTGCAAGGAGATCCAACCAGTCCATTCTGAAGGAGATCAGCCCTGGGATTTCTTTGGAAGGAATGATGCTAAAGCTGAAACTCCAGTACTTTGGCCACCTCATGCAAAGAGTTGACTCATTGGAAAAGACTCTGATGCTGGGAGGGATTGGGGGCAGGAGGAGAAGGGGAAGACAAAGGATGAGATGGCTGGATGAATCACTGATTCAATGGACGTGAGTCTGAGTGAACTCCAGGAGATGGTGATGGACAGGGAGGCCTGGCGTGCTGCAATTCATGGGGTCGCAAAGAGTCGGACACAACGGAACTTGGGAGAGTGGAAATAACGAGATAAAATAAATGAAAAAAACAGCCTTAGAAGAGTTAAATTAATGGCTCAAGACCACACCAGGAAATGGCAGGGCTGGAATAGGAACCCTGGTATACTTCACTCTAAACCCCCTGTTCTTCGATATATACCAATGCTGGTCAAGAGACACCCTTGCTGGCATTTTAGGCTGAAAATTCTCCATCCCACAAGGTGCTGTACAACGTCAGGGGCAGACTCTTCACACTGGGTACAGGCTGAGGGCTCCCTCCAATCCAGAATGGGCAACACTGTACATACAAATGTTAACATAACACCCCTGGGTCATAAGGTTTCAGGCACTCATTTTCATTCTGTTTACTCTCGTCTTTCTTTAAAACAAAAGAGTCCATTATGTGTATGAAAGTAAGCAAAAAGAAATAGGCATCTGACTGATTTTCTTTAGTTTGAAGTTAAAAAAAAGGAAAAGCTAATGCAAATTAACATTTCACAGCATTTCTGTGATAAAGTCAAGCTTACATGTGCTTGAAGCCCAGCTCTATCATGTTCAATTACACTGATCATGAGCAAGTCACTCCATTTCTCTGTAATACAATTCCTCATTTATAAATGGGAAGAACAGTATCTATTGATACTTCATATAATTCTAGAAAGAAAGCAGAAAACACCTATCACACTCAATGAGTATAATATTTCAAATTCTATTTCCTTGGTTCTAAGACACACATCTTCCCTCATTTTAATGTTTCAGAAGTCAAAATGTATCTGGCAATCAAAGCGTATCACTATGTAGCATTTTCCCTCTTCTCCAACCTGTTGCTAAAGCAAGAATAAGGCCTGAACCACTGGAACCAAGAAAAACATGGTGATTAAGAACGTGCCAACTAAAACATCATTTTTTCTAATCAAAGCTGCCAAAGGACTTTAAGTAAAGTAGCAGGCATGGGCAAAAGCAAATTTGAACTTGGACAAGGCCACAAAGGCCAGTGTAACAGCATTTCTCCGGCAGTCCACACCCAAGAGCTACCAACCTTGCCTTCCTAAACAGGCAGGGGTCCTAAGCTAAGAAGCCACCAAATCTAATAAGAAATATATTCAATGATCTAATTTAAGCATGACTTATACCAAAGAGTTCAGCTTTTGTAAGAGGAGGAGTTAAACAAATGATGGTATACCAAACAACAAAATTGTGCACATCCATTAAAAAATGATCCTTTTAAAGGAAATTTGATAAAAAGGAGAATGCTTATAATTAGTTTAAAAGTAAAGAACAAAACTGACACATTGACTGGAATGAATATAATGCAGAGACAAAAAGATTTGGAAAAAATATATCACAATGATCACTATCTTGGTGATGAGGCTCCTACTTCTCTCTTAGTCTTTATAATCTTGCAGTATTTTGAAATATCTAGAATGACTCTTATTTTTGAAATAGACTTTGATGATAAACCTAAGAATCTTAATTACCAAGTACAGCTTGAAATTGAGCTAATTTTGAGTATATCTTAGAAATAAACATTGAAGTAAGGAATACTTTATTTCTGCTGAGATTAAAAGCTCCCATTTCATTATTTACATTCAAAAAAGATTTATGTGGTGACTGCAACTTAAAAGGCAGTTAAAAGTAGTGCAAAGGACAATGTGGTTGCTATCTCAAGCTTTTGAGACCTCACCAGTAATACATGACTTCGTCTCTGACAAGTCACTTCACTTTTCTACGTAGACTTCTGTTTAATCACTTTTAAGACAGAAGAGATTAGGCAAGAATGGTCTCCATTCTTAAAAGAAGCACCTTCCAACTTCTTTTAATTTTTTATAATTATTCATGTTGTAATGAGCAAAGCTGAAGAAATTGATGGTGACTGAGAATTTACAAGCAATGAACCAAAAGTAAGGAAATAAAGGAAACTACACAAAGCTACCAAGCTCACTGCCAACCACGACGCTGTTTCAGAATGAAGAATGAAACCTACACACAGAAGTAGCTTGGGAAAAACTGCCAGGATGGGGACTGAATTACACTCACTGAGATTTGGTATTGCTTCAGCAAAAGGCCTGTCATTTGCTCAGTCATAAAGGCTTTAGTACGATAAATGACAGACTTTATTGACGAGAGTAAAAGGGAAGATATTTTATCACACTTAAAAAGTTATAACTGTATCCTTAAAAATATAGTTTACAACCTCATGTTAATATATTCAATCTACATATTACTTGATGTGTTTAAGGATTTTTGCAAGAAAACAGCATCAGTATGAATAAATCTACTCTGCAGACAGTTTTTATACTCAATTTTGAGATACAGGGACTGTGGAACTAGGAAGTGCATAATATCATGTATCATTATAAACCTAAAACCTATTCATAATCAATATTTTTGCTGACACCTTTGAAATTTCAAACTTTCTAGGAGGTAACTAAATGAAAAATGTAAAACTTGACCAGAGTTACAAAGCTTATATATACTCATTTCTGTTCTATACTGATGATGTTACCACCGCATGATCTACAGGCAACACTCTGGAATGCTTTTATAGGTTCATGCCTCTGGAATTCAAACACAAGAAGAGTTTGATGTCCACTACTACCCCCCAGAAACAAGTTCGGTGTGTAATCTATGCCTGAAACATGAAAAAAAAGGAATACGACAAAATGTAGACATGTTTTTTAAAAATCAAAAGGTTATGGAGCAGAAAGAAATAAAAATTCAGCATTACAATTTCTCAGTTGCGTGCTATTTCAACTCCCAGAATGGAATGCTGTTCATAGCATCACATTCTGTATGGCAGAAGACACAGAATCATTTTCCTTTTGAGAGAAACTGAAAATATATTTCAAGAGCATTCAGAGCAAACGTTAGGAATATAACTCTTAAAATCAATATAATTTCCTGGAAGAAAAGAAGATAGTCAAAAAAGATAAATAGGGTCATTAGAGTGGGTTGAACGGTGTTCCTCAAAAACGTATGAAAGTGAAAGTGTTAGTCATTCAGTCGTATCACTCCATGGTCTGCAGCCCACCAGGCTTCTCTGTCCAGGGAATTCTTGAGGTAAGAATACTGGAGTGGGTTGCCCATTCCCTTCTCCAGGGGATCTTCCCAACCCAGGGATCAAATTTGGGTCTCCTGCATTGCAGGCAGACTCTACATACTGAGCCACCAGGGAAGACTCCAAAAGGTATACCAAGAACTTGTGAATGCTACCTTAATTAGAAAAAAAGCTATCTGCAACGAAGTTAAGGGTTTCAAGATAAAACCCATCCTGGATTAGGCTGGGCTCTAAACACAGTGACGGGTGTCCCAGAAGAGAAAGAAAAGAGGACTCAGAGGCACATGTGAAAACAAGGGCAACCTCAAAAAGAGGAAAAAGAGAAAATGGAAGATAGGCAGATATACCTAATATACAGGCATAATAACCAAAGATTTTCCAGATCTAAGGAAAAGTGCAAACAAAACTATGTTCTTAAATGTAGTGTATTTTTAAAGCTTGTTTTTTTACTTTTAAAAATCTATAGCAATGTTAAAAGATACATAATATTTACAACCACTATCAAAGACAAAGGACTAATTCCCCAAATATATAAGGAGCTCTTTCAAAAAAAATCCCCAATAAAAAATCTAGCAAAGGCCAACAGATAGTTCACTGAAAATAAACACTAGTGGATCACAACCACATGAAGAGATATACAGCCTTAATTACAAAAGAAATGCAACTTACTAAAACAGGATGCCATAAATCACTTATCAGAATGGGGAAAAATGTGGTAACACATTTGGACTCAGACGGGAATAGCCACTCACATTTAGCTATAAATTAGTACAATCACTACGGAGGGCAAAAGTACAAATGCATATATAATATGTGATCCATTAATTCCCCTTCTGGAAATTTACCCAAAAAACATACTTTGTTGCTGTTGTTTAGTCAGTAAGTCATGACTGACACTTTTGAGACTGTAGCCCACCCGCCAGGTACCTCTGCCCATGGGATTTCCCAAGCAGGAATACTAGAGTGGACTGCCATTTCCTTCTCCAAAAGACAAAATATAGTACATGTTAAATATTATATAATTATATATTTAGATAACAAAATTATGCATTGCTGTATTGTTTATGAAAGCTAATTACTGAATATTTACGTTGGCCCCAGGAATATGGAATTGAGGTTTAAGTCATCCATTAAATGGATACCATGCAGAATGGGGGATAGGGGCACAGAGGTGATGGCGAGGAAGCTTTTAACTATTCATACAGATCAGACACACCGAAGACTGAGGGCATATATTTACATATTAAAAGGTTCCATCCCTTGACATTTTTGATTTGCTAAAATAATAATACAAATTGATTTTCTACTAGATTTATCATGTAGAAGAGCACCTGTTATTGCTACATCTTTATCAAATGCGAGAAAAATAGACAATATGGCTAGGCTATGCTTCTGAGCTGCTAACTTACACGATGGGCACACTGCCTAAACCTTTAGGGCCACCTGTGATAGGCTAAAATCAGAAATGTTAACTCCTCGAAAGTGAATGTTTAGTACTTTGCTTCATTTACCCCATTAATGAAAACTGGTTATTTTCCATGTTCTCTTGGGGGCAGCCAAATACAACCAGCCACCTGTTTTCTTGACAACCCATGGCCTCTAAGAATGGTTTTTTATGTTTTTTAATGGCTGAAAGAAAACCAAAAGAATGATACTTTATGATACGTGGAAAAAAATCTATGAAATCCAAATTTCAGTGTTCTTAAAGCTTTATTGTGACGACGATGCCCATTTGCTCACATATTGTCTGTGGCGGCTTTGATGCTATGACAGCAGACTTGAGGAGTGAAGGAGACTGGCCAGGAAAGTCTAAAATACTTACTGTCTGGCCCATTACAGAAAAAGTTTGCCAACTCTTGTCTTGGTGTACTCTGTCTCAGCTTATTCTCTGTTTTCAGGCAAAGGAAAATCAAATGCTAATTTCTAAATTAATTCTTCCTACCAAGTAAGAATAAGAGTATCTACTGCATTTCAAAACTCTCCATTGATTTGAATAATCTTTATTTTAAAATCACATTTAATTCTGCAAGGCATCGGCAATTACATACATTTTGCCCCACATGCTATCTGTTCATCAAGGCATCCTTGTGTTAACTAGATGCATTCATTCATTCCTGCAGAAAGAATTCTGTGTGGTATGCTCTGTCTCTGTGGGTCAAAAAATGTTTTGTCCTCGCTCTGTCACATCATCTTGTTTTAACAGCACTTCTCATTATCTGAAATTACTCTGCTCAGATATTGGTCTATTTACATGTCTCCCATGACAAGGTATAATCCATAAAGCGTAGGGGATCTTTTTCAACTTGACTGTCACCATATCCCCACAAAAAAAGGTCATAATGGTGAACACTGGAGAGAGTCTATCTTGCAGCCATTCTTTTTTATGTGGATACACACTCACTCACTCCTCACAAGAACACTATGAAACAGGCACTATTGTTTTTTCAAAGACAGCAACAACAGAAAATTTGCAAGCTGGGCAACTTGCGCAGATTCATATTCAGACCAAATAGCAGAGTGAAGAGTCAAACAGTGCCTGATACATGAGAGACTCACGGGGCTAAGGGAGGTGTACTACTAAGATCTCCCTTCTGGACAGAGCCTGTGCAGAAGAGCAGGCAACTGACCACTGCCAGCTGCGACTGTCCAGAAGATCTGCCTCAGTTCCAAGCAGAGGCCACCCACTTTGCAGGCAATGCCAGTCCAGGACTGAGCTCCACAGTGATAAGCAGGTTCTCCATCCCTGGTCAATACAGACTCCCCAGTGGTCCTGCTCTGCACCAGAGCTTCCTGCCGGGTGGCCAAAACCCTCTCATAGCTGCAGGTAGTCTGCACCACCCAATCTTCCTTCTTTCCCTCTCCTTTCACAGGAGCTAGACTTGCATCCCAATCCAGAGGCTTTCCATAACTTCTGCTTCATCTCCGTCCCCTACTCCCCAAGTTAGTTTCCAGAGTTATTCTTCTAACCCCACTCTGGCATGTGCTTCCCAGACGATCCAAATGATTAGACACCTACAATATCTGTTCGGTAAATTAGTGAAATAAAATTATGTCTGGGTTTAAGGTTCTGTGTTCAAAGATCCCTCTATAAGGGATTAATGATACGACATCTACAATATTCAAGCACCCAGTCATACAGATGAGACATAAATTTCAGTTCCATGCTCATTCTTTCTTCTCTGAGCCCTACTGAAAAAAGTTTGGAGAGGGCAGGGGCAGGAATTTTAAAAAAATCTACCAGAAAATGCCTAGATTTCTTCTTTTATGTGCATGTGTGTTCAGTTGTGTCTGACTCTGCAACCCAACGCAGACTCCTCTGCTCATGGGATTTCCCAGGCAAAAATACTGGAGTGGGTTACGATGCTCTCCTCCAGGGGAACTCGCCAACACAGGGATTGAAACCACATCTCCTGCGTGTCAGGTGGATTCTTCACCACTGAGCCACCTGGGAAGCCCCTTCCTCTTTTAATACTGCAGTAAAAGTTGTCTTAATATACTTTCCTCCACAAAATTAGGACCATCTTAAAATTGAAATTTAAAAAAAAAAAATGTCCAGTTGCTAGAAAAAGGAGTAAGTTATCAATAGCTGTTCCTACTGGCAAATACACGAACTGTGGCTGAATGTGAAGTCTGAATCCTTAATGGTGGCTTAATGTTGATACATTAAGGTTTCACCAAGATACAGCACTGAAATAAAAACTCGTGTAATGGGAGAGTGCATATTATATGACAGTCAGCATAATTAAAGGCAGCAGAAATGTTAAATCTCCCAGAATGTAACATTTAGGAGAGGCTGTTGGGATTCATTCATGTGTCATGGAGAACTATCATTCAAGCAACTCACATCTCTCATAAGCTGCCAGCTAATTTATAAGGAAGCAGTTAAACTTCAATGAAACATGATTCAATGGAGTTGGAGGAAGTTTGTTAAATTAACCAAATAAAAAGTGCAAACAAAACCCTAATATTCCTTACAAACAGCCAAATTATACTGCCAAGTCTACAGATGCAAAAGAAAAAGTCAAGATCACTTTTATAAAAAGCTCAGTAGTTTACAATACATGCACCATGCTGTCCAATATCTTAAAATACATTTATCATTTACACACAGAAAAGGGGAACTGATAAAGGGGTAAAATGTTATTAATAGTCAAAGCTGGCAAATCTGGGTATAAAATGAGGGTCCTGCCTATTCTTCTTACTCTTTCAACTTTCATGTTTGAAATTATTTTCAAAGAACAGTATAAAAAGTTTTGTATTAAAATGACACTTTGCATGATAAGAACGGTCAAGTGCTTCAGAAGATTTCTAAATGAGATGGCTGGGTGTCCACTTCAGTACTGAAGAAGTGGTATTTCATGGTGTGGGAAAAAAACACTGACTTTTTTTAAAGAAATTAGCTCCCTTAGAAAAAAGCTGTTTGGAAACAGGCATCTAACTGTTGATGGCATCTTAGCAGCAAATATTGGCTGCTTTTTTCTTCTCCATCTGTTCCTCAAGTTGGTTGGATTCAGGCTCTCGTAGACCCATCCTTCATCTCTCTCAATTCTTCTTCATAATTCTTAAACCTTCTGCATTGAATTTTATAGGATTTTAGAAGAAATCCTCAGTTTTCCCGACCACTAATTTTCTCAGTCTGATGAGGTTCCTATTTTAATCTTGAGCCCATGTGCTGCCCCCAGCCGCCACAGTCTAACATTACAACCTCAGGGTTAATGTCTCCAATTGCCTTCTTTTCTCTATAACTCCTTTCCCGCAACAGCTGTTGCTTTCTGGATTTGTCCTTCTCTTGGATCTGAGACTAGGAATTAAAAGTTTTCTGTATTAACTTCTTGATCATCCTGCTGATTTCCTCTCGCACGCCTGATGACTCACAGTTGCTTGTTCATCTTTACAAATGGGGGTCTGGATCAAGGCAGATTCCCCGCTGCAGGCAGTTTCTTGAGCACATATGAAAATAATGGAGAATAAGCAGGAAAGGGAGTCGAGCAAAAAGCATTCATCTCAAGGCACAAAAGTCTAATAAAGTAGGGACACAAACCTGGGGTCCCCAGTGACGAAAACTTCAACTTCTAGTATTCTGCCTGGACAAATCTCCCAGCTTATTAAGAACTCAGCTAAAGGGCTTTGCTGCAGAGGCGAACCCTACCACCAAGCCCGCTGAGTCAAACGCAACGAGAGCTGGCTGCTGGCTCCGAGCTATTCATTCCTGCCCATCACTCTCCTCATCACTTCCGCTGCCACTCCCTGGAGTTTCAATTCTTGGGAATCTTCCAGGATCCTGTGAAGAAAACTTCATTTGCGTAGTTACTCCCTCTTCTGTCTCTATTGGGTCGTAAGTTCCTGTGCCATGCAGTTTCACCATCAATCTGATCCCATCTGTTTTATTTATTCCACTGCATCCTCAGTGCGCCTGGAGCACTGCAGCACCTTTCTCAGTTTTCAGCCCCATTAGTTACGGGCCTGTTCATATTTTCATGTTTCTTCTGTCATTTTCAACAGAATTTTGGAAGCAAAGAAGAAAAAGTAAACAAGTGTGGTTCAATGTATATCCACTGAGGGGGTTGTAAAAGAGTCACTTCCTAAGAGTGGAGGGCTCCCTTTCTCTGCTGCATCCTCTCTCGATGCTACATGACTGGGGTCAGGCTTCCTGTCTGGCCTATCCCAGCCCCGCACACAGGGAGGCTAGCCTTTCCCTTTGCGTTGCCAAAACCCATAGAAAAATCTCAACCACCTTTCACTTGGAAGAAAGATGACGTTTAATCACAAGGGTACCTGCTTAAAACAATGCCTCATGCGTCCACCTAAAGGTAAAGCTCCAGGTGCCCTGTAAAACAATCAGGTGTCACTGAGTAAACCCATTCGTGAGTGCCACAGGCATCTGGTTCAGCATCCAACCGCCGAAGCCTAA